>CANXME010002494.1:0-208430 GCA_948144175.1 Closterium sp. NIES-65
TCCTCGGGCATTCCTGTCAGCGCAAGGGAGTGCAGGCCACTGCAGGGGGCCAGCATGCCAGGGCGGAAGGACGGCAGCCCTGAGAGGTTCGAGCGTGTGCAGGCGGGGCGAGGAGAGGAGGAGGAGGAGAGCGGAAGGGCGGGGCGCTGAAGAGGTGGTTGGTGGTGCCGTGGAGGGCGAGAGAGGCGAGAGCCGGGGGCTTCAACCAGCGCTGCGAGGGGCGTGGCTGGAGACCAAGGGGCAGTCGTGAATAGTGAGGTGGGTGAGCGTGTGGAGGGAGCAAGCGACGGGGGCGTGCAGGTCGAAAGGGTCGATGGAGGCAGGCGAGGAAGGCGAGAGAGGCGAGGTGAGGGAAGGACGCGAGGGGTGCGAGGCAGGACTGGAGCTTGGGGAGTGCAGGGTGAGGGACTTGAGGGAGGCGCGGACAGAGGAGGAGGAGGAGGAGGAGGAGGCGAGGGAGGAGAGGGTGGAGGGAAGGGGGTTCCAGAGTGTGAGGGAGGTGAGGGAGGAGCAACAAGTGAGGGGGTTTAGTTTCGAGGCAGTGATGAGGAGAGCGAAGGAGTGGATGGGAGGGAGGGGGGTGCCAGTGGAATGTGGGTAGATGATGGGGCGCCGGACGAACGGCGAGTCGAGCTCCAGCGATGCCACGAGGCTGCCAGGTGGGAGGCGAGGGAGACCCGGGGAAGGAGGGAAGGGGAAAGAGGGAAGGCAACGGAGGAAAGGGGAAGATAAAATGGGTCGGGGAAAGGAGAAGGGGGAAAGCAGGAGGGACGAGGAGAGGAAAAGGAGAAAACAAACTACGAGCTTTAAAAAGAGTGATGGCATTGGGGCGTTGAGGAGAGGAAGGAGGGAGTGGGGAAGAGGGAAATCAAAAGGTCATTCCTTTGTGAGCTTAAATGGTCGATCGTGTGACTCGTTATAAGAACGAGCTGAGTCAAGTGTCAATAGCGAGGACGAGAGGCGCAGCTCACGGGCATTGCTTGGCGAGCTTGGTCCACGCAGCAGCCTTCATGTGGAAGTCCCCCCATTTCGCCACCAGCTTCAACCTTTCCAGTTTCGGGCAGCTCGCACCGACCTTCGCCAGCAGCTCACTTCCCGGATCGAGCAAACCTCCACGCTCAGTGAGATGATGTGGGTAAATACCCTTGAAAATCGTTCGAAAGCTTTGAGAAAGCTGCGCACATTGCGATACTGGAAAGGAGAGACGAAGAAGAAGTTGAGCGAGTGGGGCGTACGGCGGGGAAAGGCGGTGGAGGCGGGAGCAGGAGAGGAGCGACGCTGCAGCAATCGCAGGGGTGGTTCAGGCGGGCGAGGAAGCAGCAGAAGGAGGTCGTCCTGGGAGCGACAGCAGGCGACTGCCTTTCGTTTCATCCTTCAACGACGTTTTCCGGCGCGTTCTTTTTCATGGTCGCGAACTAGTTCGGCGAAGGGTAACAGTTAGGGTTACGCTGTGAACCGACTTCAGCTGGTGGGTTCGTGACGAGTGCGAGAAGAGAAGAAGGTGGCATTGATGGAACAAATGACCGTCGAAACAAGCAAGCCACTAACGCGGGCCGCGCCTAGGAAATGTTAGGTTTCGAACCCTCTTGTAAAGCTACTTTCAAGTAACTACTGCTGAGTTTCATGGCGAAAGAAGCTCTGCTAGGGCGCAGCAGAAAAAAATATGTCGGGGGCAAGACAAGTGGATCGGGAGGGGGAAAGATATTACGCTGTGTGTGGGAGATGGAATAAGTAGAACAAGGCCTGGGTGTCTGAGGGAGAGGAGAGAGGAGAAGAACAAGGCTAGGTGTGTGTGAGGAGGCACACTAACGCCGCGGTTAGTGGAAGTGGCATCTCTGCGCAATGTGAGACTGTAGAGCATGCTATGCTGCCATGAGTTGATTGACACACCTGAACCTCATCAGAGCACACCTGAACCTCATCAGAGCACACCTGAACCTCATCAGAGCACACCTGAACCTCATCAGAGCACACCTGAACCTCATCAGAGCACACCTGCAGCTCATCAACACCCACCTTAAGTTCATGAAAACTCACCTGGCGCTCACAAGAGCACATCTTAAGTTCATCAGAACTTACCTCAGGTTCATGAAAATTCCCTGAAGCGAACCTCATCAGCCTGGATGGAGCCGAAGCAAGTCAGGATCACCCGTAGATTTGATTTGCCCTCTGCTGCTGTAAGCTCTGTCACCTTCGAGAAGTCAAGACAGAATTGAGGCGGATTGCCCAAAAGAATGAATGAATGACGTCACAAGACAAGAAACGGAGCCACCCTTTTCTGCTGCCGGTGGGGTGAGTTGCGACACATGCAAGGAGTGGGACGGAATAACCTGTACACAACACTTGTGGACATACCACAAGGAAAAAACGTGCAGTCTGCTGCTTCCAGCACTGTCACCCGCACTGCATGGAATTCTTCTTCCTCCGAGCTCGCACGCAATACATGGACAAGAACTTCAGCACACTTTCCGCAGAGGATAAGCCAAAAACAAAGTAGTCCAGGTTCCTGCTAGCTAGGCATTGCTTCCACTCGCCAAAAGAGATTACCCTTTTTCTGGCCTGACCCGCAAACAGAAGGCACTGTGACTTGTTAGAAGTAAGATGATGAAACATCTCCTCTCGTTCAGTCCAACATCCTCCTCACTTGCGTGCCTCCCTGTCCCTTCCAGCCTACCTGCTCTCCTCTCTCAACCCATTCCCCATCTCCATCCATAGCTCCTTTTCCCCTCTCCCTCTCCCTCTCCCTCTCCCTCTCCCTCCCCTCTCCCCTCTCCCCTCTCCCACCCCCATCTACCTCTCCCCTCTCCCACTCCCTCTCCTCCCTCTGCCCACTCCCACTCCCCTCTCCCCTCTCCCTCTCCCTCTCCCCTCTCCCTCTCCCCTCTCCCTCTCCCCCTCTCCCCCTCCCCTCTCCCTCTGCCCAATCCCACTCCCCTCTCCCTCTCCCCTCTCCCACTCCCCTCTCCCTCTGCCCACTCCCACTCCCTCTCCCACTCCCCTCTCCCTCTCCCCTCTACCCACTCCCACTCCCCTCTCCCACTCTCTCTCCCCTCTCCCACTCCCCTCTCCCACTCCCCTCTCCCACTCCCCTCTCCCACTCCCCTCTCCCTCGTCCTCACTCCCATGAATCCCAGGACGTACCTTCATGCCTGCCTGCCTGCCTGCCTGCCTGCCTCAGCTGGGGAGATCACCCGAGCGGACCAGCGTTGCTCATGGATGGGCGTTAGGGGAGTGAGGGCGAGGAAGAGAGAGAGAAACAGCGAGATGAAGAGAGGGAAATATGGGGGTTTTGCAGCAGCGCGAGCACGTTTTCGTTGAATAATGGCGTCTGGCATGAAGAGAAAACAAGAGCAAGGGAATGAGGATGAGAAATAATGGATATCGGGGATTGTGAATGCATGAGAGGGGAAGACGAAGGTAATCAGGAAGAAAGCGAGGAAGAGAGCGAGGAAGCGAGTTGGCGGCGGGAAATACACAGGAAAGGAGAAAGTGGAACAGCTGAACACTTGGGGTGCAGCAGGTGAGGGGAAACACTTCATGTCAATCACTAGATTCTGGCACGCGAAACCGAAAGAAATAGTCACACGGGAAAGAAAATACTGCAAAACGATGTACCTTGCAGGATGTGTAAAGGACCCTCCGGGGCTCGCATTCGCGCGATCCGCGATTCGATCCAGAACCTGCTGAAAGCGGCTAGCCGTCTCTAAAATCCATCCTCAAGGCGGCGGCGGAGCGTACGAGCGCACGCGGGAGGCGCAAAATCCGCCGCTTCCGCCGAATCTTCCGCCTTGCAATGAAGCCGTGATCGTTGCTTCGATAATACATTTCCAGTCATCGTAACTGCTGCAGCGAACCCATGCGCGACCCATTTCGAAAGAGCAGCGATTGCACCGTCACGCGAGCATTGGAAAATGGCTGCTGACTGGCGTCAGCGCGACTCGGATGTGACGGGAACGAGCAGGCAAGGAAAGCTAGGTGTTGTGCCTTGTATGTGGGCAGGCATGAGCGATGCCAGATCTGGTAGAGGTTGACTGATGAAAACGAAGTGGTGCAGTTCGGCTGAGTGAGCGCAACACGCAATGCGCAACTAACGGGTGAGGAAAGCGAGCTGGTGCCTGAGGAGAATCAGTGGTGCAGTTCGGCTGAGTGAGTGCAACGCGCCAAAACAGTTCTTGCTAGTTATATCAGCGTTTAAAATAATATCACCAACACAACTCAAACTCACACTTCACACAGAAGCAACCGTGCAGCATCCATAAAATAAGGGTAACATAGAATATGGTGGACATGGAACATGGTGTTTCGTTTTGCTTATTTTGTTTTCATAGCATATTCACAGCACTTCCGATTTTCAGGAGAATTCATTGGTGCACAAATATGCATGAAATGGTATTGATGGTTGAGAATGCAGAAAGTTTATGACGAGGAGCTCCCTAGGGAGTACTACACGAATTCACCCAGTCTGACCTCGATCTCATCCCCCTGTTGTTCACAGATTCAGAGCTTCGCTACCAAGCCTATCTTCCTTCATTTGCGGGAGGCACAGCGGTACCACCCTCAGGCATTTTCGGGAATGGGAGTACCCCACGGGTTCGTCAGCGCTTCGAGTGCGGTCAGGCAGGCGAAACTTATAATTTCATGCCGTCGACTTTGTAGGAAAGAAGTTCCGCTGGCGCGCAGCGGAAAACGTTTTGGCGGGGGCAAGACACGATGGAATCGGGGTTAGCAAAAAAGCAGATCCTGGCGCGTCGCTCCCTTGCGGAGACCCTCGGTGAGAATCGGTTCACCAGCAGATTCGTTCCCATTTTCGCGGTTTCAGTAGGTTTCGCGTAGGCCCAGCACAAGGTTCCGATTTTTCGGAGGTGCTCGGGCAGTATCCGAGAAAAGTTCCTCCTGTGAGTGTCCCCTCCACACAACCTCCATCCCTCTCTCTCCTGCTGCTCGTCTCATCTACAAATCCAACGCACTGAAGTCTTAGTTTCAGAGTTAAAAATCCCGTTTCTTCTTGTTCTCTTGATTGAGCCTTTTTCTAGCAAGTTCAGACCTCTCATAACGTTAATTCGTTCTTGATATCGCTCTCGCGGAACCTCTTCGCTCTTAGCGTTTAGCTTTGCTTTTACTCCCACTCACGCTCGGTTAGCTCGATGGCTTGTTCTTCTGACTTTCCGTCCATTGCTGAGCGTTTGGCCCTCTGGGAGAAGCGCGGTTTTCTGATCAGGATGAAGCGTTATGCTCGGTCGTCTACTGAGGGTCCCACGTTCGCCGAGGCTATGGCCTTGTTTGAAAAAAAGGCAGCGTTGCTGCAGGCTCAGCGTCATGCTATGCTGCAGGCGCAGTGTCATGCTGTGCTGCAGGCGCAACACGATGCTTGGATGTCCTCCTCAGCTCACTCTCCGGCTGCTGAGGAGGAGGAGGGCGCGTGGATCGTGTCTTCTCAGGACCACGAAATGCCACAAGCTGAAGTAGAGGCTGCAGAGGAGGTCTTCTCACTGTTTATGGCTGCAGAGGGCGTTGGCTCTGAGGATGATTCGGGTCTGAGCAGCAACTGCAGCAATGTCGCTGAGATGGGCGGTTCTGAGGCATCCAGCACGACCTGTGGTTTCTCTGGCAGCAGCTGCAGCGGCCAGAACTCCAGCGAGGAGCCTTCCACTGCCATTGCTGTCAACATCCTCTGCCTTGGTGACTGCAAGCTCAACGGCTATAACTTTTACAGCAAGCAGTACAGTGATAGTTCGTTGCTGCTTGATCTGGTGCTTCTGCTGGTTTCGTTTACAGTGAGCAAGAACGTGGTAACTGCTGTGCATCTGGCATCACGGATGGGTCTGCTAGGTGCAGACCAGAGCTTGGTCAGGGGAACGCCTGCAGCCAGTTGGAGACTGCTCCCTACTCGGCGTCTCCAGCCTGGCAGCACGCGACCAGCAGCAGGAGCGGTTGTGGAGAAAGTGGCAGTGACTGCTTCTGGTGGAGCCCTCAAGCCGTTCCAGGACGGGTCAGCAGGGAGCACAAGGCAGCTGTATCTGAGTGCAGGTGTGCTGTGTGGATGGAGGACAATGGTTGCTCCTTCCAGTGGAGGCTTGAAGGAAGCGGCAGTAGCACCACAGAGGAAGAGGCGGCTGGACTGGGTAGTAGGTGGGACGTGTGGGTCAAGGGATGTCCGTTTGAAAGTATTAGGTGCTGGTTCTGGTGGGGGTTTCATGGAAGGGTCAGCAGCTCAACAGGGTATGAGGAAGGAGGGTCGGGTTGGAGGTGGAAGGGAAGTGGCGTCAAGAGCATTGGTTGTTGTTTCTGGTGGGTCAGCTGCTCTACAGAGCAGGAGGCAGCAGCAGGGAAGGCTTGGGGTTGCGACGCCTGGAGTGAGGGAAGCAGCTTCACGAGTGTTGGCTGCTCTTTTTGGCAGGTCTCTCAGGGAAAGCCCAGCATCATCAGCACTGAAAAAGAAGCAGCTGGAAAAAGTCGTAGGCAGGAGATTTGGAGCTTGGAAGGATGCTTTGTCATGGGTAGTGGCAATAAGGCCTCCATGGAGGCCCTAAGGGATGCTGTAGGGACACTGTACAGGATACTGCTTAGGTGTAGACTTGTACAATTACTTTCATGTTCTATTTATTATAGCCATTGTTGTGTTGTGATGTTCTGATCAGTCACAGCTGTAGGAACATGGCTGGATCATGGCAGGAAGCTTCCACTAATTAAAAAAACAGGAAATGGCACCATGGACCTGGATGCCGTCTGAATGCTGGTGCTGGGCCAAGTGCTTGCGAAGATCTGGATGCTGGTATTCTGTTCATCACGCCAGGCCATCCATTGGCTTTGTGTTGTGTGCGGTATGAAGTGATCAGCTGTACGGTACTGGTTGCACATTACAAACCTTTGGTTGGTTCCTGGCAGCCAAGTTTCACATTCTAGCGATTGTACGTATCTGACATTGCAAGTGCATAAGTTCAGCCAGCCCAGAACATTTGACATTATGTATGTGGCCATTCTGTTTTGCTAGCTGGTAAATGGATTTGCCATGCCATGCCACCCTTTGCTGGCAAAACTGACAAGACAGCTTCGTTTGGTTGGTGAATAACAGTAGAATTTTTGAAGCAGGAAACGTGAATCTGCGCATGGAAAGAACAATGGAAACAGCAGGTGGGGATGATGATGGTAAGAAACCAGCAGACCACTGACAGCAGATTGAGACAAACACAGCAAAATGACTGAAATACCAACCTCAGCCATATCCCATTCTTTTCCTTGCAACCCCAGCCAACACTCCCATTCTTCTCCCATGGTTCATGGGCTCATTGCCACGTGGCAAACACAGACCAATGACACGCTGGCAGTGCCAAGCTGGAATTGGGTGACGAGGAGATGGATGATGGAGGTGAGGTGGACATTGAGTGGACTGAACAGCCACCTCTGACGCATCAGATGAAAAGTCGCCTCATTGTCTGTCAAATGAGCTCGTACCTCGGGTGATAAGCTGTTCTTAAGTGGACTTAAAGACATAATCGTCTGATGAGATGAGCACGTACCTCGGATGCAGCCTGTGAACGGCCCTGAGCTCGCTGCAGTGCCTTCTTTGAGCAAGCATCAGGTGATGACAGTGTGAATGTATCAATGTGCTTGCTCTGGCGCAAGTGCGGCTGGGTAGGCAAAATTTAATATTCATGCCATAGAGTTTGTAGGAAAGAAAGCTCTGCTAGGGGTCAGGAACCACGATAAACCCGGTTTTACAGTTGGGAAGGCGATAGAGGTTTTAGAAAAGGTGCTGCTGGGTGAGGGTGTGTTATGAGGCGCCCATAGCACCTCAACCGCCTGAATGGGGAGGTGGGGAAGGGAGAACAAAGGAGTAAGGGAAGGAGCGAACTGGGGGAAAGGGGAGGGAAGATCCCTCTCTGAGAGGGTGTCTCGCTGTTGCGAGGCGTTCACAACACCTTCACTGCCTGGAAAGGGAGGAGAGGCGGGGAAGGATGAGAACAACGGAGCAGGTGAGGGAGCGAAGTGGGGAAAAGGGGAGGGGAGATTCACTGCAGGTCCCGCTGTCATGAGGCGTTCACAAAATTTTCACCGCCTGGATGGGGAGGAGGATGGAAAGTGTTTTGACACTTCTCCCTTTTGGGGAGGAGGAAGAGAATGTCAGAAAAGGGAGAGATGGAAGGAGAGAGTACAAGGCCTCGCGTGTGAGGGAGAGGAAGGAAAACCGTACACAAGGGTCGTGTGTACAAGGGAGAGGGAAAGATGACAATAAGCCTCAATCTGTGGAAGTATCATCGCTGTGGTCTGTGAGACGATGTAGCATAATGGCATTGCCTGAATTGATAGGCATTGCCTGAATTGATAGGCATTGCCTGAATTGAATGGCATTGCCTGAATTGATAGGCATTGCCTGAATTGAATGGCATTGCATGAATTGAATGGCATTGCTTGAAGTGAATGGCATTGCCAGAATTGAATGGCATTGCCTGAATTGAATGGCATTGCCAGAATTGAATGGCATTGCCTGAATTGAATGGCATTGCCTGAATTGAATGGCATTGCCTGAATTGAATGGCATTGCCAGAATTGAATGGCATTGCCTGAATTGAATGGCATTGCATGAATTGAATGGCATTGCCTGAAGTGAATGGCATTGCCTGAATTGAATGGCATTGCCTGAATTGAATGGCATTCCCTGAATTGAATGGCATTGCCTGAATTGAATGGCATTCCCTGAATCTTATCACCTCATGACTCGAAGAACACATGAAGCTCTTCAAATCAAATCACGCCTGAAAATAATCAAACACACGTCAAGCTCATCCAAACACACTTGACGCAGACCAAAACACTCCTGAACCTCATCAGAACTCACCTGAAGCTCATCAGAACTCAACTGAAGCTCATCAGAACTCACCTGAAGCTTATCAGAACTCACCTGAAGCTCATCAAAATTCACCTGAACTCACCAGAACTCACCTGAAGCTCATCAGAACTCACCTGAAGCTCATCAGAACTCACCTGAAGCTCATCAGAACTCACCTGAAGCTCATCAATACTCACCCGAAGCTCATCAAAACTCACCTGAAGCTCACCAGAACTCACCTGAAGCTCATCAGAACTCACCTGAGCCTCATCCGAACTCACCTGAAGCTCATCAGAACTCACCTGAAGCTCATCAATACTGACCTGAAGCTCATCAGAGCTCACCTGAAGCTCATCAGAGCTCACCTGAAGCTCATCAGAACTCACCTGAAGCTCATCCGAACTCACCTGAAGCTTATCAGAACTCACCTGTAGCTCATCAGAACTCACCTGAAGCTCATCAAAACTCACCTGAAGCTCATCAATTCTCACCTGAAGCTCATCAAAACTCACCTAAAGCTCATCAGAATTCACCTGAAGCTCATCAAAACTTACCTGAAGCTCATCAGAACTCACCTGAATAGGCAAGAACGGAGCTGAGGCGAGTGAGGGCTACCCTCAGGTCAATCAAAGTTTTGATCTGAGCTCAGCCCTTTGCACTGCCAGTGCCACCCGCCTCATCCCTTTGACATAAGACGGATTGCAAAAATTAATGATCCATCATGCTTAAACACGTTACAGGGACGGAAGGCGCACTTTGCTGCTGCCTGCAGCACTGCCACTTGCGTTGTGAGTTAGTACTCACGTGAGGAGTGAGAAGTAACCTGTAAAAACTGGGCATGGATGGACATAACACAAGGTAAAAACGTGCACTCTGGTGCTGCCAGCACTGTCACCGTAACACTCAAAATCAGCACTGTCGATGTGCTCCCAAGTTTCTCACTCAATTCCTTTAGGCATTGTCACAGCTAGTGTTCAAAATGCTTCTTAGTCCAAGGAAAGAAGACAGGAAGGGAGCGCGGGTCAAAAGGAAGAACAAGCAAGGAGAGAGGGATAGGAGGAGTCCAGGCTGTAGTGAGGCTTCCACGATGGAGAAAACGGTTCGGGTTCTGAGATTTTTCAGGAACGCACTTGTAGGCTGACATGAATCCTTCCTGACAAAACATTCCGCAGCGGTATTATCCTCAGACGCGGCACAATGGGCTCGAATAGCTCGCTGGCACGTGATCCGTGGAGAACCTTCGAGACTACCGTTCGCTTAGAGCTCATACAATGACCCATTATCACAACTTACAACCTTGGAACGTACCAACTTCTGAGACGCTGGTGTTTTAGCTTATGGAAACAGCAACTTTGCAGAACCCCCACGTTCCAGTGAAAACGCAGAACATGCTTGCTTCGAAAATACCTCTCCAGCGATCCAGACTGCATAAGAGCCAATTTCGACACACTTCGAGAGAAATGAGAGGTTGAACAATCTAACGGAACGATACACTTGTCGTCACATTCGTTGATCGTAGATTCACACGGAGAGTTCCAGCCGGGATCGTCCGCAGCGGTACAACCAGACGCGGCAGATTGGCTCGAATAGATCGCAGGCCACCTGTTTACCACTGACTGGCTCGAATAGATCGCAGGCCTATGCGAATCGAATGCCTACATTTCCCTAATGCATCTGCAAAATCGTCTCACCTCAACCTAACCCGAAGTTGACCTGGAAGTCACCTCTGTGTCACAAGCCTTGGTGAGTCGAGAGTCAATGGGTCCGTCAAGTTGGGGTCACTTAACATTGACCCCAACCTAACCCGGCAGCCAACCCAAAGGTGATCCACAGGTCAGTACTGTTCATCCGAGTCGCTCTCCGCAATAGAGTGATGAATTACCCTACACGCCTCGCAATGAACGACGCACAATTGGCAATTGCTTGAATGGCTTAGCTCGCAGGCCTGTGCGAATTCATGGATGCACTTTGCGTGAAGCTCATATGATGGCCCATTATCGCAACCTACGACCATCGATATCGTATCAGCTTCAAAGACGCTGGTGTTTAGAGCTTTGCCCTTCCTTCGAAAATACCTCTCCAGCGATCGCGACTGCAGGAAACCCATGTGCGACAGATCTCGAGAGTTGTGACAGCGCCGACAGGCGAGGATTGGTAGTGGCTATCGACTGGCGTCGGCGCGACTCGAAGATGACGGGAAAGAGCAACAATTTTTTTTTAAGGTAATTATTATGTACACCGAACAGGGCAAGCATACATAGACAATAACAGTTGTAACTGTGCATGAGGGGAGCCACGTGGCCACCCCAATTGCGGAGTCTAAGGAGGACGGTGAGTCATCCTTGGAGATAGCCAGATAGAGTTGAATGCTTTCGTCCACGTCCATGACTAGTGACTCTTGTCCCTGATCCGAAACAGTAACATGCTTTCGCCCTCCATCGTGCAACGGAAAACCTCTTCTTGCCTCGTGCCCTGTCTCTTTCTCCATTGGGCGTCCCTCGTCCTTGTGTAGATTCGTGCATGCAGTCGAAAAGCAGTCTCAATCCGACGGAGCACCTTCCTCGTCCGGAACTTCGTGCCTCTGAAGACTGCATCACAGCCCTCCAACCAGAGCTGGTGCAGCGTGATGGATGTGAGCGTGGCTTCAAGAAATGCCGTGCTGACCCCCGCCTCCTGGAACTGTAAATCCCCCAGTGACAACACCGCGCGCGAGCCGTTCATCAAGCGGAGAGTTTTTCGGGGCGCTGAAGTCACCTCCTGAATTTTCGGGCAACTGTATAAACAGTGCTCAAAAGTTTTGCACCCACCACAGTGCGGGTAGGCCGGTTTACTGCTCAGAAACGCCACCCGCTCCCCCACCTGCAGGTTGAGATTATGAATACGCAGTAAAACGTCCCTCGGCCTGCTTGGTGTAGCAAGCGATTCCCGGATAGCGATCGTTTTCTTCCAGTTACATAGACAATAACAGTTGTAACTGTGCATGAGGGGAGCCACGTGGCCACCCCAATTGCACAGTTAATGTGCCCGTTCCACCTCTCCTTCCACTTCTGCTGCTTCGCCGATGGTTTCTGCCCTGCCCTCCACAACAGCTTCAACTGCTTCATTGGCGCAACGCCCCCATTTGCAAAGACGGGGAAGTCAGTGAGTTTGCGCCCGGCAGAGTGATGCGCCTGCCGAGACCCAGCCGAGTTTGTTGGTTGCCCCTCTTGAGAGGGGGCACTGAGCAGCAGATCTCTCCATCTCGTAGGCGCAGCCTCAAACGCCCTTACTGCAAGCTTGGCTGGCCCCTTCCCTCCTAGCTCCCGCTCGAGAGTAGTTACGTCTTTGAGCACCGGCAGGCCAGAGCTGCCAGGTTTGAGTAGGTCACCAAGCCGCTTCTCCCAGAGCGGCTTCGCATCCTTTTGCCCCCCAACACGTGTAGTACCCTTCAGCAAGATCCTCTTGTTGAAGACTATCTTCTCGCTGACCACCGCTTCTCTCGTATTCGCCTCCAGTAAGTTGCCCAGCGGCGTTTTCATGAAGTTCTCACACGCTGCCTTCCACTGCGCGCTTTTCTCCCCCCAGTGCTTCAGCAACTTCTCATGAGCGAAGAATGTCTCCATCCCCATAGGTAGGTCTGCCGCCCTTGTCATCAGATGCTTCTTAAGCCGGTTCGTCTCCAGCGCCAGCAGCCCCACCCTCCTAGCCGTGAGGCAGGCAAGTATCATCTCAGGATCTTGTACGCCAACCCCACCAAGCTCCCTCGGGGTATGCAGCAGCCCCGTGCTCCAGAGCCTAAAACCTCTGTCTGCCGTTGCCCGGTTAGCAGATGCAAAGTTGTGGAAGGTTTTGGAGATCGTCCCCCATAGCTTCGCCGGAGGTGGGTAAACTTGCGTTTGAAACGCCGCCTTCGGCATCGTGTAATTATTGACCACCGCCGTCCTTGCCTTCGTGGGAAGGTATTTCTACTGCCACTTCTTGACCTTCCCCGAGATACTCTCCGCTGTTTTCTCCCATGTCTCTTGGCAGCTACCCGAGGGAGTCACCCAAACCCCAAGCAGCTTCTCCGCTTCGTTCTCCTTCGCCCACCGAAAACTATGCGTCCGACCCGTCGTCCGTCCGAGATTGTTCCCGTAAAACAACTGACTTATCTCGATTTGTCACCAGTCTTGACGTCTGTAGGAACTTTTCTAAAACCTCCTCTGCCCTTTTCAACTGCGCTTTTTCCTCCAGGACCTGAGTGGTATCATTTGCATAGGCGATGTATTCAAGGCGCTCCCCTTCCTTACTAATACCCAGCTTCCGTTTGATGACCAGCTGCGCCAGCGGCTCAACCGCACAAAGAAAAAGGTACGGAGCCAGTGGTCACCCTTGCCTGACCCCAGAAACTACTTCCACTCCTTCACCCATCCAGCCGTTCACTAAGAGCCTCATTTGTGTCCCCTTGTGCAGGCCTTCCACCCAGCTTACTAGTCGCTCCGGGTATCCCATTGATCGCAGTGTCCGGAAAAGGTAGCCTTGCGACACCAAATCGAACGCCTTTTTGAAGTCGACCAGAAGAAGAAACCAATCTTCATTGTCATTACGCGCGGTGTTGATGATGTCAGCGACCAGGCCCACTGCATCAGTCAGCCGCCTTCCCGACAGGAAGCCATATTGCTCTGGCGAGATCACCTTGGACAGCGCCTTCTTCATCTGGTCTGCAACCACCCTCGCCAGCACCTTGTAGGTAAAGTTGAGCAGTGTGATAGGGCGATAGTTGTTCAACTGATCCTTATCGCCTTTTTTGTGAAGCAATATCGTGACCGCCTCTTTAACTTCTGTTGAAAGAACCGCAGACGACGCGAAATCCTTCGCCAGAGCCATGAAGCCCTTTCCCAACAGGTCCCAGTGAGCCTCAAACAGTTCTTTTGGCAGACCGTCCTTCCCCGGGGACTTGTTCGCCGCCATCGCACTGAATGCTTTCTTAACCTCTTCTTCAGTCCAATCCTGCGCCAACTCCGCCGCTTCCCAGTCTGTCAATTTTTTCCCCTTCTCAGGCTTCCAGTTCTCCTCCAGTTGAGATCTGTCTTTCCCAAATATATCTGCAAAGAAATCGGACGCTGCACGGAAAATGCCCTGCGAGTCCAAGACGACTCCGCTGGGCGTTTGCAGCTCGGAGATCTGAGTACACGCCTTCCTTGCCTGCACCATCGCCGTCAGGTGCTGTGACGCCACTTCCCCTGGGAGCTCCATCCGCATGCCGGACATAAGATGCAGCTTGTCTTTGCGCGAAGCCTGGTACTCTCGTAACTGCAGACCCATCGCCGCTAACCTTTCACTGGTCATCTTGCAGGTCGGGCTGCGCATCGCCTCTTTACGGAGTTCTGCGGCAATGTCGACGAGGTGCGACACCGTAGCCTTGACATGCTTGCCTTCCTCCCTTGCGAAGGCACGGAGTCCCACCGCCAGGCGCGACAGTAGAAGTTTGAAAATGCTGCCATCGGTAACTTCAACCTTTGCCACTGTCGCCTCCACTATCTTCCTCACCCCCTTCTTGTGCACCATTGATGCGTGTAATCTCCAGAGACCCGGCCCCATGCAGATCTTTGCGTCCAACCGGAGAGCAATCCTGATAGCAAAACCATGGTCAGATATATAGTCAGATGGCATCACATGAGACGCCTCAGATGAGGTAAGAGAGAATGCGAGAGAAGAGCGCAGTCAGTGCGCGTGCTGGCTTGTTGAGCTTGCGAGAAGAAATTGAACTCGCGCTTCTTCGGATACAGCGTCCGGAAAGCGTCAGAGAGCTGGAACTGGCTGCAGCGAGCATAGAGTCTGTCGTTTTCCGCCGCTGACCCAAAACGGGACGACTTATATAGCACTGGATCCTCTATGATGTTAAGATCGCCGATGATAAGCAGGTGACTCGTCGGTGAGAGCTGATCTATCACCGGGCCTAGCGTGTCACGGAGGAAGGCTGCGTGAGGGGTTGCCTTTGCGGGGAAGTAACAGGCTAAGACGGTGAGTTGCAAGCCGGGACCATGGATCTCGGCTGAAACAAGCCTACCCGAGGAGTGGACTAACACGTTATGGAAGCTAAGGCTAGGCGACCTACAAAGCAGAGCTCCTCCGCCGGCCTTCGACTTAAGTGTGGCTGCTGCAACTAGGCTGAAGGTAGGGTGGGGCCAGAAAGGGTGATCTGAGGCAAGTCTAGTGTCTGATAGGGCTACTATGTCTGCTGCTTGTTTTGACCAGTTTATAACACGCTGCTGTTTGGTGAGATCTCCTAGGCCGTTGACATTGAGGCCCATGAAACTGATGAGGCTTCTTTTACTCATTTAACAACAGCCTGATAACCCCTACACATCCACAGGGTAAGAAGGCAAGACACACCGACTACTGTGAAAACTACCGCTGCTGCTGCTGACTGACGTCCAAGCTTAATAAGTCTCAGATCCCATAGGCCTTGGTAATGTTGAGGCTGGCCTTCTCGAGAGAGACACGAGTGGCTGATCCAAGCTGCTCCAGGTGGATGAGATGGTTGGCAGACGTGATGTGTGTCAAACTATATTTCTATAGCTTGTGTAGTTCTAGTCTAGGTGTTCTCCCTTGTGTTATTTTGTACTTGCACTAGGGTTAGGTTTTGCATATATCTTGTTTGTACTTTTTGTTTTTTAGCTTAACTTTTACATCGTGACATGGTATAGAGCTAGGTTAACCCTAGCGAGATTTTCCCCTTAGGAAAAAACACTCGACTATCATGGGCCCACCTAGTCGCGCCCCGTCCTAGACTGCCCGTAGCGCACTTACCTTAGGACCCGTCGCCCGTAGACCCCCCTCCCCCCCGTCGCCATTCGCCCGTCGCCCGTTTCCCCCCGTCGATCGCGGCCGTTTTCTTTTTTTTTTTTTCCCCCGTCGCCCGTCACCCGTCCCGGCTGTTCCTTAACAGGCCCCGCGGCCTTTCGTTAGCGGGCCCCGCGGCCCTTCGTTAGTGGGCCCCGCGGCCCTTCGTTCGTGGGCCCAGAGGCCCCTTCGCTAGCGTGCCCCACGGCCCCTCCGTTAGTAGCACGCACGCACAGAAGCAACCGCGCGCACCAGTGACCCGTCCCCCCACCCGTTTCCCACCGCCGTAACCGCCGCCCACCCGTTACACGCGGCCCTACCCGCTGCCTTACCCGCCGCCCACCCTGTTAGCCGTCGCCTCACCCGCGATCTGCCGCCCCACGAGCAGAAAACAGCCGCCACACCAGAAATCGGCTGCCCCAGGAACTGCAAACCACTGTCCCAGACCTGAAACTGCCGCCCCACCTGGAAACATACTGCACCACCCGTTCCAGTCACCTCACCCGGAATCAGCTGCCCAACTCAGTACTCTCCACTGCACAGAACCGCACAGAACCGTGCAAAACCGCACAGAACCGCACAGAACCATGCAGAATCACGCAGAACCGCACAGAACCGTACCGAACCGCGCCGCCTTACCTTCCCCACCCGTCGCCCGCTGCCTTAACAGCCGCCCCACCTGACACCCGCCTCCCCACAAACTACCACACCCACCGCCAGTAGCACTAGCAGATTACACGGCCTCCAGTAGCACCAGCATCCTAGTCTACGGCCAGGAGCACCACCAGCAACTTAGACTGCCGCCAGTCGCACCAGCAGCAGCTTCCACTGCCGTCAGCGCACCAGCAGCAACTTGAACTACCCCCTAGAAAAACCAGCAACTTACACCGCCCCACCCGGTACTCCCCAACCGCGCGGAACCGCACTGAATTGCACAGAACCGCACAGAACCGCACCCGCTGCCCCACCCGTTCCAGCCAGAGCTGCTGCCCCACCCGTTCAAGACTCCTCACCCGGAATCAGCCGCCCCACCCGGTACTCTCCACCCCGCAGAACCGCACAGCACCGCACAGAACCGCGCAGAACCGCACTAAACTGCACAGAAACGCGCACCCGCTGCCTTACCTGTACCAGACAAAGCTGCCCCCCCCCCCCCCCCCCCCCCCCTCCCCACGACCTGAATCCTCCGCCTCAAGGGCTGAAACCCGCCACTAGCAGCACCAGTAGCAGCAGGTTAGGCTGCCCCAGCGCTCGAGTAGCAGCTTAGGCTACCGCTAGTGCACCAGCAGCAGCTTAGGCTGCCCCCAGCGGAACCAGCAGCACGATAGCCTACCGCCAGCAGCAGTCTAGGCCCACCTGCCAGCACCACCCCCGTTTCTAGCTACTCACATGGCTTGTACTCGAGTTCTACAGCTGCAGGGCCAGCCGCAGCGCTCCCGGCAGTGGGGACCTGCGGGTCCAAAGTGTGGAGCCCTTAGCAGTGGCTCAGCTAGCAGTGGGCGAGACGTCGGCCCCTGCGGGTACCGGGCCCTGACATGCCCTGGTGCTGGCACTACCTGCTGGAGTCCTGATCACTCTGCGTCCAACTGCTATCGTCGACTCGACGACCTCCACCGTGAGCGTTTTGGTCCTCACGCTATTACACCGCACTGGTCCTCGCGACTTCGCCAGCGCACTGCTGCACTAGTTGAGTCTCACCTACCTGGTCTAGGACCTTTCCTGGCTGCACGAGTAGAGACCTGTGTTTCCAGTCTTGGTGCGTATGTTGTTTCCAGTCCAGGCGCCTCTGAGGGTCTTTGTGTAGGAGCTGCAGCTACCACTAGTCTAGCACTAGCCTTTGTAGCTGGTTCGGGTGCGACCCCACAGACTGCACAACTTTCCTTCACCCTAGACTCTGGAGCGTCTAGCTGTTTCTTTCGCGACTGTACTGACCTCACACCACTACGCACTCTAGTCACTGTCGCCTTGGCTGACACCTCTGTGGGACGTGTAGTTGCTCGCAGCACCACCACTCTTCCGTGTCCGGCGGATCCGTCAGGTTTTCTTACAAGTTACTACACCCCCTCAATCTGTAGGAACCTGGTGGGTGTCAGTCACCTCCACGACCTAGGTGTAGTCACCACTTTCCCACAGGACGAGCCTGTTGCCTCCTGCACAGTCGGTACCACTGGGGCCCCTCTCACCACTTTTCACAGAGAGCTGGGCTCTGGTCTGTACTCACTACACACTGGGTCCTACCGCACTGGGTCAGGCCAGGTCAGGTCAGGTCAGGTAGCTGCTGTGTCGTGCGACTGTCGCTCCCTCACCCACCCGTCTGTCCTTTGGCACCACCGTCTAGGTCACCCGTCGTTCCCACGTCTCAGTAGGATGGCACGTTACCGTCTGGTCTCAGGTCTCCCAGAGTCGCTTGCCCCGCTTCCTCGCTCGCCTGCGCCGCTGTGCACTCCTTGCGTCGAGGGTCGACAGCGCGCTGTCCCTCACTCCTCCTCATTCCCCCCCACCACGGCTCCCTTCCAGACCCTCCACTTGGACGTCTGGGGCCCCTCCCTGGTCCTTGGACCACGTCAGGAGCGCTACTTCCTGATTGTGGTGGACGACTACTCCCGCTACACCACGGTTTTCCCCTTGCGACGGAAGGCCGACGAGCCTACCGTCCTCGAGCCGTGGCTACTAGCGTGGGGTGGTGCCCAGGGTCTGTGTGGGCTTCGCCTACACTCGGATCGTAGTGGTGAGTTTTCTTCCACTCGTTTGGAGACGTTCTGTCAGGGTCGGGGAGTCATTCAGTTGTACACGCTACCAGCCTCACCGCAGCAGAACGGGGTAGTCGAGCGTCGCATCGGCCTGGTCATGGAGGTTGCCCGGACCTCCATGTGCCATGCCGGTGCCCCTCAGTTCTTGTGGCCTCAGGCGGTCCGCTACGCCGCGCACCAGCTGAACTTGTGGCCCAGTGACGCACGGCCACGGGTGACGCCGGTCTCTCTCTGGTAAGGTTTACAGGGTGTAGCAGCTGACTTCCGCGTCTGGGGTTGTCTGGCTCACGTTCGCGCCCCTGGCGCGAACAAGTTGTCTCCGCGCACTCGTGCCTGCGTAGTTCTTGGCTTCCCTTTGGACGCCTCCGGCTGGGTGTTCTACGACCCGGTCACCTGCGGGTTCTTCGCTTCTCGTGACGTCACGTTCGACGAGTCTGTGTGTTACTACAGGAGTCGCCCCCACCGAGGTACTGAGGTCTTTTCCCCCCCGCTGTTCCTCACCCTTGAGCCTCCCCCAGTCGCCCGGTAGCCCCCCCCCCTTCGCGTCCTACCCCGTCAGGTGTGTCGCACGTCACTCCACAGTCGTCCCCCCCGCAGCATCCAGTCCCTGTCGTGTCTGGGGGTGCGGGAGGTGCAGTTGCGGAGGGTGAGGGTACTGGGGCTGCAGGAGCTGGTGGTGTTGGTTCTGGGGGTGCAGGGGTTGTGGGCGTGGAGGTCACTCTTGTGGAGGACACGGCAGCCTCGAGTCGGCGGCCTCGCCCCGCCTCACCCCCTGGCTTCCCGTCCGTCCCGCAGCTTCCTCCTCGTCCTTCTCTGCCGCCGGTTGCTGCGGAGCCTGGGGGTGTTCCTGCGGGAGGTACTGGAGGCCCCGGGGGTGTCGGTGTTGGAGGTGCTGATTTTGGGGGTGCTGGAGCTGGAGGCACTGGCACTGTGGCGCCTACACCGCGCACTGTACGTTTTCTTACCCGTGAGCAGCGCCTGCTTCGGTTGGAGAGAGAGGAGCGTGAGCGGTTTGAGAGGGCACAGCAGCAGCAGCAGGAGAGAGTAGAGGGGGAGTCACAGCCGCAGCAAGAGAGTGTAGAGGAGGAGTCACGGCCGCACCGGGAGAGGGTAGAGCAGGAGTCCCGCCCACAGCAGAAGGTGCAGTTACAGATACAGCAGGAGAGAGTAGAGGAGCAGTCCCGGCCGCACCAGAAGATGGTAGAGCAGAGGTCCCACCCACAGCAACAGGTGCAGTTACAGACCCAGTAGGAGAGAGTAGAGGAGGATTCACGACCGCAGCAGGAGAGGGTAGCGCAGGAGTCCCGGTCGCAACAGCGGGTGCAGCTGCAGTCGCAGCAGGAGAGGGCAGAAGCGGAGCCACATGAGCAGCAGCAGGGGCCGGTACCGTCGCAGCAGACGCCAGAAGAGGCGGAGCAGCAGCGACTGCGACTACGCGACCTCCCCGACCCAGCATCTGCACGCTTTGTTCGTGGTCCCCTACCGTCCCCGCCTGTTCCCCCTGTTGAGTCCCTTTCCTCGTCCCAGTGGACTCCTCATTCTCCCCTCAGTCGTGCTGTGTCCCCAGAGCGTCGTCGGTCCCGTTACCGTGCAGACGGTCCGTTCCACCTTGTTCTTCGCTCGCGTGTTCCACCTCCTCCTGTCCTTCCACAGCCCCCTGAGTCGTCCCTCACTGTGCTTCACGACCCGTTGTCCGACTACCTCCGTGCCTCCCGTCCTATGGTCTCCCGTGTTTTGTCCGCGTTGGTCACTCACCCGACAGCACCTCTGTCGTCTGTCTCAGCTCTTGTTACCACTGTCGCTGGCTTTGCCTCTTCCCACCGCTTTGAATACGCCGCTCACGTGGTGAGTGGCCTTGCTCGTTCTCCGTTCTCTGGGGGTGCTCCTGTCTTTCCCGTGGAGGTCCTTGAGGACAGGCAGTTTGAGCTTGGTTTCCTTGCGGCAGCTGTTCCTCATCTCTGCGCCATGCTACTTGCCCCTGAGGGGGATCCAGACGCCCTTGACATCCCGATCCCTCACAACACGTGAGTGGCACGACACACTTCGCTCGACCCTTGCAGCTCTTGACTTCTTTCCGTCGTCTGCTGACCCGTCACTGTTCGTTCGCCGTGGCTCGACCCCGTTCTTCTTCCTGGTCTACGTCGACGACCTGGTGTTCGCCACTCCCGACCGACGCGCGCTGGCCTCCGTGAAGGAGGAACTGCTGAGGAGACACACTTGCACTGACCTTGGTGAGCTGTAGCACTACCTTGGCCTGCAGATCACCAGGGACAGGGCAGCTCCCACCATTACGCTGACTCAGTCGCATATGGTCGAGCAGATCCCCACTCGGTTTCGCTTCCCGTTCTCCAAGGTACAGCTCACCCCTCTTGGTGTGGATCATGGGCTCACGGCTCCACCTTTGGACGAGCCATTTGAGTCCATCGGTCCATATCCTGAGCTGGTGGGTTGTCTCATGTACCTGATGACCTGCACTCACCCAGACCTAGCTTACCCTCTTAGCATCCTTGCGCGCTTTGTTGCACCTGGGAGACACCGACCTTCCCACTGGTACGCGGCTAAGAGGGTGGCGAAGTATGTGGCGAGTACATCAGGCATGGGACTTGTCCTTGGAGGGAAGCAGCCAGTTACACTTACAGGTTACTTGGACTCGTCGTGGGCCGACGACGCGGAGATGCGTCGGTCTACACAGGGGTACTCCTTGAGCCTCGGGGCAGGTGCTGTTTCGTGGCGGTCGACTCGGGCGTCGTCTGTCGCCGGTTCCAGCTGTGAGGCAGAGGTGTACGCCGCGGCCATGGCCGCTCAGGAGCTTCGCTGGCTGTCTTTCCTTCTCACCGACCTTGGTGAGTGGCCTCGCTCTCCCCCAGTCTTGTTCGCCGACAACAGGTCTGCTGTTTTGTTGTGTGAGGAGCCCCGACTGGTTGGGAAGGCGAAACACATCCAGCTTGGTTACTTCCTTCTACGTGAGTTGCAGCAGTGTGGCCAGGCCCGCGTGGTCCGTGTGGTCTCTGAGGCCAACACTGCAGATATCTTCACCAAGGTGTTGCTGCCTTGTGACCACCAACGTTTCTGCACCCAGCTTGGCCTTGTGCCTGCCCGTTCTCACTTGCTTACGTAGAGATGCCTTGTCCTGCATGTCTTGTACTCTAGCATTTATATATATTTGCTATATACCTGCATGTGGACTGGCCTTGTGGCCCCTTGCTTGCTCTCGGAATGTGTGGTGACTTTGAGCTCCACCCTGAGATTTGTATTGTTCTTGTGGACTGGTCTTGTGACCGTTGCTTGCTCTTGTTGTTCCTACAGGACTACCGCCACCTAAACTATGGGGGTGTGTCAAACTATATTTCTATAGCTTGTGTAGTTCTAGTCTAGGTGTTCTCCCTTGTGTTATTTTGTACTTGCAATAGGGTTAGGTTTTGCGTATATCTTGTTTGTACTTTCTGTATTTTAGTTTAACTTTTACATTGTGACAATGTGATCGGCCGCTGTCATGAAGCTCCTCCCTTTTGCTTTCCCACACCCCACTTGCGTGTAGAGCCATTCCTCGCGGTTGCCACCCGTGGAGATCAAGACAATGGCAGGATCCAGCAGAAGGGGTGTGATCAGCGGCGAAGCTGGCAGGGAAGCAGTTGCACATTACCACTTGGAAGTTAACACAAGTACACATGAAATGGTGAGAGCAACCAAGAGAGACACAGCAGTTACCATTAATACGGTGCACCCTTCCCAAGGTAAGTTTCCATCCCGATATTATTTTGCCGGTACGTAAGAAAGGCATCATGGTTGAAGTCGTAATACCACTTGTTGTTCAATGCACTGATACCACTTGTTACCACTGATACCACAAGTACACATGAAATGGTGAGAGCAACCATGAGAGACACAGCAGTTACCATTAATACGGTGCACCCTTCCCAAGGTAAGTTTCCATCCCGATATTATTTCGCCGGTACGTAAGGAAGGCATCATGGTTGACGTCGTAATACCACTTGTTGTTCAATGCACTGATACCACTTGTTGCTCATGGTTACCATTAATACGGTGCACCCTTCCGAAGGTAAGTTTCCATCCCGATATTATTTTGCCGGTACGTAAGGAAGGCATCATGGTTGACGTCGTAATACCACTTGTTGTTCATGGTTGCTCTGATACCACTTGTTGTTCAATACACATCATTCTGAGTGCATCTCATCCTAACGTCCTGCCGAGTGCTCATGCTATTTGTGCTTGCATGATTTGCATGAGCATATGTCATTATGCATGGCTGTTGGATATTGTCATCTCTGTGTTTTTCTCCAAGTCTAAATGCTTGATCATGCAGGAGAAATCCAGAGCTTTCCAACGATACCAAGATCGCCTTATTCCGACAAAGATCGCCCAAGTTACAAGATTTCCAAGACTTGGATTTCTTATTACCTTTTAAGGTTATATCTAATTTGGGTGATTACTTGGGACATGACTATAAAGGGATATTTGGTTGGGTGGTTAGGGAAGGCAACTTTGACTTTTGGTTTGGGGTGGCTAGAAGTTTCTAGCATGGGTTGCAAATGTTGCAACACCTAGGCTAAATCCAACTAGATTGGATTTTGCATGTGACACCTCAAGGACCTCATGATGAGGGTTGCATCCTTGCTGCTAGGAAGGTTCCTACCATCCTTCCCTAGCTCCTGGAGAACCCCTTCCCTCTCATGGTTCTCTTGGAGGTTCCCAACTCCAACTTCCTATTTCTACATGCTTGTACTTCCCCTACCATTCTAGTGATGCGGCTGCTGGACGTTTTTACATGGTTCTCACTCTCTAGACCATCTTAACGACTGATTCAACTTGGAGATGGTAGCTAAGCCTAAGGCGCACAATCCTACCGAGCGGATTTGCGTTTAGTTGAGTAATAAGTTCGTCGTAAGTTCTCAAAGTGACAGATCCTGAACAGCAAGTGGTATCAAAGCGGGTAGTCGACTTCGAGACGACGAATCGTCGTGAATTCTCAACCAATGATGTCGAGTGAGACCATTTTCTAGTAGCTCTGCATGCGAACTTTCGATTGATGGTCAAACCGCGTTCTTATTCGAAAAATTCAGTCCACGACGGCATGTTTTGTAGAATCGAAATTTCTGGCAGAATTCTCTCCAAACGATTTCTCAAGTTTCCACCGTTCATAAGGCCTCAATATGGTTGGTACAAACTCCGGAGGTGCTAGTGGCGAGATGGATAGAAGTAGAGAGGCTAGAGAGCAGGGGGGAGTTGCTGGTGGAGGAGTGGGGACTCACCAACCAGCCAACCCTACGCTACCTACGTCTACTACACCATCTCTAACAACCGTGGATCCCGTGAAGGCGTTCTCTATTGAGAAATTCATGGGGGAGGACTACGAGCACTGGAGCTTCCGCATGAGGCTGATGTACACCCAATACAAGCTATTGGATCTGGTGGAGGGGAAGGAGAAGATGCCGGAGGCCGCGGAGCTGAAAGGAGCGTGGATGAAGCGATCGTTCGATGCGTACATGCTCATGGTGCAAGCGGTTGGCGGACGACAACTTGACCACATCAAGGACGTCTTGGGTGATCCAGAGTGTGGCCCCAAGGCTTGGAGGAAGCTTCTGGATGTGCACTCACCGACACATGCTACCGGCATCGTGCTACTTGCGCGGCGGCTGCGCGACATCAAGTTCGTTGATGGAGAGCCGATGCAACCGGTGTTGGATGAGATGCGGGACATCTTCACGAAGCTCCAAGGAGGCGGTGTGGTGTACCCGGAGCTCGTGCAATGCGTGGAGATTGTGATACGGCTGCTGGAGTCGTGGTCTGCCCTAGCGATCAACCTCAACTCCCAACAACCCCAATGGAGCGTGGATTACATTCGCACGCGCATCCTAGAGGAGGACTTGCGGCGGCGGAGTGTGGAGCGCTCGGAGGAGGGGGCTGGCTATGGAGTTGGAGGTGGAAAGAGTGGCTTCAAGAAGAAGTGGAAGGGCAAAAACAAGGACAACCCTAAGGAGGATGGCGGCGGGGGTCAAGGGGAGGTGTGTTTCTACTGCAAGAAGCGCGGACATCGTTGGCGGAAGTGCTACCAACGACCCAAGGATTGGACCCCGCCTTCATCGAGCAACCTGCATGGTGGCAAGAGGAGTGGGGGAGTCATGGGAGCTAGTGGTGAGGAGAAGGAGGAGGAGAAAGGCGGCAAATCTGAGGAGCGGAAGGTTGGGTTCTTCTTTTTCGTGAACGAAGGCACAACCGACCTCGCTATGGCTGCCAAGGTTCTCCTACACCCCCTCACCCATTGGGTGATTGACTCGGGAAGCTCCTGGCACATGACTCCTCGTGCGGACCTACTCGATGAGATTCAGCCCGCACCTATCTCTACGGTCACATCCGCGACGGGCGCCAAGGCCAAGGTCATGGGCATGGGATGCGCCAAGTTTATGGGAGCGGATGGAGAGCTCGTGGGGCTGAAGAATGTGCTGTGGGTGCCGGACTTGTGCGCGAACCTGATTTCTACCGGCCGGTTGGGAGATGCGGGTGTGAACACCGAGACGATTGGCTCGGAGCGCTATCGTGCTTACGACGATGAGCGCCTCATTTGGGACCTGCAGTGGAAGGGAGATGTCCACAAGCGGATGTGGCAGATCCGAGTCCTCCCTTGGCGGAAATCGGGCAAGGCGGCAGCGGCGGCATCTATGGAGGAGAGTGTCACCGAGGAGGAGCAGCAAGGTGTGCAAGGAGAGGAGCTGATTGGAGGAAGTGCGGCGGTGAAGGCGTCGGCTACCTCGGGCCAAGCGGATTGGGAGACTTGGCATCGGCGGCTCGCACACGTGGCTGTTTCAACACTGGAGGTGATGCATAAGGAGAAGTGCGTGCATGGGCTGCAACTGCAAGGAGATGGCGCTCACTATGGCAGCTGCGAGGCGTGCATGCAAAACAAGTTTGCGCGGTTCCCGTTTCCACGTGCGGAGGGATCAGCGAAGGCGCCGCTGGAGGTGGTGCACATGGACCTGGTGGGTCCTATGAGGACTGAGGGGACTGGGGGAGTGCTGTACTTCCTTACCATGGTGGACAAATGGAGCCGTTTCACGTGGGCGCGTCCCTTGTCCAAGAAGAGCAATGCTGCAGCGGCGATCAAGGAGGATTGGTTGCCGATGGTGGAGCGGCAAGCGATGCGGCTGGTGAAGGTGCTGAGGAGCGACCGAGGTGGAGAGTTCCTTGGAGCGGAATTCACCAAGTTCCTCAAGAGAAATGGCATCCGGCATCAGCTGACCTGCCCTGGAACACCGCAGCAGAACGGCATTGCTGAGCGTGCCAACCGGACCATTGGCGAGGCGGCTAAGACCTTGTTGGGGGCTGCTGGGATGCCCTACAAGTTCTGGCCTGATGCCGTTCGCCATGTCATCACGGTCAAGAACAGGGTCTTGACTCATGTTGGCGACAAGCATTGGGTGCCGTACGAGCGTTGGCTTGGGAAGAAGCCATCCATTGACATGTTGCGGGTATGGGGCTGCATGGGGCTTGTGATGGTGCCTAAGGAGCAGAGGCACAAGCTGGAAGTTGCTGCTGTGTGGGCTGTCCATCTTGGGATGGCTCCTGACTCGAAGGGGTGGCTGATGTGGGACCCCAAGAGCAAGAGGACGCTCGTCAGTCGGGACGTCAAGTTTGTGGAGGACGTCATGTACAAGGATTGGCAGCAGCAGCAGCAGGTGCAGATTGGCTTGCGTTTGCAGGAGATTGAGCAGTCTGCAGTGGAGGAGGTTCAGCTGCACCTTGAGGATCTCCCTGGGTCAGAGCTGACCAGTGACCACAGTGGCGGTGGTGAGCAGCAAGTTTCTGGTCCTACTGCGGAGGAGGGGTTGGAGGATGAGTCGGCACGTGTGGACTCACCATCTCAGCCCGAGCCTGCAACAAACGCCAAGGTCACCAAGAGGAGTGTGCAGAGAGGAGCTTCACCACATGGGCAGCAGATTGCAACCCGCGAGAAGAGAGTGGCAGCAGCACCCTCAAGGCTGAAGTATAGCCGTTTGGGAGGACCCAAGCAAGGTGCCATGGCGGTTCAGGCGGATGAGGGAGAGGATGAGGAGATGGCGTTCTGTTTCTTCACACCCTTGCCTGGAGAACCTGCCACAATGGAGGAGGCACTCAGTGGACCCCAGAAGGAGGAGTGGAAGGCTGCCATGGATGCGGAGTTCAACAGTCTCATTGAGAATGGGACTTGGGAACTTGTTGAGTTACCCGAGGGGCGACGGCCGATCAGCAGCAAGTGGGTCTTCAAGGTGAAGAGTGGAGCTGATGGTGCGTTGGAGCGGTTCAAGAGCCGCTTGGTCGCCAAGGGGTTTCAGCAGAAAGAGAAGGTCGACTTTGGAGAGATATTCGCTCCTGTTGCTAAGCCAGTAACACTGAGGACTTTGATGGCTGGCGCAGCTGTGAAGGGATGGCACGTGAAGCTGATGGATATCACCACTGCGTTCCTCAATGGAATACTGCTGGAGGATATCTACATGGCGCAGCCCGACGGCTATGAGGATGGGACCAGCCGGGTATGCAAGCTTAAGAAGGCCATCTATGGCCTTAAGCAAGCGCCCAGGTGTTGGTACGAGAAGCTGGAGGAGGTGCTGCTGAGTGGAGGCTTCAAGACATCCCACGCGGATCACAGTTTGTTTCTGCTTGGAGAGGGGGAGCAGCTACTCTTGCTGCTGGTGTATGTCGATGACATACTGCTGTTCTCACCCTCCATGGAGCAGATTGAGAGGACACAGAAGTTGCTGATGGACAACTTCAAGTGCAAGATGCTGGGGGATGTCCATTACTACTTGGGGCTGCAGATTGAGAGGGATGTTGAGAGGAGGTGGCTGAAGGTGCATCAGTCACACTACATCTCTGGTGTCATGGAGCGGTATGGTGTGACTGGGGGTCACACTGTGATGACACCGTTCCCTGCGGGCTTCAAACTGAAGAAGGCAGCTGAGGAGGATGATGTACTCGAGGATGAGCAGCAGAATGAGTACCAGTCACTCATTGGGAGTGTGATGTATGCAGCTGTGCATACGCGACCTGATGCTTCATTCGGAGTGGGGCAGCTGGCCAGAGTTGTGCAGCGGCCCACTGAGGAGCAGTTGGAGGTGGTAAAGCGCTTGGTGCGCTACCTTGGATCAACGGTATCTGCTGGTGTTCAGTTTTCAGCTGGCGGCCAGCTGAAACAGATTGGAGCAGATGGGGTCACGCCTGGAACCTTGAAGCTGTCGTGCTTCACCGACGCCACATGGGCCTCAGAGGATGAGGATCACTCATCGGTTGGCGGCTTTGTGTGCATGGTCGGAGGTGGACCAGTGAGCTGGAGGTCCAAGAAGCAGAGTGAAATTGCTCAGTCTTCCGGAGAGGCAGAGTACATGGCGATGTACCATGCCATCAAGGAGATCGTGCTCCTGAGGAAGCTGCTGGAGGACATGGGAGCTAAACAGGAGGGACCTACACCACTTTTCTCCGACAGCGAGGCTGCTATTGGCATGGCAAATAATCCTATCCTCAATGGGCTGAACAAGCACATGAAGATTAAGTGGCATTGGGTGAGGCAGATGGTGAAGGAGGGGATTGTTGAGCTTCACCATGTGAAGGCTAGCAAGCAGGCGGCAGATTTTCTCACCAAGAGACTTCCCGAGAGCGCACATTGGAAGTGTGCTAAGATGTGTGGCATGGCATTGCACTAGTGTGGGCAGCAGTGTCATGAGTGCATGTGTGATTGTGTGCATGAGAGTTAGCATTTGTGTGAGTATATGTGCATGCAGTCCGTTAGTGTGAGTATATGTGCATGTCATTATGCATGGCTGTTGGATATTGTCATCTCTGTGTTTTTCTCCAAGTCTAAATGCTTGATCATGCAGGAGAAATCCAGAGCTTTCCAACGACACCAAGATCGCCTTATTCCGACCAAGATCGCCCAAGTTACAAGATTTCCAAGACTTGGATTTCTTATTACCTTTTGGGGTTATATCTAATTTGGGTGATTACTTGGGACATGACTATAAAGGGATCTTTGGTTGGGTGGTTAGGGAAGGCAACTTTGACTTTTGGATTGGGGTGGCTAGAAGTTTCTAGCATGGGTTGCAAATGTTGCAACACCTAGGCAAAATCCAACTAGATTGGATTTTGCATGTGACACCTTAAGGACCTCATGATGAGGGTTGCATCCTTGCTGCTAGGAAGGTTCCTACCATCCTTCCCTAGCTCTTGGAGAACCCCTTCCCTCTCATGGTTCTCTTGGAGGTTCCCAACTCCAACTTCCTATTTCTACATGCTTGTACTTCCCCTACCATTCTAGTGATGCGGCTGCTGGACGTTTTTACATGGTTCTCACTCTCTAGACCATCTTAACGACTGATTCAACTTGGAGATGGTAGCTAAGCCTAAGGCGCACAATCCTACCGAGCAGATTTGCGTTTAGTTGAGTAATGAGTTCGTCGTAAGTTCTCAAAGTGACAGATCCTGAACAACAATTAATACGGTGCACCCTTCCCAAGGTAAGTTTCCATCCCGATATTATTTTGCCGGTACGTAAGGAAGGCATCATGGTTGACGTCGTAATGATGCCCTCTGCAGAGCAGACAAGACAGCGCAGGGAAGTGGATGAGGAAACGACGGCCAAGCTCCGACGGATCTTCGAAGACATGACGCCAGCGGTGCCTGTCGCCAGGGTGAGGGATCTGCGCCAGTAACTGGATGCAGGACGCGGTGGAAGCAAACGCCATCCTTGAACGCGGACCGCTTCCTGTTCCGCAGCTAGTAAACCACCATAAGCTCCCGCAGCATCTCCGGCGTCTTCGTCGCAGGTACGTTACGGATCACCACCTCGATCGCCTAAGGATTCGTCGCACGTTCCCGCACAAAAGCGGGGTCATCGGTGTGTTGCCGGTAGAGCCAAAAAACCATGCCATTAGGACGTGTGTAATCCACCTTCTTGGTCCTGATGCTCATGGTGTCATCTTCGCGCAGGAGCGAGACTTGCAGACAGCAATAGCTAGTCTTTGCCACATACGCCGGAAGAAGTTCTTGAAACTTCGCTGACTCAAAGGCTCCGTCAGAGAGCGCAGACGCCCAGACCCGCTTCATCAGCGTTCGCACGGTGGTGATGACCGACGCCACCTCCAGCGCGAGAGCCACAGGTAACAGCAGAATCGCCGTATATCGAACGCGGTGAAAAACCTCTATCTTAACTTCAACTTCAAGTTCTTCGTCGGAGTTGTCCTCAATGAAGCCACTGTCAGGAACTGTCGATCACAACGAGCGTAGCTTTTCTTACAGGGAGATCCCAGAACCACTAGCAGGCGCATCAGTAAGGGTTACATTGTTGAGGTCCTCCACTGGTGCCTTGCCCTTGTCCTTGCTTGCAGACAAAGAAGCAGCAGGAACAGGTGATGTAGGAGGAGCATCCAGTGACGTCGCCTCAGGTAGAACCTTGGTCTTCCCCTTAGGAGGCATCTTGCAAAAGCGAGAGGAGAAAGCTGTAAAGCTGAGAAAACAGTTGATGGTGAATGAGCTGATGCCATTGCACTGATTCCAGGCTTGTTAAGTAGGCGAGAGACCTTGATGCTGACCTGTTGTTCTTGACGCTGATGATGAGAAACCGAGGTTGAGGCCTTGGGATCGTGGTTAGTAATAGACGTAATAACTCCAGTGTAGCCATTGTAGCTGTTGACGTTGCATATAGCAAAGTTCTGAAGCCTTGGAGTTAGCAGCAACCTAGCAAGAACCTTGGTGTTAGTTGCTTGAGAAGAAACTGGGTCTCGTAAAGCGAGTGATACAATGTCCGACGTGTAGACACAAAAAGAGTATCGGTCGCTGCGCCTTGTAACGAGGAGTCCAGATCCGTAGTCTTTAAAGTCAATTGACACGGAACTTGCACGGGATCTGGGATTGAAGCTGCGCGGTAATATCCATGGCGGACACATGGTAATATCCGAAGCATTACGGTAACTATGAATTGAATTTGGAAAGAGCAACATGAGAAAGGAAGATGTATGTAGGCAGCTTGTATGCGCGAGTGAGAATCAGTGGTGCAGTTCGGCTGAGTGAGTGCAACGCGCTAAAATTGAGATATCATAGATCCTGATATAGCGCAATCGAGATAAGTTAAGAATATCAATGAAGAGTTAACCAAGTGTTCAAAAGACAAACATAAACCAGCCTAACGGTCCACAGAACAAATTTTACGGTACACACAATCGTGATTTGTGAATGTCATTTAAATGGAGACGTTTTATCATATTCGTATTAAAAAAAAACAATAATTGTGTGTACTAAACTGCATGAATAGTATATGCCAAACATGAAATATCACTACTGGCAGAAAACGCAGAAGTACAGTTTGGGAGGAGGAGCTCTCTAAAGAGTATGAAGTCACTATTCTGTCCTCGATCTCATCCCTCTCGCATTCTCATTTTCGGAGCTTCACTGCCGAACCTGTCTTCCTTCGATTGCGGGAGGCACAGCAGCGCCACCCTTAGGCATTCTCAGGAATGGTGGTACCCCAGAGATTCGTCGGCACTCTGAATGCGTTCGGGCAGGCGGAATATATCGTTTGATGCCATCGGGTTTGCATGAAAGAAGCGCTGCTAGCGCGCAGAGGGAGAAAAATCTGTCGGGGGCAAGACAAGTGGACAGGGATGGGGAAAGTAATAAGGCTGTGTGTGAGAGAGGGAGGGAGGAGAAGAACATGGATAGGTGTGTGAGAGTAGGCACACTAACGCCATGTTTAGTGGAAGTGACATCCCTGCGCAATGTGAGACTGTAGAGCATGCTATGCTGCCATGAGTTGATAGACACACCTGAACCTCATCAGAGCACACCTGCAGCTCATCAACACCCACCTTAAGTTCATGAAAACTCACCTGACGCTCACAAGAGCACACCTGCAGATTACCCTAAACATCTGAAGCTCATTCAAACACACCTGAAGCGCGACCAAACATACATGAAGCTGATCAGAACCCACTTCAATGTAATGAAAACACGCTCGAAGCTGATGAAAACACACCTGAAGCTGATGAAAACACACCTTAAGCTCATCGGCACGCATGGAGTCGAAGCGAGTCAGGGCTTCCCTCAGGTCACTCAAAGGTTGGATTTGCCCTCTGCTACTGCCAGCTCTGTCACCTGCGAGAATTCAAAACAGAAATGAGGCGGATTGCCGTTAAAAACGGATGTCATCAGAAGGACGGAAACCCCTCTTTGCTGCTACCAGCAGTGTCACTTGCGGTGTGAGTTGGGACACTCGTGAGGGATGAGACTGGATCATCTTAGGATCGTAAGCACCTTAGTCGGCAATAGTCTACTTGCTATCGCCTATCGTGTTCTCCACGATCTCCCGAATCCAATGATATGCGCAGCTCTGCTTGAAGTTGTCAATACATACTTCAGCAATTTTCAGAATCTGATTGGTATGATTTCCAGAATGAGTACAAGCAGTTTTATAGTCAGGCAAGACACAAAATGCGATTCGTAACTTCACTTGTTTCCCAAGTAACCGCGTGCGCCTCGTTTCACCCCGAGTCGCACACACAACCGAACCGAATTCGGTGAACACTCATCAAGACCGAATCTGGAACCTTCTCGAACACGCCTCGAGCTCGAACGACAATTTCCCCTAGTCAACTTCAATCTCGATGCTTCTTCCACCTTCTCACACATTCCTTCTCGATTTCTCTCTCCCTTCTCACGCCGTAGGCCGATTTCCACCGTTTCACCTAGAATCATCCACGCGCTTCCATTTCGCCGTCATTCCGCCGTCGTAGAGACTTTCGCCATAGGTTCCGTGGTTGGGCGAACCAACCCTAACAATCTCCCCTGTGGTTCGTCAACCACAAACTTCACTCGCACTCCTCCCCTGCTCCTTCTAGCCTTCACAGGGTCTAGGTCGGCTTCACGCTCCCCTGCAGCAACTGCACCTTGAACCTCTGCTTACGTGTCTTGAAGTTGAGCACCTTGACATCCAAACCTTGAGAGATTTTCTTAAGCCTCTCACGTCTCCTCAGCATCTTCATACTCAACACCTCTCGGGTCTCGTACCCCTCAATGCATTCTTCTTTTGTAAGCACTCGCCCCTTTGCAGTTGCTTTCGCATTTGATCCTTTCACCATGATGTCCCCTTTCACAGCTTCAACTCCCACATACTTTGCATTTACTGCTTCATCTTTAACCACGATCGCTGCTGCAAAAGTGTTGACATCGTCTCCATCTCCACCGTTTACTGCTGCTACCTCCGTGATCACTATCTCCTCTTCCTGCTTCACTGCTACCTCCACACTCGCTCCCGTATCATCCGTGTCCTCGCTCTTATCAACCTTAGTCAATAACTCCTCCAGTTTCACTACTCCATACGGACTCCGCAGCACCACGTCACCCTCTCCTGTCACTGGTAACTTTCCACTGTTACCTTGCAGTATATAATCCTCACTCGACTCCCTCACATTCTCCATCCAATCTGACCAGAATGTCAGGTGACGCGTGCATCCGCTGTCCATGAACCATGTCGTCTTCTCACGTCCGTCCGTCTGCCGAACCTCCATTGGTAAACGCACCACGCTCGCAAGATGCGCTCCTCCAAGGATCACATCATCTTCGTTCGCTTCTGCTACATTCGCCTTTGCCGCCACATTCCGCTGCTGCGACGGACCCTTGTAGCTCCTGCTATTCGGATTGGAGTAGCACTCTGCGGCACGATGCCCGTAGCGCCCACAATAATCACACTTGCCGCCAAAACCTCGTTTCTGCTGCCACTCCGCTCCTACATTTTCTCCTTTCTCGTTCTCCATCGCTTTGCCCTTATAGTTTCTGCTTCGCGGGTTCTCGTAGCAATTTATCGCCTTATGCCCGCGCTTTCCACACTGGTAGCATGCTCCAAACGCCTTCGTGGCATTCACCAAAGCGGGCCTCTCCTCATCAAACTCCTTAGCTACTACTGCTGCTTTCTTCTTTCTCGTCTCCTTAACCGTCTCAAGCGATTGTAGAATCTCCTGCAGCTTCATCAAACTCTCCGGCGGTTGGTACGTAAACATACCGATGTGGGATTCCCACTCTTTAGGAAGTCCTTGGATGATATAGTCAATCATCGCGTGCTCCGTCTCCGCGGCTCCCATCACCCGCGAATCGTCGTTGTAGCTTTTCGCCCTGTTGATGTAGGTGATGATTTTCTCGCCTTTCTCCATGCTCAGCATCAGAAGCTGCTTCTGTCAGAACATTATAGCTTATGCTATTGTGTAGGCTATAGTGGGGTATCCCATAGGGGGTACAACCCAACTAGGGTTTCATATTTGTACTCGCTTCATTCATAGTTCACATCATTCTCGTTCTAATCTTCTCATGGTATCGAGCAGGTTCCCCCTTGGGAACTGTGCTTAGGGCCCACCACATCGAGTTTTTTTTTTTTTTTTCCTGCCCGAAGCGCGCTCAGCCCGAGTCGCGCTCCGGGCCCTCACTTTGTCAAGCCACCCTAGCGGCCCTTCACTGCGGCCCCGCCGCCTGTCTCAGCGGCCTCGCCGCCCTTTTCTGCGGCCCCGCCGCCTCTCTCGTTGCGGCCCCGCCGCCCTTCACGGCGGCCCCGCCACCCGTCTCAGCAGCCCAGCCGCCCGTCTTCGCGGCCCTGCCGCCTCTCTCGCTGCGGCCCCGCCGCCTCTCACTGCGGCCCCGCCGCCCGTCTCAGCGGCCCCGCCGCCCGTCTTCGCGGCCCCGCCGCCTCTCTCGCTGCGGCCCCGCCGCCTCTCACTTCGGCCCCGCCGCCCGTCTCTGCGGCCCCGCCGCCCGTCTCCGCGGCCCCGCCGCCTCTCTAGCTGCGGCCCCGCCGCCTCTCCCTGCGGCCCCGCCGCCCGTCTCAGCGGCCCCGCCGCCCGTCTTCGCGGCCCCGCCGCCTCTCTCGCTGCGGCCCCGCCGCCTCTCACTGCGGCCCCGCCGCCCGTCTCAGCGGCCCCGCCGCCCGTCTTCGCGGCCCCGCCGCCTCTCACTTCGGCCCCGCCGCCCGTCTCTGCGGCCCCGCCGCCCGTCTCCGCGGCCCCTCCGCCTCTCTAGCTGCGGCCCCGCCGCCTCTCACTGCGGCCCCGCCGCCCGTCTCTGCGGCCCCGCCGCCCCTCTCGCTGCGGCCACGAGCCCTACCAGCGGCCCTACGGCCCTACACCGCCCGCGCCACCCGAGCTGCCTGACCCGCCCGAGCCGCCCGAGCCGCCCGAGCCGCCCGAGCTGCCCGACCTGCCCGAGCCGCCCGAGCCGCCTAAGCTGCTGAGGAGCCGAGCCGCCCGACCCGCCCGAGCCGCCCGAGTTGCCCGAGCCCCCTGAGCCGCTGAGGAACCGAGCCGCCTGACCCGCCCGAGCCGCCCGAGCCGCCTGAGCCGCTGTGGAGCCGAGCCGCCCGAACCGCAGTTGCTGCTGAGCCGTCCGAGCAGCCGCGTTACTGTGCTGCTGAGCTGCCCGACCCGCCCTGTCTGGTGAGAGCAGCGCTCCTGTCACTGCACCACCCCTGTCCTACAGGTAGTACTGCTAGGCTACTGTCGTCATGACTACCCCTAGTGTCCTCGCTTTTGACGCTGAGGGTCAGGCCATTGACTTTGAGGTCTGGGTAGACGACCTGCAGCTGTTCTTACAATGCGATGGGGCAGACGGCCTCTCTCTCTTTGACCTTACCTCTGGCGCTTTCCCTGCACCTGCTGCTGATGCTGACGCCACTGTTCGCTCCCAGTGGGCCACGCGCGACGCTGCTGCACGTCTTGCTGTGCGTCGCCACCTCCCTACCTCCGAGCGTGCGCACTTTAGTCAGTACAAGAGTGCTCAGACCTTGTACGACGCTGTAGTCGCGCGCTACTCCTCCCCTGCCACTGCTGCACTGAGCCGTCTCATGCTACCGTACCTCTTCCCTGACCTTGCTGCCTTTCCCACCGTGGCTGACCTCATTACGCACCTCCGCACTAGTGACACTCGCTACCGCGCTGCACTCCCTGCTGACTTCTGCGCCAAGAAGCCCCCCCCCATGTACATCACTCTGTACTTCCTAGTCACTCGCCTTCCTGACTCCCTTCGTGTAGTCAGGGACCACTTTCTCTCAGTCTGTCCCACCACACTCACTGTCGATCTCCTCGAGAAGGCCCTCCTAGCAGCAGAGAAGAGTATAGTCGCTGTAGGAGCCTCTCGAGGTGACCCGCGCACCCCCATCTTTGAGGGGTGTTCCCCCTCCCCCCTGCTGCCCTCTGTTTCCTCTGCTGCTACGGCCGACCTCCTTGGTCTTGAGTCGGTCGGTGCGGCGTCTGCCCCTAGCGGGAGACGCCGCCCTGGCAAGGGCAAGGGGGGCAAGGGAGCTGGAGGAGCGGGCGGTGGAGGTGGAGGTGGAGGCGGTGGGGGTAGTGGGGGTGGCGGTGGGAGTGGAGGTGCGGGTGGGGGGGTCGGTGGCGGCGGTGGAGGCGGAGGCGGCGGCGGCGGTGGCGGTGGGAGCGGAGGTGGCGGAGGAGGCAGCGGTGGAGGCGGCGGCAGTAGCGGAGGCGGCGGAGGCGGTGGGGGTGGCGGTGGAGCTGGTCGCGGGCCTTCGCAGAGGAGTGGCTCCGGTAGTGGCGCGCGCCAGCAGCAGCACCGCGGTCGTGAGACCCTGTCCCCTCAGCAGCTCCGTGAGTGGTACACTGCACGCCAGCGGGGTGGGGGTTTTGGTTCGTGCACCTACGTCCTGCGCACCGGCGACCGTGCGGGTGAGCAGTGTGGGGGTCCGCACCCCACCCAGCGCTGCTTTGGCCGCCTGACGGACGCGTGGCGTCACCAGTTCCCGGAGGCCTCAGAGATTCCTCGCTGGGGCGAGCTGTCTAGGGCGGGTGTTGCCATCTTTGATCTTGACTTTGATGCTATTCTCTCTGCCATGTATGCTGTGTCTCATAGTGATGAGGGTGACTGCTACCGCTGTTTCCCGCCCGATCCGGGCATTGAGGCTGCTGCCCTAGGTGCTTGCGACGCTGCTGCTCTAGGTGCTAGTGTGTCTGCGTCCTCAGGTACTGGTGAGTCTACGCTCTCAGGTACTACGTCGGCTTCGGCCTCCCTCACCATCACTCTTGACTCTGGGGCGTCTCGCTCCTTCTTTCGGGACCGCACCACACTCACGCCGCTTAGTCGGCCGGTTGCGGTGTCTCTGGCTGACCCCTCCGGGGGTCTTGTACTGTCTCGCTTCTCCACAGTCCTCCCGTGTCCGGCGGCTCCCTCTGGCACCCTGTCTGGTCTCTACCTCCCCTCGTTCTCAACGAACCTGGTGAGTGGTGCTGACCTACAGGATGGGGGAGTACACCAGTTCACTCCTGCGCATCAGCGGGTGATGCACTGTACAGAGGCTAGCACAGGCCGGCACCTGGCTACGTTTACCCGTCAGCCGGGGTCGAGCCTGTACACACTGACCACTGCGTCTCCTCCCGTTACTGAGTCTGGTAGAGTCGCTTCGTCCAGTCAGGTGTTTGCAGCAGCGTCTAGGTCTCGTCCTGAGTCTGCTCCCTGGTCGTGTCGTCTCTTGTCTCATGAGACTCTCCTCTGGCACCACCGTCTTGGTCACCCCTCTCTGCTTCGGCTCAGAGGCATGGCCTCCCGTCTTCTTGTGTCTGGTCTCCCCCGGTCCCTCCCTCCCCTTCCTCAGGGCCCTGGCCCTGCCTGTGTCCCCTATGTCGAGGGGCGCCAGCGGGCTGCCCCTCACTCCTCCCAGTTTCCTCCGACAGAGGCCCCGTTGCAGACGCTTCACATGGACGTGTGGGGCTCGGGCCGCGTCCGTGGACAGGGTCACGAGCTCTACTTCCTGCTCGTTGTTGACGACTACTCGCGTTACACCACGGTCTTCCCCTTGCGCAGCAAGGGTGATGTCACTGAGGTGCTGATCGACTGGATCCGCGCAGCTCGTCTCCAGCTCAGGCGAGGAGCTTTGGCTCGGACTTTCCTGTTCTGCGTCTGCACTCGGACAGAGGCGGAGAGTTTTCCTCTGGCCTACTACGAGCCTACTGTCGCGTACGAGGCATCCGTCAGACCTTCACGCTTCCGGACTCACCGCAGCAAAATGGGATTGCTGAGCGCCGCATTGGCATGGTCATGGACGTCGCTCGTACGTCTATGATGCATGCGGCTGCCCCCCATTTTCTGTGGCCGTTTGCGGTCAGGTACGCGGCGCATCAGATCAACCTCCACCCCAGGGTCTCCAGGCCGGAGACCTCCCCAGCCTTACTGTGGACGGGGAAGGTTGGCGATGCGTCGGCGTTCCGGGTCTGGGGATCTCGGGCGTTTGTCCGCGACTTGTCTGCGGACAAGCTGTCCCCTCGTGCTGCTCCTTGCGTCTTCCTGGGGTTCCCCCCTGACGCGCCTGGGTGGCAGTTCTACCACCCCACCTCTCGACGTGTTCTGTCCTCCCAGGACGTCACGTTTGACGAGTCGGTGCCCTACTACCGCCTCTTCCCCTACCGTACTCCGTCCCTCCCCCCACCCCCGCTCTTCCTTGTGCCAGGTCCCCCCCAGGTAGACTCCCTCCCCCCTCAGGGTCCTACCCCTTCAGGTGTGTCCCAGGTAGACGTAGTGCCTGTCGAGGTCACTGGTGACTCCGGTGCTGCTAGGGGTGCTGAGCCTGGGGGTGCTGGACCTGGGGGTGCGGAGTCTGGGGGTGCTAAGCCTGGGGGTACTGCGTCTGGGGGTGCTGAGCCTGGGGGTACTGAGCCTGGGGGTGCTGAGCCTGGGGGTGCTGAGCTTGGGGGTGCTACGCCTGGGGGTGCTGAGCCTGGAGGTGCTACGCCTGGGGGTGCTGAGCCTGGAGGTGCTACGCCTGGGGGTGCTGGGAGTGGAGGTGCTCCGCTTGGAGGTTCTCCGGGTGCTTCTTCTCGCCGGGAGCCACTCTCTCGACAGGAGCTGCGCGAGTGGTTTTCCCGGCGCTGGCGCTGTACTGCTGGTGCTGGAGGTTCTTTGGCTGCTGAGGGTGCTGCGGTCGCGGGTCCCAGAGGTGCTCGTACTGGGAGTGCTGGAGTTGCTGGGCCTACGGGTTCGACTGGAGCTGGTGCTGCTGAGGGTGTTGGCGCTGAGACTACCGCTGGCGGTCCTACTGGGGGTGCTCCTGGTGCTGCTGGAGGTGCTGCTGGAGCGGGTGCTCCTGCTGAGGGTACTGGTGCTGTCCCTGCTGCTTCTGGCGTCGTTACGCGGCCTCGTCCGTACTTTGTTCCACTCCTGCAGCACGTTCTTGGTCTTCCTCCTTCTACTGGTCCTCCTCCTCCCTTGGAGTGTCCACAGCCTGTCCCGTGACAGTCACAGCTACAGCCTGCCTCCCCTCTGCCTGCTCCTTCTCCCTACGCTGGTCCTACTGGAGGTCTTACTGAGCGCCGTGAGCCTACGTCTCGTCTTGCGTCGCCTGTTAGAGCTGCTCGCGCTAGTGGTCGCAGTTCGCGCCAGCGTCCTCCTCCTGTCCCTGGCACGCACCGGATGTCTCTGCGTCCGTCTACTGCTCCTCTGCGTGCCCCTTTGCCTTCCCCTCCTGAGTCCTCTCTTCCTGCACTTGCCGACCCTGAGTCGGACTCTCTTCGTGCTGCCAGTCCTACTGTCACGCGTCTCCTTGCTACTGTTGTCACTGACCCTTCTTTCGAGTCTACTGCTGCGTCTGCTCTCGTTACTGAGCTCGTCGACTTTGCTGCTCGCTGTCGCTTAGACTACGCTGCTAGTCTTGTCGCTGAGTCTGAGTCTGTCTGTCCTCCGTCCTTCGGGGGTGAGTGTGCCCTTGGCACGGACGTCCTTGAGGACAGGTAGGAGGAGTTCCTGTGTCTGGCAGCTGCTTCACCTCATCTCGTGTCCGTACTGCTTACCCCTGAGGGAGACCCGGATGCACTTGACATCCCGACTCCGCGCTCTTACGCGGAGGCGATAGAGGGTCCCTACTCCTCTCAGTGGCAGGCAGCTATGGATGCAGAGATGGCTTCTTGGAAGTCCACAGGCACCTACGTTGACGCTGTCCCCCCTCTTGGGGCGAACATCGTCAGTGGCATGTGGATCTTCAGAGTGAAGCGGCCGCCGAGTTCTCCGCCTGTCTTCAAGGCGCGTTACGTGGCTCGTGGCTTCAGTCAGCGGCAGGGAGTTGACTACTTTCAGACCTTCTCCCCCACCCCGAAGATGACCACTCTTCGGGTACTGCTGCACATTGCTGCTCACCGTGACTACGAGCTCCACTCTCTCGACTTCAGCACAACTTTCTTGTAGGGCAGCCTGCACGAGGAGATCTGGCTGCGCCGCCCACCTGGCTTCACTGGGTCTTTCCCTCCTGGTACCCAGTGGAGTCTCCGGCGTCCAGTCTACGTTCTCCGCCAGGCGCCCCGTGAGTGGCACGACACACTGAGGACTACGCTTGCGGCTCTTGGGTTTGCTCCTTCTACTGCCGACCCGTCGCTGTTTCTGCGCACCGACACCTCTCTGCCGCCGTTCTACATCCTCGTGTACGTCGACGACTTGGTCTTTGCCACAGCTGACACTGCTGGACTCGCCTACGTGAAGTCCGAGCTGCAGAAGAGACACACGTGCACAGACCTGGGTGAACTGCGCAGCTACCTTGGCTTGCAGATCACCCGGGACAGAGCACGACGCACCATTACCTTGACTCAGTCACACATGGTGCAGCAGGTCCTTCAGCGCTTCGGCTTCACGTACTCCTCGCCTCAGGCCACTCCTCTGCCTACTCGCCACTCGCTCTCAGCTCTGCCTTCGGATGAGTCCGTAGAGTCGAGTGGCCCGTACCCAGAGCTTGTTGGCTACCTCATGTACCTGATGACCTGCACACGACCTGACCTTGCATACCCTCTTAGCATTCTTGCACGCTATGTTGCTCCTGGGAGACACCGACCAGAGCACATGGCTGCAGCGAAGAGGGTGTTGCGCTACTTGTGCAGTACGTCGGGCATGGGGCTATTGCTTGGAGGGCGGAGTCCAGTGGTCCTCACTGGGCACGCGGACGCTTCTTGGGCTGACGACCAGGCTATGCAGCGGTCGTCACAGGGTTACACCTTCAGTCTTGGTTCCGGCTCTGTTTCGTGGAGGGCTACCCGCTCGTCTTCTGTTCTTGGCTCCAGTTGTGAGGCTGAGATCTACGCCGGGGCTATGGCTGCCCAGGAGCTTCGCTGGCTCACCTACCTGCTGACTGACCTTGGAGAGTCGCCTCGTTCTCCTCCAGTCCTGTACGTAGACAGCAAGGCCATGCTGGCCTTGTGTCGAGAGCAGCGACTGGAGCACAGGACAAAGCACATTGCTCTCCGTTACTTTCTTGCTCGTGAGCTACAGCAGCGTGGACAGTTGCGGCTTGCGTACGTGGCCTCTGAGGCCAACTCTGCTGATGTTTTCACCAAGGCACTTGCGCCTTGTGATCATCAGCGCTTCTGCACTCAGCTGGGTCTTGTGCCTGTCTTGCCTCACTTGCTCACTTCTTGACCTTGCTTGTACTGTCACATATATATACTCCTACTCTTGCTTGCTTAGCCTCGTATACATATATATATATATATATATATATGTGCTCTTGCATGTGAACTGGCCTTTTGGCCTTTGAACTTGTGCTCGGAATGTGTGGTGACTTTGTGATCCACCCTGAGCTTTGCTTTGCTTTGCTTGACTGGTCTTGTGACCCCTTGTTCTCCCCCACTTTGCCTATGGGGGTGTGTCAGAACATTATAGCTTATGCTATTGTGTAGGCTATAGTGGGGTATCCCATAGGGGGTACAACCCAACTAGGGTTTCATATTTGTACTCGCTTCATTTAGAGTTCACATCATTCTCATTCTAATCTTCTCAGCTTGCTAATCGCCTTCTTGCTGACATCGTTCGTACCCATGTATGTGGACTCCAGGTACTCCCACGCTCGCTGTGCAGGGTGCAGCTCCCCTGCAAACTGGTCCAAATCCACCGCGATTCCATCGGCAACTGAATGACAAAGCTGAAAGAAAGCTTGCTTACTTTGCTTTTTAAACACCGCTATTTTCCCCTTCGTATCCGTCGTGGAAGTCGCAACTCCGTCCATCGTCTCCTCGTCGGGACGGTAGTACGGCAAGAGGTCCACCTCCTCTGCCCTTCGAATGAACTTCTTTCGCCACACGTTGTAGTTGCTTCCATTGAAGCGCTGAGCTTCACTGAGCCCGATCGTCAGTTTCGCCACCAATCGGCCACTCGCAAGGGCCTCGAGAAGAGCCTTCAACTGTCGGTCTCCAAGACTCACACTGGAACCCGAACTCGCCTCGTCTCCCATAGCGTAGGCGTGATAGACTCCTCTTCTCCACTAATTTCACTTAGCGCACCAAGTGAATTCGCGACGATCGACGAGCCCGTTCGTCAAGCTCTGATACCAGTTCTTAGGATCGTAAGCACCTTAGTCGGCAATAGTCTACTTGCTATCACCTATCGTGTTCTCCACGATCTCCCGAATCCAATGATATGCGCAGCTCTGCTTGAAGTTGTCAATACACACTTCAGCAATTTTCAGAATCTGATTGGTATGATTTCCAGAATGAGTACAAGCAATTTTATAGTCAGGCAAGACACAAAATGCAATTCGTAACTTCACTTGTTTCCCAAGTAACCGCGTGCGCCTCGTTTCACCCCAAGTCGCACACACAACCGAACCGAATTCGGTGAACACTCCTCAAGACCGAATCTGGAACCTTCTCGAACACGCCTCGAGCTCGAACGACAATTTCCCCTAGTCAACTTCAATCTCGATGCTTCTTCCACCCTCTCACACATTCCTTCTCGATTTCTCTCTCCCTTCTCACGCCGTAGGCCGATTTCCACCGTTTCACCTAGAATCATCCACGCGCTTCCATTTCGCCGTCATTCCGCCGTCGTAGAGACTTTCGCCATAGGTTCCGTGGTTGGGCGAACCAACCCTAACAGATAACACGTAAAGCAATACTCCTGGATGTGCGGCGTGGGGCTAGGATGCCAGGTGCTGCTGGGTGAAAGTGGCGCAGCCCCTCCTGAGGCGACCAGAGTACCTTCACCGTGTGGATGGGGAGTGCGGGAAGGAAAGAAGAGGGCAGAAACGAGTAGAGTTAGGCCGCTTGTTGTACAGTGGAGACCGAAGGAGGAAGGAAGTGCCATTGACGTTGACTGTGAGAGCAGTGAGTATCTTACGCTATTGCGAGTTGAATGTCGCGGCTGAAGCTTCAATGAACGCACCTGACCTGAGCACACGTGGAGCTCATTTGGACACACCTGAACTGTTTTGAAGCACACCTGGAGATCATCAGAGCACACCTGAAGCTCCTGAAAACCCACCTGAACCTCATGAAAAGCTCACCTGAAGCTCATAATAACTCACCTGAAGCCCATGAAAACTCACCTGAAGCTCATCGGCATGAATGGAGTCGAGGAGATCCAGAGCTTTCCTTAAATCACTCGCAAATCCTGCAACGGACACCTACCCTCGCCTGCTGCCAGCATCGTCACCTGCAACAGCTCAAGACAAAAAAAGAGGCGTTACAATACAAGGACAGAAGGCGCCGCTACCTCATTCATCACGTCCTCCACATCACCTAGTAGCACCCACCTCCTTGTCCCCTACTGCTATTTAGCACAGCACCCACCAATGATGATGTGCCATGGTTCTATTCATGGGAAGGTGCAAGATTTTCCTCTACTCACCTGCTCGTCCTCTATTGTATCCACCAGTTGCACGATATGAGGATGCCCGCGCACCGTGTCCAATGTTGCCACCTCGTTCATCACCTAGTACCACCCACTCACCTCTCACCCCTTACCCACCTGCTCGTCCTCTATCGTCTCCACGAGTTGAACAAAATGAGGGTGTCCTCTCACCGTGTCCAGTGCCGCCACCTCGTTGTGACTCGACTCACGAGTTACCTACCTTCCCAGCACCCACCCACCTGCTCGTCCTCTATCGTCTCTACAAGCTGCATGATGTGGGGGTGCCCTCGCACAGTGTCCAGCGCCGCCACCTCGTTCATCACGTCCTCCCCATCCTCACTCTGATGTGATGTGCCACGGCGCCATCCATCCATCCAAACACATGCCATGCCATGCCATGCCATGCCCATATGACCCATGCCGATATGACCCATGCCGTTCCCCGTGCCATAACATCACACATGCCACTCCCCATGCCATGCACCATGCCACGCCATGCACCATGCCACGCCATGCACCATGCCATGTCATGCCGTTTGAACAATGCATGCACGTACGCACCATTCCAGGACATTCACACATGAGAAACCTTTATGAACAAGGGCGCAACTTAAACTGGGATGAAGAAGCGCTAAGGAACAGGAAAGAAAGAAAAAAAAAAGTGACAAGCTTACTACATCAGCCTTTGCTGCTGCCAGCCTACTGACACTGGCGGTGTACATTAGAACACACATTCATTTCCGGAGTACAAACCAAAGAGTGTTACCAGCAGCACTCGTAGATGCAGTTGTCTTGACTGCTTCTTACTAGGTGTCTAAGAATCCAACTCGGCTCACAATCCAACTCGGCTCACAATCCAACTCGGCTCACAATCCAACTCGGCTCACAATCCAACTCGGCTCACAATCCAACTCGGCTCACAATCCAACTCGGCTCACAATCCAACTCGGCTCACAATCCAACTCGGCTCACAATCCAACTCGGCTCACAATCCAATTAAACGCTTCCGCTACTACATCAGTGTCAGAATGCTATATAGCTTATACATTTGTGTAGGCTATAGTGGGGTATCCCATAGGGGGTACAACCCAATTAGGGTTAGTACTTGTACTCACTCATTTCATAGTTGATCCATCCTCGTTTCAATTCTCACATGGTATCGAGCAGGTTCCCTCGTGGGAACTGTTCCTAAGGCCCTACTACTGCTTCCGCTGCTACTCGATCTGTCGCACGCCCCGCGACGTGCGACCTATTTTGGCGCGCGGCGATTTTCTTTCTGGCGCGCGCCCCGAGGCGTGCGAGCCCGCCTCTTTCGTCGCGGCCCCGCCCCTTGTCGCGGCCCCGCCCTACGTCGCGGCCCCGCCCCGAGGCGCGCGACCCCGCCTCTTTCGTCGCGGCCCCGCCCCTTGTCGCGGACCCGCCCTACGTCGCGGCCCCGCCCTACGTCGCGGCCCCGCCCCTCGTCGCGGCCCCGCCACCTCTCGTCGCGGCCCCGCCATCTCTAGTCGCGGCCCCGCCACTCTCGTCGCGGCCCCGCCCTTCGTTGCGGCCCCTGCCGCCCTTCGTCGCGGCCCTTGCCGCCCTTTCTCGCGACCCCTGCCGCCCTTCGTCGCGGCCCCTGCCGCCATTCTCCACCGCGGCCCCGCCACCTCCCTTGCGGCCCCGCAGCCCTGCACCGACCCGCCCCGCCTCTGCTGGCCCCGTCGCCTGCCCCTGCGCCCCTGCGACCCTGCTCCACCTCTGCCGGCCCCGGCGCCGCCTCTGCTGGCCCCGTTGCCGCTCCACCCGGCCCCGCCGCCGTCCCCAGGCGGCCCAGCCGTCACCACCGAGCCGCCGGCGCCGCCGAGCTAGTGCCGAGTCACCCGAGCCGCCCGAGCCGCCCGAGCCGCCCGAGCCGCCCGAGCCACCCGAGCCGCCCGAGCCGCCCGAGCCGCAGCGCCACCTCAGCCGCCCGAGCCGCCGGGTCGCCGAGCCGCCGAGCTGTAGTTGCTGCCGAGGAACCGTACCGCCGAGCCGCCCGAGTCGCCCAAGCAGCCGAGCCGCCCGAGTCGCCCGAGCCGCCGAGCCGCAGTTGCGGCAGTGCCGCCGTGCCGCCAAGTCGCTGAGTCGCCGAGTCGTCGAGCCTCCTCTTCCCACCACTGGTGAGCCCTTGCCTTACTAGCGCGCTGCCTACTGCTTGCTTGGCTGCCTGCCTTACTGCTGCTACTCCTGCTCCTGCTTCTACTGGCGGTGGCCAGATGCAGCTCCAAAGACGCCCACGCGCGTCTCTCACGCCCCAGCAGCTTCGTGAGTGGTACGCTCAGAGTGGAGGGTCTCTCAGTTCTGTTCGCTGCTCTTACGTGATTCGCACTGGTGCTCGGACTAGTCAGCCTTGTGGGACGCCTAGTCACACACCGTCCCGCTGCTTTGCCCGTCTGAGCGACGCCTGGCGTACCGAGTTTGGCGACGAGGCTGAGCTCCCCGACTGGGTGGAGTTGCTTAGGCAGAGGGTAGATATATTTGCTCTTGACTATGATGCTATTCTCACTGCCATATATGCATTGCCTACTAGTGCTGACCGTGCCGGTCACCTGTGCGTACAGCCTGACCCGGGTATAGATCCTGCAGCTCTAGCTGCTGGTGCGGCTGCTGCTCTGGGTGCTAGTGAGTCTCCTGCTCCAAGTACAGGTGCGGCTGCTGCTCTAGGTGCTAGTGAGTCTGCTTCCTCAGGTGCGGGTGAGTCTGCTCTCTCAGGTACCGCGTCGGCTCCGGCCTCTCACACCTTCACCCTTGACTCGGGGGCTTCCCGCTCCTTCTTTCGAGACTGCACCACACTCACGCCGCTTGGTCGGCCAGATGCAGTCTCTCTGGTAGACCCCTCTGGGGGTCCTGTCCTTGCTCACTTCTCCACTGTCCTCCCGTGACCGGCGGCCCCCTCTGGCACCTTGTCTGGTCTTTACCTCCCCTCGTTCTCTACGAACTTGGTGAGTGGTGCTGACCTGCAAGATGCAGGGGTTCACCAGTTCACTCCTGCGAGTCAGCGGGTGACCCACTGCACAGACGCTCGGACAGGCCGACACCTGGCCACGTTTACTCGTCGGCCGGGGTTGAGCCTGTACACACTGACCACTGCGTCTCCTCCAGTTGCTGAGCCTGGTAGGGTAGCTGCGTCGGGTCAGGTGTTTGCTGCAGCGTCCAGGTCTGGTCCTGAGTCTGCCCCCTGCTCGTGTCGCCTCCTGTCTCACGAGACTCTCCTCTGGCACCACCGCCTTGGTCACCCCTCTCTGCTTCGGCTTAGAGGCATGGCCTCTCGTCTTCTTGTTTCTGGTCTCCCCCGGTCCCTCCCTCCCCTTCTTCAGGGCCCTGGCCCTACCTGTGTCCCCTGTGTCGAGGGGCGCCAGCGTGCTGCCCCTCACTCCTCCCAGTTTCCTCCGACAGAGGCCCAGTTGCAGACGCTCCACATGGACGTGTGGGGCCCAGCCCGCGTCCGTGGACAGGGTCACGAGCGCTACTTCCTGCTAGTTGTTGACGACTACTCGCGTTACACCGCAGTCTTCCCCTTGCGCAGCAAGGGTGATGTCACTGAGGTGCTGATCGACTGGATTCGCGCAGCTCGTCTCCAGCTCAGGCAGAGCTTTGGCTCGGACTTTCCTGTTCTGCGTCTGCACTCGGACAGAGGCGGAGAGTTTTCCTCTGGCCTTCTGAGAGCCTACTGTCGCGCACGGGGCATCCGTCAGACCTTCACGCTTCCGGACTCTCCGCAGCAAAATGGGATTGCTGAGCACCGCATTGGCATGGTCATGGACGTCGCTCGCACGTCTATGATGCATGCGGCTGCCCCCCATTTTCTGTGGCCGTTTGCGGTCAAGTACGCGGCGCATCAGATCAACCTTCACCCCAGGGTCTCCATTCCGGAGACCTCCCTAGCCTTGCTGTGGACGGGGAAGGTTGGCGATGCGTCGGCGTTCCGGGTCTGGGGATCTCGGGCGTTTGTCCGCGACTTGTCTGCGGACAAGCTGTCCCCTCGTGCTGCTCCTTGCGTCTTCCTGGGGTTCCCCCCTGACGCGCCTGGGTGGCAGTTCTACCACCCCACCTCTCGCCGTGTTCTGACCTCACAGGACGTCACGTTCGACGAGTCGGTCCCCTACTACCGCCTCTTCCCCTACCGCACTCCGTCCCTCCCCCCGCCCCCGCTCTTCCTTGTACCAGGTCCCCCCCAGGTAGACCCCCTCCCCCCTTAGGGTCCTGCCCCTTCAGGTGTGTCCCAGGTAGATGCAGTTGAGCCTGTCGAGGTCACTGGTGACTCTGGTGCTGCTGAGGGTGCTGAGCCTGGGGGTGCTGTGCGTGGGGGTGCTGAGCCTGGGGGTGCTACGCCTCGGGGTGCTTTGCTTGGGGGTGCCGGGCCTGGGGGTGCTGAGTCTGGAGGTGCTCCGCCTGGAGGTTCTCCGGGTGCTTCGTCTCGCCGGGAGCCACTCTCTCCACAGGAGCTGCGCGAGTGGTTTGCCCGGCGCTAGAGCCGTGCAGCTGGTGCTGGAGGTTCTTCGGCTACTGGGGGTGCTGAGCCTAGGGGTGCTGAGCCTAGGGGTGCTAAGCCTGGGGGTGCTGAGCCTGGGGGTGCTACGCCTGGGGGTGCTGAGCCTGGGTGTGCTGAGCCTGGGGGTGCTGAGCCTGGGGGTGCTGAGCCTGGAGGTGCTCCGCCTGGAGGTTCTCCGGGTGCTACCTCTCGCCGGGAGCCACTCTCTCCACAGGAGCTGCGCGAGTGGTTTGCCCGCCGCTGGAGCCGTGCTGCTGGTGCTGGAGGTTCGTCGGCTACTGAGGGTGCTGCTTTCGCGGGTCCCGGTGGTACTTGTCGTGGGAGTGCTGGAGCTGCTGGGCCTGCAGGTTCGACTGGAGCTGGTGCTGCTGAGGGTGTTGGCGCTGAGACTACCACTGGCGGTCCTGCTGGGGGTGCTCTTGTTGCTGCTGGAGGTTCTGGAGCTCCTGGAGGTGCTGCTGGAGCGGGTGCTCCTACTGGAGGGGCTGCTGAGGGTGTTGGCGCTGAGACTACCGCTGGCGGTCCTGCTGGGGGTGCTCCTGATGCTGCTGGAGGTTCTGGAGCTACTGGTGGTGCTGCTGGAGCGGGTGCTCCTGCTGAGGGTTCTGGTGCTGTCCCTGCTGCTTCTGGCGTCGCCACGCGGCCTCGACCGTACTTCGTTCCACTCCTGCAGCAGGTTCTTGGTCTTCCACCTTCTACTGGTCCTCCTCCTCCCTTAGAGTGTCCACAGCCTGTCCCGTCCCAGCTACAGTTGCAGCCTACCTCCCCTTTGCCTTCTCCTTCTCCCTACACTGGTCCTACTGGAGGTCTGGCTGAGCGTCGTGAGCCTGCGTCTCGCCCTGCGTCGCCTGACCGTGCTACTCGCACTAGTGGTCGCGGTTCGCGTCAGCGTCCTCCTCCTGTCCCTGGCACGCACCGGATGTCTCTGCGTCCGTCCACTGCTCCTCTGCGTGCCCCTTTGCCTTCTCCTCCTGAGTCCTCTCTTCCTGCTCTTGCCGACCCGGAGTCGGACTCTCTTCGTGCTGCCAGTCCTACGGTCACGCGTCTCCTTGCTACTGTTGTCACTGACCCTTCTTTCGAGTCTACTGCTGCTTCTGCTCTCGTTACTGAGCTCGTCGACTTTGCTGCTCGCTGTCGCTTAGACTACGCTGCTAGTCTTGTCGCTGAGTCTGAGTCTGTCTGTCCTCCGTCCGTCGGGGGTGAGTGTGCCCTTGGCACGGACGTCCTTGAGGACAGGTAGGAGGAGTTCCAGTGTCTGGCAGCTGCTTCACCTCATCTCGTGTCCGTACTGCTTACCCCTGAGGGAGACCCGGATGCACTTGACATCCCGACTCCGCGCTCTTACGCGGAGGCGATAGAGGGTCCCTACTCCTCTCAGTGGCAGGCAGCTATGGATGCAGAGATGGCTTCCTGGAAGTCCACAGGCACCTACGTTGACGCTGTCCCCCCTCCTGGGGCGAACATCGTCAGTGGCATGTGGATCTTCAGGGTGAAGCGGCCGCCGGGTTCTCCGCCTGTCTTCAAGGCGCGTTACGTGGCTCGTGGCTTCAGTCAGCGGCAGGGAGTTGACTACTTTCAGACCTTCTCCCCCACCCCGAAGATGACCACTCTTCGGGTACTGCTGCACGTTGCTGCTCACCGTGACTACGAGCTGCACTCTTTTGACTTCAGCACAGCTTTCTTGCGGGGCAACCTGCACGAGGAGATCTGGCTGCGCCGCCCACCTGGCTTCACTGGGTCTTTCCCTCCTGGTACCCAGTGGAGTCTCCGGCGTCCAGTCTACGGTCTCCGCCAGGCGCCACGTGAGTGGCACGACACACTGAGGACTACGCTTGCGGCTCTTGGGTTTGCTCCTTCTACTGCCGACCCGTCGCTGTTTCTGCTCACCGACACCTCTCTGCCGCCGTTCTATATCCTCGTGTACGTCGACGACTTGGTCTTTGCCACAGCTGACACTGCTGGACTCGCCTACGTGAAGTCCGAGCTGCAGAAGAGACACACGTGCACAGACCTGGGTGAACTGCGCAGCTACCTTGGCTTGCAGATCACCCGGGACAGAGCACGCCGCACCATTACCCTGACTCAGTCACACATGGTGCAGCAGGTCCTTCAGGCCTTCGGCTTCACGTACTCCTCGCCTCAGGCCACTCCTCTGTCTACTCGCCACTCGCTCTCAGCTCTGCCTTCGGATGAGTCCGTAGAGTCGAGTGGCCCGTACCCAGAGCTTGTTGGCTGCCTCATGTACCTGATGACCTGCATACGACCCAACCTTGCATACCCTCTTAGCATTCTCGCACGCTATGTTGCTCCTGGGAGACACCGACCAGAGCACATGGCTGCAGCGAAGAGGGTGTTGCGCTACCTGTGCAGTACGTCGGGCATGGGGCTAGTGCTTGGAGGGCGGAGTCCAGTGGTCCTCACTGGGCACGCGGACGCTTCTTGGGCTGACGACCAGGCTACGCAGCGGTCGTCACAGGGTTACACCTTCAGCCTTGGTTCCGGCTCTGTTTCGTGGCGGGCTACTCGCTCGTCTTCTGTTCTTGGCTTCAGTTGTGAGGCTGAGATCTACGTCGGGGCCATGGCTGCACAAGAGCTTCGCTGGCTCACCTACCTGCTGACCGACCTTGGAGAGCCGCCTCGTTCTCCTCCAGTCTTGTACGTAGACAACAAGGCCATGCTGGCCTTGTGTCGAGAGCAGCGACTGGAGCACAGAACAAAGCACATTGCTCTCCGCTACTTCCTTGCTCGTGAGCTACAGCAGCGTGGACAGTTGCGGCTTGCGTACGTGGCCTCTGAGGCCAACACTGCTCATGTCTTCACCAAGGCACTTCCGCCTTGTGATCATCAGCGCTTCTGCACTCAGCTGGGTCTTGTGCCCGTCTTGCCTCACTTGCTCTCCTCTTGACCTTGCTTGTACTCTCACATATATATATATGTACGTGCTCTTGCTTGTCTAGCTTTATATATATGTGTGTACTCTTGCATGTGAACTGGCCGTGTGGCATTGACCCTGTGCTCGGACTGTGTGGTGACTTTGTGATCCACCCTGAGCTTGCTTTGCTTTGCTTTACTTGACTGGTCTTGTGACCCCTTGTTCTCCCCCACTTTGCCTATGGGGGTGTGTCAGAATGCTATATAGCTTATACATTTGTGTAGGCTATAGTGGGGTATCCCATAGGGGGTACAACCCAATTAGGGTTAGTACTTGTACTCACTCATTTCATAGTTGATCCATTCTCGTTTCAATTCTCACAATCAGTTCTACCCAGAGTTCACCCCTGCAAAGATCCTAAGGGCTATTTCTCAGCCCAACATGGTATGAGAGCTATCAGGGGGAATTCAACTATCAAGACACCTACAACATCAGAAGACATGGCTACTCAGAAGGAAAGGAGTTCCTCTATTGGTTCTCCCGACACTACTCCTACTCCACCTTCTGCCTCTGGCCTACAGACAGAGGAGGGTACGGCAACAAGACCCAGGGCAACATCCACCGAGACTCCCGCGAATCAACCTGCAGGCTTCGACCAGAGCATGATGGAGAAGTTTTTCTCCTTCATGTCCTCCTACGAGCAACACCAGCAATCGGCACCTGCGCAGTTACACAACAGCAACAACAACAACGACGTGACTCCAATGGACCTTGATGGTTCATCCTAGGCACGTGGAAATCAATAGCAGCAACCTACCTTTGCTCCGTACGAGCCCCAGCGCGGCTCCGTCAGCTTTATGCCACAACCGCAGCCTGCACCTGGACAAGAGAAGACACTGGACGCGCTACAAGTTCAGTCGCAGTTCGCGCACGTCCTGAAGCTACATGCATGTGTGCATGAAATGGTGGGCATGAGAAAATATATATTTTATGCTAGTAATGGCGTGTAAATGATGAGTCATAATGTCGAATGTGTGTGTCGAGTCAATATCGAGTTATCGCTAGTCTCGTGTTACCCGGTCATTTGTGTCTCGCACGCGGTTTTTATTTTGTCCTGTGTCTCGTGCGCGGTTTCTATTTTGTCGTTTGTTGAACGTTCGGCGTGTAGCAGGTGTGTGCAGTAGACATATCAAGAACTCAGGGATTGGTTTATGTCGAATTCCAGAGCCTTGGTTTTTAAGTTTCAAGTGATCGCGAAGCCCGCGAAAAGGGGTACACTTCAAGAGATTGAGAATGTTTACATTACTTTGTGTAGTGTAACATTTTACTTAGTGTAGGCCCCTGTGAAGGGTAGTTTCGAGATCCTTCGTCGTTGGGGACAGTGTGGCACTGTTTCATATCACTGTACCTCGGCTCTAGGGGTTTGTAGAAGCTAGGAGTCTTTCCCAACTCGTTAACTCTTCCTAATTTGTGTTCTAAGACTATACTGGCTGCCATAGTGCCATTCGTTCAAACCAACGCTGTGTCGTCAATTCCTAACAAAATTGTGCCATCTAAATTGCCTATTGTAGGCTACGGTATGACGCTTCAGATCCAACTTGAATCAGGTTGTTAAGAGCTGTGGTCAGAACGCTACGAACGTTAAAGCGGTGTGAAGAAATCTGACTATGCACATATCCTTCGTCTTAGGCACATTTGAGACTATTGTGACTATAACAGCACCCACATCTGGTGAAGGACAAATTGGGTCTAGGGAGACTGTTAGCCCCCATGAAGCAAGAAGTCCACCCGGCACAGTACCAATGTAACATACGGGGGGAACCGATGAGGGCGTGGCGCACCTTAGTGTCGTTCTAGGACGCGGGGGGTTTCGTGATGGAGAAAGGCCAGCCAGGACCGGAAATGTTGTTCGACACGAGGACAAAGAAGTGGGAAGCACCAACCACCAAGGAAAGGGAGTTAGCGATGGGACATCGGTGCGACACACACTGGTGACGGAGATGCAGAGGCGAGCGGCATTGGGAAGGGCGATGGACCTCAATGTGATGAGTTGGAACTTCGAGACCATTTGAATGCACTTGAAAACGACGGAGGTGCAATGAGAGCTCGAGGCTAGCATCAGGTACAACAATGAAGAAGAGACTGCCTAGAGGAAGAGACAACCGGGGATGATCGAGGAACGTAGGATTGAGAGAATGATGGAAGGGTGGGCGTACACGGCAGTGGAAAAAAAGGGGGGAGAGGAAGTACCCGAGACAGGCCTGGAGATGCCGGGACCGCCATAAAAGGGAGGGGCAGAGGAGAAGGAGTGGGAGATCGGAGATGGGCTAGGGGCAGATGCGTTGGTAGTTTTGAAGGAAGTACAGAAAGCCTACAGAGGGACCTTCGCGTACACTCTGGGAGAGCTAGGGAGGTGCACGACCCAAGAGTTTAAGGTGATGCTGAGTAGCGAAGTGCCGGTGTACTATAGGAATAGGCGCATGAGTTCAGGGGATATAGACGTGTGTGCAGCAAAGTGTGTTGAAAGCAATTAGCAGCAGGGCTGATAAGGCGGTTGGAAAGCGAGTATGCAGCAGCCACGGTGGTGGCCTCGAAGTAGGATATTACAGAGGATGTGTCAGCCAAACGGATGTGGGGGGGCTACTGTAGCTTGAATTACGGTGCCGGATCGCTACCCCATGCAGTCGGCGGAGGAGATATTCGACAAACTGCAAGGGGCGGCGGTGTTCTCCACCTTAGATTTAAGGCAAGCTTCCAATCAAATCCCGATTCAAGAAGAAGACTTAAAGAACACTGCCTTTCATTGACCGGATGAGCAATACGAGTGGATAGTTATGCCGTTTGGCATGGGAAATGCACTGGCCGTGTTTCAAAGGACGATAGACGGGGTGTTGAGAGATAACCCAGCGGCGGCATGCTACATCGAAGATCATCTTTAGCCCTGCCGAGTCCCAACACGTGAAGACGTGCAAGCTACCTTGGACACCATCTGGGGGGCAGGCCTGACGTGCCATCCGAAGAAGTGTCGCTTCGGAAGACGGATCGTGCATTATCTTGAATTTGAGATAGGTGGAGGGAAGCTAGGGGTGCAACAAGCAAAGGTGGGGGTCTTGGACAGGGTGCTAGCACCTACAGGCCGCTCGTCACTGAGGGCAGTGTTGGGGTTCTTGGGATATTACCGCTCTGAACCGGGTCAGCTCCTTGGCATGGCTGACTCGCACACGTGGCTGTATCTACATTGGAGGTGATGCACAAGGAGAAGTGCGTGCATGGGTGGCAACTGCAAGGAGATGGTGCTCACTATGGCAACTGCGAGGCGTGCATGCAAAACAATTTTTCGCGGTTCCCGTTTCCACGTGCGGAGGGATCGGCGAATGCAGCCTTGGAGGTGGTGCACATGAACCTGGTCCTATGAGGACAGAGGGGACTGGGGGAGAGCTGTATTTCCTCACCATGGTGGACAAATGGAGTGGTTTCACGTGGGCACGTCCCGTGTCCAGGAAGATCGATGCTGCAGCGGCGATCAAGGAGGATTGGTTGCCGATGGTGGAGCGGCAAGCGATGCGGCTGGTGAAGGTGCTGAATATTTCCTTGCAGCGGAATTCACCAAGTTTCTCAAGAGGAACGGCATTTCCTGAGCGTGCCAACCGGACCATTGGCGAGGCGGCGAAGACCTTGTAGGGGGCTGCTGAGATGCCCTACAAGTTCTGGCTAGAAGCTATTCGCCATGTCATCATGGTGAAGGTGACCCATTGACATGCTGCAGGTGTGGGGCTGCATAGGGCTTGTGATGGTGCCTAAGGAGCAGAGGCACAAGCTGGAAGTCGCAGCTCTATGGGCTGTCCATCTGGAATGGATCCTGACTCGAAGGGTTGTCCGATGTGGGACCCCAAGAGCAAGAAGATGCTGGTATGTCGTGATGTCAAGTTTGTAGAGGACGTCATGTACAAGGACTGGCAGCAGCAGATCCAGGTGCAGAGTGAGCGGCCTGTAGTGGAGGAGGTTCAACTCCACCTTGATAATCTCCCTGGGTCAGAGCTGACCAGTGACCACATTGGCGGTGGTGAAGCAAGTTTTTGGTCATGCTACGGAGGAGGGGTTGGAGGATGAGTCAGCACGTGTGGACTCACCATCTCAGCCCAAGCCTGCTGCATCAGCCAAGGTCACGAAGAGGAGTGTGCAGAAAGGAGCTTTACCACATGGGCGGCAGAGTGCAACCCGCGAGAAGAGAGTGGCAGCACCACCTTCAAGGCTGAAGTATAGCCTTTTGGGAGGACCCAAGCAAGGTGCTATGGCTGTTCAGGCGGATGAGGGAGAGGAGGTGTAGATGGACTTCTTCTACTGTTTCTTCACACCCTTGCCTGGAGAACCACAGTGGAGGAGGCATTGAATGGACCTCAGAAGGAGTGGAAGGCTGCCATGGATGCGGAGTTTAGTCTCATTGAGAATGGGACTTGGGAGCTTGTTGAGTTACCCGAGGGGCGATGGCCGATCAGCAGCAAATGGGTCTTCGAGGTATAGAGTGGAGCTGATGGTGCGTTGGAGCAGTTCGAGAGCCGCTTGGTCGCCAAGGAGTTTCAGCAGAAAGAGAATGTTGACTTCAAAAAGATATTTGCTCCCGTTGTTAAGCCAGTGACATTGAGAACTGTGCTGGCTGGTGTCAAATTATAATATTGTGTAGGCTATAGTGGGGTAGCCCATATAGGGTACACATTTCTAGGGTTGCATATTTGTATCACTCCCATTCCTTAGTCAATCCATTCTCGTTCTACTTTTCTGATGGTATCGAGCAGGTTCCCCCTTGGGAACTGTGCCTAGGGCCCACCACATCGAGTTTCACTTTTTTTTTTTCTTTTTTTTTTTCTCCTACCCGAGGCGCGCTCCGCCCGAGTCGCGCTCCGGGCTCTCACCTCGCCGAGCCGCCCTAGCGGCCCCTTCCCCTAGCGGCCCCGCCGCCCGTCGATTCGGCCTCGCCGCCCTTTAGTGCGGCCCCGCCGCCCGTCTTAGCGGCCCCGCCGCCCTTCTCAGCGGGCCACCTCCACCACCCCCGCTAGCTCCCCCCGCGCCCTTGCCCCCCTTGCCCTTGCCAGAGCGGCGTCTCCCGCTAGGGGCAGACGCCGCACCGACCGACTCAAGACCAACGAGGTCGGCCGCAGCAGCAGAGGCGACAGAGGGCAACAGGGGGGAAGGGGAACACCCATCAAAGATGGGGGTGCGAGGGTCACCACGAGAGGCTCCTACAGCAACTATGCTCTTCTCCGCTGCTAGGAGGGCCTTCTCTAGGAGGTCAACAGTGAGAGTGGTGGGACAGACTGAGAGGAAGTGGTCCCTGACTACGCGAAGGGAGTCAGGGAGGCGGGTGACTATATAACAGAGAGTGATGTACATGGGGGGGGGGGTTCTTGGCGTAGAACTCAGCAGGAAGCGCGGCACGGTAGCGAGTGTCACTAGTGCGGAGGTGCATAATGAGGTCAGCGACTGTGGGAAAGGCAGCAAGGTCAGGAAAGAGGTACGGTAGCATGAGGCGGCTCAGTGCAACAGTGGCAGGGGAAGAGTAGCGTGCAACTACAGCGCCGTACAAGGTCTGAGCACTCTTGTACTGACTAAAGTGCGCGCGCTCAGTGGTAGGCAGGTGGCGACGCACAGCAAGACGTGCAGCAGCATCGCGAGTGGCCCACTTGGAGCGAACAGTGGCGTCGGCATCGGCAGCAGGGGCAGGGGAAGCACCAGAGGTGAGGTCAAAGAGGGAAAGACCGTCTGCCCTATCGCACTGTAGGAAAAGCTGCAGGTCATCCACCCAAACCTCAAAGTCAATGGCTCGACCCTCAGCGTTAAAAGCGAGAACACTGGGGGTAGCCATGACAGCAGTGGACTAGCAGTACCAACTGTAGGACAGGGGCAGTGCAGTGACAGAAGCGCTGCTCTCACCAGGCAGGGCGGGTCGGGCAGCTCAGCGGTACAGCAGCACTGCAACACGGCTGCTCGGACGGCACAGCAGCAACTGCGGCTCCGTGGCACCAGCGGCTCGGCTCCTCAGGCGGCTCGGGCGGCTCAGACGGCTCGGGTGGCTCGGGCGGCTCGGGCGGCTCGGGCGGCTCGGGCTGGTCGGGCGGCTCGGGCGGCTCAGAAGAGTCGGGCGGCTCGGGAAGCTCGGGCAGGTCGAGCGGCTCTGGAGGCTCGGGCGGTTCGGGCGGCTCGGGTGGCGCGGGCGGTGTAGGGCGGCAGGGCCGCTGGTGCGAGGGGCGGCTGGGCCGCTGAGAAGGGCGGCGGGGCTGCTGAGTAGGGCGGCGGGGCCGCTGAGGAGAAGGGCGGCGGGGCCGCTGAGTAGAGGGGCGGCGGGGCCGCTGAGTAGGGCGGCGGGGCCGCTGAGGAGAAGGGCGGCGGTGTGAGGATCTGGGATCGAGCTCAGAAAAGATGATTCAAATTGAATTGAATGATCACCTGGGTACAACACGAGGCTATATATAGGCTCGACACAAGGCCCCGTAACCAGGTGTTACGCGAAGGTTCCGCGGGTCGCGAAGCGTCCCGAACAGATCCTTACCGAATTCGGTAGAAGGCAATTCGGTGGCAACCGAAAAGCTAGAATTCGGTGCACGCAACCTAGCTCGGTGCTATAACTATAATAAAATATAGGAAAGCACCTAGCCTAGGAAATCAAGCAATTCATGCATGCATATGATTATCCTATGCTAGAAATAGCATGATAAAGTAGAGGCAAGCAAGCATAGCTGGCATAAGCCGTCGTACTCTCACACGTCCCCCCCTCAAAGCTGGGTGGCGTGAGATACACCCTGCTTGAGAAGATAGTCCTTGAGAGCACGGCGTGCGCTGCCCATATCAGCTTCTGCAACCCAACTGTCCTCAGTGGGGTCGTATCCCTTCCAGCGTATCAGGAACTGGAGAGTCTTGCCACCGCGGCGCCGATGAGAGAGAACGCGCTCGATCTCGTACTCGGGTTCATCCTGTATGAGAACAGGTGGTGGTGGCGGTAGTTGCCGTCCCTGGAACTGTTGGTTGGGGTCCTTGTAGGGCTTCAGTAGCTGGACATGGAAAGCGTTGTGAAGCTTCCATGTATCTGGTAAGCGCAAGCGGAATGTTACTGGTGTCACCTGTGCCTCAACGAGAAAAGGACCACAGAAGCGAGGCCGGAGTTTGGATGGGAGGTGAGACAGGTTCAAGTTGCGCGTGTCAAGAAGCACCTGATCTCCGACTGCTACTGAGTGATCACGTCGCTGACGATCGGCATACTGCTTCTGGTAGGTCTGCATCGTGGTGAGTCGTCGCTGAGTCTTCTCCCATAGCTGCTGCATGGTGGTGACAAAGTCATGTGCGGCTTGGACGTATGCCGGTGTGGTTGGCTGCTGTGGTGTGAGTGGTTCCCGTCCGTAACACAGGAAGAAAGGAGTTTTTCCTGTGGCCGCATGTGATGCGTTGTTGTAAGCGAACTCTAGGGTCGGTAACTGTGTGTCCTAGTGGTTGACGTCGTCCTTGCAAGCTGTGCGCAGTAACTGTTCAACCACTTGATTGAGTCGCTCTGTCTGTCCGTCAGTCTGGGGGTGGTATGCTGAAGACATTGCAAGCTTTGTCCCCAACAGTCCCATGAGCTCCTTCCAGAACTTACTCGTGAATTTGGGGTCTCTGTCTGAGATGAGTGTAGCGGGGATGCCGTGGATGGTGATGATGCGGTCGAAGAAGAGTCGAGCAGTTGCTTCACCTGTAGCTGTGGCGTTGGTCGGGATGAAGTGACCCATTTTGGAGAACTTATCGATCACCACGAGGATGGAATCATGTCCCCGTGAGGTCGAAGGAAGTCCTGTGATGAAGTCGAGGCTAACGACCTGCCATGGCTGCTCCGGTACGGGTAGAGGCTGAAGTAACCCTGCTTTTTTCTGCTTGCTACTCTTCATCCGCTGGCACGTGTCGCAAGAGGTGACGAACTGCTGCACGTCTGCTGCCATCTCGGACCAGTAGTAATACTTCGCTATCCCTGCTAACGTCTTGTTGCTCCCGAAATGTCCCGCGTAAGGTACGTCGCGAAACTCCTCCAATAGGATCTGCCGTAGCGGGGCGTAATTCGGTACCCAAATCTTTCCTGAACCCTTCCTTACAGCTAAGTCTTTCTCCCACTGTAATAGCTTCTTGGTCTGTGCTGTAGCAATCTCTGCGTCCACGGAGTACCCATGTTGGAATAGACCCTTGAGCAGAGAGTTCATCCCGTCGAGCTGGATGCTTGCTACATGTCCGGGGCGGCTCAACGCGTCTGCCTTGTTGTGTAGCCCGGGCTTGTAGACGATGTCGTGAATGGGGTAGTTTAGTTCTGCTCCGTGTAGCTTCTTACTGAGGTAGGCGATGGGCTGCAAACCGCGTCCGTGATCCTGCATCAGTACTGCTCCGACTGCTTGGTCACTAGCGTCTGCTTCCACCACGTACTCCTTGTCTGGATCCGGCAAGGATGAGTACTGGCGCTGTAGTCAGTGCTGTCTGTTTGTTCAGTGCGCGGTAGTCGATGCACATCCGTAAACTACCGTCTGGCTTTGGAGTGAAGAGAACTGGTGCACCGTAGGGAGAGGTGGATGGGTGGATCAGTTGTCTGTCCAGTAGATACTCTATCTGTTTTTTCATGTCTGTCAGTTCAGTCGGACTCAGTCGGTATGGTGCACGTGAGACGGGTTTCGCACCTGGTTCCTCCAAGATCTCGTGCTCGTGGGTGCGTGCTGGAGATACGCCTGTGGGTAGGTCATCGGGCATTATATCCTTGTACTGCTCCAAGACCTCCTCCTCTGCTGCTGCTATAACCAGTGCTAAGTAACCCGTGTTACTCTCGTTCACTGTCCGTTCGAACCGTGCCAGTGTCGTTTCAGGAACGCTCCCTGTATCCGTCAAGCTTCGCAGCTCCACTCGTTTCCCGTTGTTGTAGATGCACGTTTTCCGGTTGACCCAGTCAATCTTGGGGTTGAACCGCTTAAGAAAATCTTGCCCCAAGATGAAATCTAATCCGTTGATGTTCGTGATCGGCAACGTCGGCTTCCACCTCAACGCCCCTATCTGCAGCTGCAGTGTTGACTTTCCGTGGATGGGAAGCTTCGTACCGTCCACCATCGTTGCTGTAAAGTGGGTTTCTTCTTAGGATTCTCCAATTTTCTCCAACGTCCCGCGGTCGCACACCGAGTGGGACGCACCACTGTCCACCAGGGTCTGGAGGCGACGCCCGTTGCAGATCACCTCGAGTACTAGTGGTTGCTGCTGCTCCGAGTATCCGTAGATGGTATCGCTTATAGGATCGTAGGGTACGTCGAATATGTTATCCCTAGGTCCTGCGCTCAAAGATGCAGCTTCAGTACCAGTTTTCAACTGAGAAAGGTTAGAAGGATTTATCCGAGGCCGATTCGGCTTTTCTTGGGCCTGGAACCTTCCACTAAGCCTTTGTAGCTGTGTAGGCTTCATCTGTGGGGAACAGGGAGCCTTTAAACAGTGCTTGTGGGAGAGAATATTAACTCCTCGAAACGCTCGACCCGTATTAGCGCTCTGGAGTAGGGTCCCCATAATACCCGGTACCGGTTTAATTTCTGACTCTCCCTTAATAAAGGCTTGAAACCCACGAGAAGTAATATTCTTACTTGTCGGGGTATACGGCTGGAGTTTCCCGGTTGGTGCAGGGTCTTGTTTCGCGGATCCTCCATTAGTCTTGGCGATTTCCCCTGGTGCCGGCTGGTCGTGACGTTTTAAATTAGCGCCACCATATTCTCCTTTTTTCGCCCTCTCCGAAGTTGCCACGTTGTCCGTTTTCTGCTTCGGGGGTGCCGCACTGTTCTTGTCCTTCAGCTCCGCACACCTTCTCTCTATTTTCCAACACGCCAAGATACGATGTCCTGTAGCGCCGCAAAATTTGCACGTCTCATTATTTGCTAGCTGCTGCTCCACATCGCCCTCGTCGTTCTCCATTGGGTCGGCAGTCGTGGGTGGTGCCAATCGCCCCATGCCACTAGTTGGCTTGTTGGGTCGTGTTCCGTAGTAGCTACTGTTCAACGTGTCGAACCGTTCAATCGGTGCTGCCGGAACCTGCGCCCACGTCCCCTCACCTTGGACTATTCTGTTGTTGATCCACTCTAGAGCTCGGCCTCGTAACAGTGTTGCTGCGAGCCGTATGCGCATTGCGTCTTTTGTCAGGGTCGTGCATCTAACGGCTTCGAAGTAAATTTCGAGTTCAGCTACAAATCGACGAACGTCGTTCCTTTTTACTGTAGGATCGAACGCCTCCGATAGCCTCAGCTTCACTGCTTCGAGGTTAACTGTAGCTGCCGCCGTTGTCGCATGTAGAATTGTCGGTGTAGCCGCTGCTGCTGCTGCTGCTACTGTTGTCGCTGCTGCTGTGGCGGTTGCCGACTGGTTCGCAAGGAGTTTTTCGAGTCGTGGGAGCGCTGCACGTATTTGCTTATGCTCAGCACGTAACTCCGCGATTTTCTGTACTGAAATATCTCCTTTTCCCTCCATTTGGCGATTTACAGGAAGATGCGCGACGAAAATAATCGAATTCTAGGTGCTGGTCGACTTACTGCGAGTCAAATTGACTGTAGAATTGACGAGCGCGAATTCTGTAGGTTGCGTAAATCTCCCTTAGGCGAAATTCGCGTCCGATCTTGGCCGTTGAGGAGAAAATCGATCCGACGCTCCAAATTCCAACTTTTTTGGGCGAAATTCTCTGGGCCGTTAAGATGAAACTCGATCGAACGGTCGAAACTCCAACCTTTCCACCAGTAAATCTGAGGGGTGTTCGAAAACCGAATCGAGGGGGACTTAGAAAAATTGCGCGGAACTGGTTTTACACACCCGTATCGGCGCTTTCGTCGTCGCCCCCGCGGTTTTTAAAGGCCAGAACTAAGCGGTTGAAGACCTCGCGTGTAAACCCGCTCTGATAACCAAGTGTGAGGATCTGGGATCGAGCTCAGAAAAGATGATTCGAATCGGCTGCTGCTTCACGTCGTATTTGTCGATATCCATCGGTTCGGCGAACGTGGGGGGTGCCGATCGCTCCGTGCCAAATGTACGGTTCGGCGTGAAGCGTCGTGTTTCGGGTTGACTTCGAGTCAGCGCGTCGTATCGCTCGGCAGCACGCACGATGTCTCTGTAGCTATTGTAATTCGCCGCAATCACCTGCCGCCGAATCTCCATTTTTAATCCTTCGGTGTACGCCTGGATTTTTTCGCCTTCGGTCAGGTCGGTGATGCGGTTGAACAGTAACTCCATCTGCTGCGTGTACTGTGTTACACTACTGTATTGCTTGTGTCGGTGTATCTGCTGCCGCGCCATGTAGGTTGTATAATTGGTTCGAAACGCTCGATTAAATCTGCCCGAAACTGCTGCCACGTTTTCTCCCCGCGGGCTACGTCGTTGTAGTAAATCCATTTGAGAGCCGGTCCACGTAACAGTGTCGCTGCGAGCCGAATCCTTGCTGCGTCGTGTTGTGGGGTCGAACAGCCAATGGCCTCGAAGTAAATTTCGAGGGTGGCCACGAATCGCCGGACGTCGGATCCCTTCGCGCTTGGATCGAACGCCTCCGGGAGCCTCGGTCGTGCTGCTTCGAAGTTCGGCGACAGTGGTGCCATTGGTCCGTGAAATGTCGGTGTCGCCACTGCTGCTGGAGTTGTCGGTGCTGTAGTCGCTGTGGTCGCTGCTGCTATGGTGGCGAACCTTGGTTGGCTTGTCAGAAAAGCCTCGAGTCGACGAAGCGTCGCCTGCGTCTGCTCCATGTCAGTGCGAAGGCTCGCAATGTCACTCGTAGTCGCGTAGTTGTCGCCTTGGCCCTCCATTTGGTGATTTACAGGAAGATGCGCGACGAAAATAATCGAATTCTAGGTGCTGGTCGACTTACTGCGTCAAATTGACTGTAGAATCGACGAGCGCGAATTCTGTAGGTTGCGTAAATCTCCCTTAGGCGAAATTCGCGTCCGATCTCGACCGTTGAGGAGAAAATCGATCCGACGCTCCAAATTCCAACTGTTTTGGGCGAAATTCTCTGGGCCGTTGAGATGAAACTCGATCGAACGGTCGAAACTCCAACCTTTCCACCAGTAAATCTGAGGGGTGTTCGAAAACCGAATCGAGGGGGACTTAGAAAAATTGTGCGGAACTGGTTTTACATACCCATATCGGCGCTTTCGTCGTCGCCCCCGCGGTTTTTAAAGGCCGGAACTAAGCGGTTGAAGACCTCGCGTGTAAACCCGCTCTGATTACCAAGTGTGAGGATCTAGGATCGAGTTCAGAAAAGAGAATGAGAATTGAGTCGAATTGAATTGAATTGAATGTCCACCTGGGTACAACACGAGGCTATATATAGGCTCGACACAAGGCCCCGTAACCAGGTGTTACGCGAAGGTTCCGCGGGTCGCGAAGCGTCCCGAACAGATCCTTACCGAATTCGGTAGAAGGCAATTCGGTGGCAACCGAAAAGCCAGAATTCGGTGCACGCAACCTAGCTCGGTGCTATAACTATAATAAAATATAGGAAAGCACCTACCCTAGAAAATCAAGCAATTCATGCATGCATATGATTCTCCTATGCTAGAAATAGCATGATAAAGTAGAGGCAAGCAAGCATAGCTGGCATAAGCCGTCGTACTCTCACAGGCGGGGCCGCTGAGTAGGGCGGCGGGGCCGCTGATGAGAAGGGCGGCGGGGCCGCTGAGTAGGGCGGCGGGGCCGCTGAGGAGAAGGGCGGCGGGGCGGCTGAGTAGGGCGGCGGGGCCGCTGAGGAGAAGGGCGGCGGGGCCGCTGAGTAGGGCGGCGGGGCCGCTGAGGAGAAGGGCGGCGGGGCCGCTGAGTAGGGCGGCGGGGCCGCAGCGAGGGAGGCAGCGGGGCCACAGCAAAGGGCGGCGGGGCCGCTGAGATGGGTGGCGAGGCCGCAATGTGGGGCGACGGGGCCGCCGATAAGGGCGGGGCCGCAGCGACGGGCGGCGAGGCCGCGGAGACGGGCGGCGGGGCCGCGGAGACGGGCAGCGGGGCCGCAATGCGGGGCGACGGGGCCGCTGAGAAGGGCGGGGTCGCAGCGACGGGCGGTGGGGGGGGGGGGGCGCTAAGTAGGGCGGGGCAAGAGGAGCCCGCATCCACATGCTACCAGCTCTTGGGGCACGCGGACGCTACACTTGATCCGCGTCAAACACAGCAAGCAGCCCCAACAGCGTGCGATGTAGCTCACGCACCAACACCGTGCCTGCGGCGATCGCCCAGGATCCAGTCCCTGCATGCAACAACCGCTGCAGCCCACGTACAGCCGAACCAAGGGGCCCGACCCCCGCAAGCCCACCCGGCGCGGGCGCAGCCAACACGGGCGCTAGCAGCTCGGCGAGGCGATCAGCTGCCGCGAAACAATCGTCCCGAGGGCCGCCCACCAGTGAGTCGCCCTGGGACAGGGCGGCATGACCATACACTTGCACCAGATGCACGACCCGCAGCGCCTCCGAGAGGCGCCAGATCTGACCAAGGGTCACCTCCGGAACCGCGACCGGACGCTGAGGCCCCAGTAGGGCCGAGAACGAGTACGCCGCACCTGCGGACAGGGGAGAGGGATCAACAGGCAGTAGGGACGGATGTTGCGCAGTCACGGGGACATGAGGGGGAGGAGCAATTGCAGGAGGACGAGGGGCAGCCAGGGCAGGAGGTGCTGTTGGAGGAGGAGCCGCGGGGGTCTGAGCAACACGAGGAGAGTTGCTCTGGCTTGCCTGCCCGTTCCGCTCCTCGCGCACTGCAGGTCCGCCATCGTCACCGGCTGCTCAAACCCCCGGCCGCCACCCCGCTGACGCGGCCCCCACCAGCCGCCTCGGCCGCCGCGTTGCGCCGTCCAGTTCACCTGAGAACCGCCGCGCCGAGGGGAATTGTGGCGGCGCCGGGACGTCGCGCGCTCGGCCTGACACGCGGGGGATTGGGGCCGCTGCTGACAACGGCCAGGAGACTGCGGACGCGGGGCGGACCGCGCAGAGGGATTTGCCACCAGTGGCACAACGGGAACGGCCGCAGGCGGCGCAGACAGAGGTTTCACGTGCGAAGCTGGCGGAGCAACATCAGGCTGGGCAACAGGAGCAGATCACGCCTGCACAGGCGGAGGAGGCGCCAGCGTCGGAGGCGGTGCAGACGGGGGAGCCGGAGAGGCGGGAAGCGCCGGCTGGCCCTGGACGTCAGTGGTGGCGGACCCCTCCGGCTGGGCCGTCACGCCGCCAGCAACAACCGCCCGCTCGGCGGCCACAGACGGAGCGGCGGGGTCGGCAGCCCGAGGAGCGCCAGACGGAGCAATCACATCAGACACCTGCGCCCCGGCCCCAGCCCCGCCTGCGGCCCCAGTCCCGACGCCCTACCTGCGCCCCGGCCCCATCGCCCTACCTGCGCCCCGGCCCCGCCTGCGGCCCCTTTTCCCGTCGCCTGTCGAGGCGACCCTCGGGGGCCGCACCTGGGGGAGGGGGGCGAGTGCCGCCCCTTCTGCTGCCTGTCTTGGCGCCCTGGGAGGCCGCGCGTCGGTTCCCCCCCCCCCCCCCCCCCCCCCCCTCTCCCGTAACCTCCCTACCCGCCATCCCGCCCTGCCTGTGTTAGGGTTTGGGGAGTGGCGAGTAGGGGGTGGCGAGTATGGGGGTGGCACTTCTGCATTCCTCCCTTTGCTCCTCCTCCTCCTTTGTCTCCCACTGCTGCAGCTGTCGCTGAGGGGGGTGGATGTGTGGGAGACTGGGGTTTAGGGTTTAAGGGGGGTGCGTGGGAGTGGAGCTAGCGGTGTAGCAGCGGGTGTGTGCCAGGGGGAGTGGGATAGTTTGGGGAAGTTGTATGGAGGTTGCCGTCGTGTCGCCAGCAGCACCTGTATTCCGGGGACTTTGTCCGGTAGCCCAGTCGTAGCCAGCTGTGCCAGCCGCCCGTGGGTCCGTTGCTCGTCTACCGCTACTTTAGCCGCGGGGCCTGTTACTCCTGTATTCCGGGGACTTCGTCCGGTAGCCGCTGTGCCAGTCTGCCTCCTGTTGCCCGTGTGTCTGCAGCTTCAGCCGTCGCCTCCTATCTCCTCTCCTCTCACTCTCTCTCCTCCTCCTCGCTTGCCCGTTGTGACTACCACTAGCTTTGCTCATAATTGTACCCTTTAAACAATTGCTTCTTGAACTTGTGCTCAGAATGTGTGGTGACATTGTGATCCACCCTGAGCTTGTACTGCTTTGCTTGCTCTGCTGATTACACCCCACTTTGGCTATGGGGGTGTGTCAGAATGTTATCTTATGCTCTAGCCTGCAGTGGGGTGCTCTATAGCGAGTACAACCCTTCTAGGGTTTGCTATTTGTATCCCCATTCTTGCTAGTGCAATCCTCTTCTTTCTTCTGACTTTCACAGAGAGTGTGGGCGCAGGCCTCACTTCCACCATCCTTGGGCGGCCTAGGAATCACGGACCCACTCGTAAAAGGCGTCTACGGCTTCGTAGCAGCTGTACGAATCGGTCAGTCGCTTCACCCGCTAGCGTTGCAACCATCTTGCGGAAGAATTCTTGCGGGTCGAATCCGTCGCGCTCCTAACAGTACTGCGCCATCTCCAGTTGCATAACGTAGTTCTTCAACGTTGGTCCGACTCCCGGAATTCCGATGTATCGTTCGGCTACTTCAACCTTCGGTAGCGACCGTTTCTCCAACGGTGTCCCAGCGGGATACTCTCCTCTTCCTCTTCATGTATGCCCATGTCGGCTTGGCTCGTCACTATCTCCCGATTCCTGCGGGGGCTGGGCCGCATGTCCAGACCCTTGTTACTCCACTGTGGCGGCGGCGCTGCAGCGTTTTCGCTCATTCCTGGCATCCTCCACGGCGACTCTCCGATGGCCTTCGCCCTCCATCTACCTTGCGCTTCCTTAACCCATTTATCGTCTGGCGGCACGGTCCCCGGATCTGAAGCGGGTGGCTGCTTAACTCCATTTTCTCGCCTCGTTCACATGCGCTCGCGTTGGTGCGGCGTTCTATGCGTCGGCGATTCATTGAGTCTCGACGTAGGTTCGCTTCTTCCCTCGGATCGTAAAATGCTATCATGAGCGCGCCATCTTGGCATCACTTGCGTCGTTCATCCCTTGCTTGTTTGTTGAAAAGTCTAGGCAATGTACCACAGCTGGGTCATTAGCTCGGCTAAGAGCTGCTTGAACTGGCTTCCCTAGCTAGGATGGAATTGAAATCTTTAGCCTATTGGGAAAACAAAGAAGCAAGCAGTCTGCATCTGGCTCTCTGCTATGCTAAGTATTGTGTTGGCACGTACCGTTACTCTTGCTGCCGTTGCTGCTTTTCGATGATTCCCGCTTTTCGCTGGCTCTACTCGAGTTTGTTCCCGCCTTTCCACACCTATCCTCGTTTCTGCTTCCTAGCTACTTTATTATGTCACACAATTATATCAAGGTTCTCTAATATCTACTTATCCTAGTGCTGCCTTTATTAATTGCGTGACAGCTGTCGGAATTCTGCTCCTCTTGGACCCAGCTCCTGCTCTGGTTCCCTTGTCCTTGGACTCTTCCTTGCACTTGCTCCTCTTGGACCCGGCTCCATCTCTCGTGAAAAGTCTAGGCAATGTACCTCACCTGGGTCGTTAGGTAGGTAGAATGCTGCTTGAACTCGCTTCCCTAGCTAGGATGGAAGTGAAATCTTTAGCCAATTGGGAAAACAAACAAGCAAGCAGTCTGCATCTGGCTCTCTGCTATGCTAAGTATTATGTTGGCATTTACCGTTACTCTTGCTACCTTTGCTGCTTTTCGATGATTCCAAGCTCGGCAACCAAGGCAGACGCAGCAGTGGACTCAAAAGAAGGGTCTGTGACAATAGTGGCCAGGAGACGCGTGACAGTAGGACTGGCAGCACGAAGAGAGTCAGACTCAGGGTCAGCAAGAACTGGAAGAGATGACTCTGGAGGAGACGGCAACGGGACACGCAAAGGAGCAGTGGAAGGACGCAGGGCCATCTGGTGTGTGCCTGGGACCGCAGGAGGACGCGGACGCGGAGCACGACTATTAGTGCGAGCAGCACAAACAGGCGACGCAGGACGAGACGCAGGCTCACAACGCTCAGCAAGACCTCCAGTAGGACCAGTGTAGGGAGAAGGAGCAGGTAGGGGGGAGGCGGGCTGTAACTGTGACTGCGACTAGATGGTCTGTGGACACTCTAAGGGAGGAGCAGGACTAGCAGAGGGTGGGAGACCAAGAACCAGCTCAAGGAGCGGAACGAAGTACGGCCTCGGCCGCGCAACGCCTCCAGAACCAGGAAGGACAGCACCAGTACCCTCAATGGCAGCACCAGCGCCAGCAGCACCTCCAGCTCCAACAGCGCCAACTCCAGCACCCTCAGACGCACCAACGCCAGTAGAAACACCAGCGCCAATACCCCCAGCAGCTCCAGCTCCAGCAGCTCCAGCAGCACCAACTCCAGCAGGACCGGCAGCTCCAGCACCGCCAGTAGCTCGAGCAGGACCAACTCCAGCAGCTACAGTAGCACCCCCAGCCCCAGCAGCTCCAGAACCGCCAGTACGAGCACCTCCGAGACCAGGAGCAACAGTAGTACCTCCAGCTCCAGCAGCACGGCTCCAGCATCGGGCAAACCACTCGCGCAACTCCTGTGGAGAGAGTGGCTCCCGCCTCAACGAAGCAACGCCGGCGGCCACACGAGAAGACCCAGCACCCCCAGGCTCCGCACCCCCAGACTCAGCACCCCCAGGCCCAGCACCCCCAGACTCAGCACCTCCAGGCTCAGCACCCCCAGACTCAGCACCCCCAGGCTCAACACCCCCAGACTCAGCACCTCCAGACCCGGCACCCGCAGGCTCAGCAGCTCTAACAGCACCAAAGTCAACAGTCACCTCGACAGGCTCGACTGCGTCTACCTGGGACACACCTGACGGGGCAGGACCCCAAGGGGGGAGGGGGTCTACCGAGGGAGGACCTGGTGCAAGGAAGAGCGGCGGCGGGGGAAGGGGCGCAGTGCGGTAGGGGAAGAGACGGTAGTAAGTGTCAGAATCCCAACCACTAGACCATTGGGATAAAAGGGCTTGTTTCAGTAGCGGGTCAGTGCGCCCATAACCCCCCAGGCGAACGCGCCTATAACCCTCTCCAGGATCAATCGGGCATCCACAGTGCAGATCTACTGACACCCCCCAACAATGGGAGGCCCAGGACTAAGCACAGCGGCAATGGCCTACATGTGCATACACCGGGAATCGAACCCGAGACCGCTCTGATACGATGTCAGAATCCCAACCACTAGACCATTGGGATAAAAGGGCTTGTTTTAGTAGCGGGTAAGTGCGCCCATAACCCCCCAGGCGAACGCGCCTGTAACCCTCTCCAGGATCAATCGGGCATCCACAGTGCAGATCTACTGACAGTAAGGTACCGACTCGTCAAAGATGACGTCTTGGGAGGACAGAACACGGCGCGAGGTGGGGTGGTAAAACAACCAACCAGGCGCGTCAAGGGGGAAGCCAAGGAAGACGCAGGGAACAGCACGATGGGACAGCTTGTTCGCAGACAAGTCGAGGACAAACGCCCGAGATCCCCAGACCCGAAACGCAGACGCATCGCCAACCTTCCCCGTCCACCGCAAGGTGGGGGAGGTCTCTGGCAAGGAGACCCGGGGCTGAAGGTTGAGCTGATGCGCTGCGTACTGAATCGCAAACGGCCACAGAAAATGGGGGGTAGCCGCATGCATCATGGACGTACGAGCGACGTCAATGACCATGCCAATGCGGCGCTCAGCAATCACATTTTTTCTGTGGAGAGGCCGGAAGCGTGAAGGTCTGGTCGATGCCCTGTGCACGACAGAAGGCTCCCAGACGGGCAGAGGAAAACTCCCCGCCTCTGTCAGAGTGCAGACGCAGAACACGAAAGTCTGAGCCGAAACTCTCCCTGAGCTGGAGACGAGGTGCGCGGATCCAGTCGATCACCACCTCAGTGTCGTCACCCTTGCTGCGCAAGGGGAAGACTGTGGTGTAACGCGAGTAGTCGTCAACCACCAACACGAAGTAACGCTAGTGCCCCTGCCCACGGACGCGGGCGGGGCCCCACACGTCCATGTGGAGTGTCTGCAGCGGAGCCTCTGTCGGAGGAAACTCGGAGGAGTGAGGGGCGGCGCGCTGTCGCCCCTCGACGCAGGGGACGCAGGTAGGGCCAGGCCCCGGAGGTAGAGGAGGGAGAGACCGAGGGAGACCAGAGACAAGGACACGGGAGGCCATGCCTCGGAGACGAGGCAGGGAGGGGTGACCAAGGCGGTGGTGCCAAAGGAGCGTCTGGTGGGACAGGAGACGACACGAGCAGGTAGCAGACTCAGGACCTGACCGGGACGCAGTAGCAAACACCTGACTCGACGTAGCCACCTAGCCAGACTCAGCAGCCGAAGGAGACTCAGTAGTAAGGGTGTAGAGGCTCGACCCTGGCCGACGGGTGAACGTGGCCAAGTGTCGGCCTGTCCGAGCACACGTGCAGTAAGTCACCCGCTGACTCCCAGGAGTGATCTGGTCAACCCCCCTATCCTAGAGGTCCGCTCCACTCACCAAGTTCGTAGAGAACGAGGGGAGATAGAGACCTGACAGGGTGCCAGAGGGGGCTGCCAGGCACGGTAAGAGAGTGGAGAAGCTAGCAAGGTCAGGACCCCCAGAGGGGTCCGCCAGGGAGACTGCAACCGGCCGACAAAGCGGCGTAAGCGTGGTGCGGTCTCGAAAGAAGGAGCGGGACGCACCCGAGTCAAGGGTGAAGGTGTGTAAGGCCTGAGCCGACGTAGTACCTGAGAGAGCAGACTCACCAGCACCTGGGGCAGCAGACGCACTAGCACGTGGGGCAGCAAACCCACTAGCACCTAGAGCAGCAGCCTCACCAACACCTAGAGCAGTAGCCTCAATGCCCGGGTCAGGCAGTACACACAGGTAATAGTCACCCTCAACACTAGTAGTCACAGCATACATGGCAGCAAGGATAGCATCATAGTCAAGATCAAAGATGGCAACCCCCGCCCTAGACAGATCTCCCCAGCGCGGGATCTCTGACGCCTCAAGGAACTGGTGACGCCACGCGTCCATCAAGCGGCCGAAGCAGCGCTGGGTGGAGTCCGGGCCCCCGCACTGCTCACCAGCGCGGTCGCCGGTACGGAGGACGTAGGTGCAGGGACCAGTACCCCCACCGCGCTGACGCGCAGCGTACCACTACGAAGCTGCTGAGGGGTAAGGGTCTCACGACCGCGCTGCTGCTGCTGGCGGTGACCACCACCAGACCCACTCCTCTGCGCAGAGTCGCGACCAGCTCCACCGCCGCCGCCACCACCGCCCCCGCCGCCTCCGCCACCGCCGCCTCCGCCACCTCCGCCGCCTCCGCTCCCTCCGCCGCCACCGCCGCCTCCTCCGCCTCCACTGCTGCCACCACCGCCGCCACCCCCGCCACCACTCCCACGACCACCCCCACCCCCTCCACTGCCTCCACCACCACCTCCACCGCCCCCGCTAGCCCCTCCAGCGCCCTTGCCCCCCTTGCCCTTGCCGGTGCGACATCTCCCGCCAGGGGCAGACGCAGCGCCGACCCCGGAGAAACCAACGAGGTCGGCAGCAGCAGAAGAAGCAACAGAGGGCAGGAGGGGGGAGGGGGAACACCCCTCAAAGACGGGGTTGCGAGGGTCACCACGAGAGGTTCCTACAGCGACTATGCTCTTCTCTGCTGCTAGGAGGCCCTTCTCGAGGAGGTCAGCGGTTAGAGTGGTGCGGAAAACTGAGAGGAAGTGGTCCCTGACTACGCGGAGAGAGTCAGGGAGACGGGTGACTATGTAGTAGAGGGTGATGTACATGGGGGGTGGTTCTTGGCGCAGAATTCAGCAGCAAGTGCAGTGCGGTAGCGAATTTCACTAGTGCGGAGGTGCGTAATGAGGTCAGCGACTGTGGGAAAGGCAGCAAGGTCAGGGAAGAGGAACGGTAGCATGAGGCGGCTCAGTGCAGCAGTGGCAGGGGAAGAGTAGCGTGCAACTACAGCGTCGTACAAGGTCTGAGCACTCTTGTACTGGCTAAAGTGTGCACGCTCAGTGGTCGGTAAGTGGCGACGCACAGCAAGACGGGCAGCAGCATCGCGGGTCACCCACTGTGAGCGAACAGTGCTGTCAGCAGTAGCAGGCGGGGCAGGGGAGGCACCAAAGGTGAGGTCAAACAGAGAGAGGCCGTCTACCCTATTGCACTAGAGGAACAGCTAGAGATCATCGACCCAGACCTCAAAGTCAACAGTACGGCCCTCAGTGTCAAAGGTAAGAACACTGGGGGTAGCCATAACTGCAGAGGTCTAGCAAGGAGGGAGCTCACCTGTACGAGTAAGTAGGGCCGGGGTGCGTTGGTAGGACTGGGAGCGGCTCGGCTGATGGGCGGCTCGGCGGTCGGCTACTGGGCGGCTCGGCGGCTCGCCTGCTGGGCGGCTCGGCAGCTAGGCGGCTCTGCTGCTGGGCGGCTCGGCTGTCGGGCGGCTCGGCAGCTTTGCTGCTAGGCGGCTCGGCTGCTGGGCGGCTCGGCGGTTCTGCTGCTGGGCGGCTCGGTAGAGGCGGCGTCGAGGCCGCGTAGGATGATAGACCTGATTCACCTTTTTAAAACCCACAGACATGCATTGTTATTGCAATGATAGTATATGCAAATGCAATGGATGGATGCACACACACACATATACACACACACATATATACACACACACACAGACACACACACACACATGCACACATACATACACACATACACACACATGTCAGAACATATCTATAGCTTATACTATTGTGTAGGCTGTAGTGGGGTATCCCATAGGGGGTACAACCCAGTTAGGGTTTCATATTTGTACTGCCATCATTCATAGTTCACACATTCCTGTTCACTTGTTTCACATGGTATAGAGCGGGTCCTTTCTAAGGACCGTTTTTTTTAGGGCCCACCGAAGCGCGCCCCGAGGCGCGCTTTTTTTTTCGCGGCCCCTCGGGTCGCCATTTCCATCGCGGCCCCGCCGCCTGCTTGACGCGGCCCCGCTGCCTCCACTGACGCGGCCCCGCCGCCGGCTCTGACGCGGCCCTGCCGCCCGCTACGTCGCGGCCCCGCCGCCTGCTTGACGCGGCCCCGCCGCCTCCACTGACGCGGCCCCGCCGCCGGCTCTGACGCGGCCCTGCCGGCCCGCCGCTACACCTGACGGCCCCGCCGCTGCACCTGCCGGCCCGCCGCTGCACCCTACGGCTCGCCGCTGCACCCTACGGCCCGCCGCCTCACCTGACGGCCCCGCCGCTGCGCCTGCCGGCCCGCCGCTGCACCCTACGGCCCGCCGCTGCACCCAGCGGCCCGCCGCTTCACCTGACGGCCCAGCCGCTGCACCTGCCGGCCCGCCGCTGCACCCTACGGCCCGCCGCTGCACCCAGCGGCACGCCGCTTCACCTGACGGCCCCGCCGCTGCACCTACCGGCCTGCCGCTGCACCCTACGGCCCCGCCGCTGCACCTGCCGGCCCGCCGCTGCACCTACCGGCCCGCCGCTGCACCCTACGGCCCCGCCGCTGCACCTGCCGGCCCGCCGCTGCACCGGTCGACCCGCCGCTGCACCTGCCGGCCCGCCGCTGCACCTGACGGCCCCGCCCCTGCATCTCCCGGCCGAGCCGCCCCAGCAGCAGAGCCGCCCCAGCAGCCGAGCCGCCCCAGCCGCCGAGCCGCCCCAGCAGCCGAGCCGCCCCAGCAGCCGAGCCGCCCCAGCAGCCGAGCCGCCCCAGCTGCAGTGCCGCCCGAGCCGCCCGAGCCGCCGAGTCGCCCGAGCTGCCCAGCAGTCGAGCCGCCCGAGCCGCCCGAGCCCTCCCTGCACTGCCCTGTCTGGTGAGCACTGAGCTTTACTCTGCGCACTGCCCTCTCTCTACTGCTGTCATGGCTACCCCCAGTGTCCTCGCCTTTGACGCTGAGGGCAGAGCCATTGACTTTGACGTGTGGGTAGACGACCTACTGCTTTTCCTACAGTGCGACAGAGCTGACGGACTCTCTCTCTCTTTGATCTCACTTCTGGTGCCTCTCCCGCCCCTGCTGCTACTGAGGATGCCACTGTTCGCTCACAGTGGGCCACACGCGATGCTGCTGCACGTCTTGCTGTGCGTCGCCACCTCCCTCCCGCTGAGCGTGCGCACTTTGGGTCGTACAAGAGTGCTAAGACCTTGTACGACGCCGTTATCGCACGCTACTCCACCCCTGCCACTGCTGCACTGAGCCGCCTCATGCTACCGTACCTCTTTCCCGACCTTGCTGCTTTTGCCACAGTCGCCGACCTCATTACCCACCTGCGCACTAGTGACGCTCGTTTCCGCGCTGCACTTCCTGCTGAGTTCTGCGCCAAGAACCCCCCCCCCCCCCAGTACTTCACTCTCTACTACATTGTCACCCGCCTCCCTGACTCCCTTTGCGGAGTCAGGGACGACCTACTCGCAGTCTGCCCCACCACTCTCACTGTCGAGATCCTCGAGAAGTCCCTCCTCGCAGCCGAGAAGAGCATTCTCGCTGTAGGGGCCTCTCGTGGTGACCCGCGCACCCCCATCTTTGAGGGGTGTTCCCCCTCCCCCCTCCTGCCCTCTGTCGCCTCTGCTGCTACGGCCGACCTTGTTGGTTTTGAGTCGGTCGGAGCGGCGTCTGCCCCCAGCGGGAGACGTCGCTCTGGCAAGAGCAAGGGGGGCAGGGGCGGTGGTGGGGGCGGCGGGGGCGGTGGAGGCGGAGGTAGAGGCAGCGGCGGAGGTGAGGGTGGTAGCGGGAGTAGTGGCGGGAGTGGAGGCGTCGGCGGAGGCAGTGGAGGCGGGGGCGGCAGCGGCGGTGGTAGTGGGGGTGGAGGCGGAGGCGGCGGTGGCGGCGGCGACGGTGGGAGTGGCGGTGGCGGTGGAGGTGGTGGCGGCGGCGGCGGAGGAGGCGGCGGAGGTCGTGGCGCGCCGAGGAGGAGTGGCTCCGGTGGTGGTCAGCGCCAGCAGCAGCAGCGTGGTAAGGAGACCCTCTCCCCGCAGCAGCTCCGTGAGTGGTACTCTGCGCGTCAGCGGGGTGGGGGTACTGGTCCGTGCACTTACGTCCTGCGCACTGGCGACCGTGCGGGTGAGCAGTGTGGTGGTCCACACTCCGCCCAGCGTTGCTTCGGCCGCCTGACTGACGCTTGGCGCCGCCAGTTTCCTGACGCCTCTGAGATCCCTCGCTGGGACCAGCTGTCTAGGGCTGGAGTAGCTATCTTTGATCTTGACTTTGATGCTATTCTTGCTGCTATGTATGCTGTGACTATTAGTGAGGAGGGTGACTGTTACCGGTGTTTCCCGCCCGACCCGGGCATTGGTACTGAGGCTCTAGGTGCTGTTGAGGCTGCTGCTCCAGGTGCTGGTGAGGCTGTTGCTCTAGGTGCCAGTGAGTCTGAGTCCTCAGGTGCTGGTGAGTCTGCTCTCTCAGGTACTGTGTTGACTTCACCCTCTCTCACTTTCACTCTTGACTCTGGGGCGTCTCGCTCCTTCTTTTGAGACCGCACCACACTCACGCCGCTTAGTCGGCCAGTGGCGGTCTCCTTGGCAGACCCCTCTGGGGGTCCTGTTCTGGCTCCCTACTCCACTGTCCTGCCGTGCCCTGCGGTCCCGTCTGGCGCCCTGTCCGGTCTCTACCTCCCCTCGTTCTCTACGAACTTGGTGGCGGGTGCTGACCTACAGGATGCAGGGGTTGACCAGTTCACCCCTGCGCGCCGACGAGTCACCCACTGCACGGACGCGGACACGGGTCGACACCTGACCACATTCACACGTGGTCCAGGGTCGAGCCTGTACACACTCACTGTTCCGTCTCCTTCTTCTGCGTCTGGTCAGGTAGCTGCGTCGGGTCAGGTGTTTGCTGCAGCGTCCAGGTCTGGTCCTGAGTCTGCCCCCTGCTCGTGTCGCCTCCTGTCCCACGAGACCCTCCTGTGGCACCACAGGATGGGTCACCCCCCCTGCCTCGTCTCCGGGGCATGGCCTCTCGCCTTCTTGTCTCTGGCCTTCCCCGGTCCCTCCCTCCCCTTCCTCCGGGGCCTGGCCCTCCCTGTGTCCCCTGTGTCGAGGGTCGCCTGCGGGCTACCCCTCACTCCTCCCCGTTCCCTCCGACGGAGGCCCCGATGCAGACGCTTCACATGGACGTGTGGGGCCCAGCCCGCGTCCGTGGACAGGATCACGAGCGCTACTTCCTGCTGGTGGTTGACGACTACTCGCGTTACACCACAGTCTTCCCCTTGCGCAGCAAGGGTGAGGTCACTGAGGTGTTGATCGACTGGATCCGCGCAGCTCGTCTCCAGCTCAGGCGGAGCTTCGGCTCGGACTTTCCTGTTCTGCGTCTGCATTCGGACAGAGGCGGAGAGTTCTCCTCCGGCCTTCTGCGAGCCTACTGTCGGGCACGAGGCATCCGCCAGACCTTCACGCTTCCGGACTCTCCACAGCAGAATGGGATTGCTGAGCGCCGCATCGGCATTGTCATGGACGTCGCCCGTACGTCCATGGTGCATGCGGCTGCCCCCCATTTTCTGTGGTCGTTTGCGGTTCGGTACGCCACGCATCAGATCAACCTTCAGCCCAGAGTCTCCCGACCGGAGACCTCCCCAGCTTTGCTGTGGACGGGGAAGGTTGGCGATGCGTCGGCGTTCCGTGTCTGGGGATCTCGGGCGTTTGTCCACGACTTGTCTGCGGACAAGCTGTCCCCTCGTGCTGCTCCCTGTGTCTTCCTTGGCTTCCCCACAGACGCTCCCGGGTGGCAGTTATACCACCGCTCCTCTCGTCGTGTTCTGTCCTCCCAGGACGTCACGTTCGACGAGTCAGTCCTCTTCTACCGCCTCTTCCCCTACCGCACTCCTTCCCTCCCCCCTCCGCCGGACTTCCTTGTGCCAGTTCCCCCCCTGGTAGGCCCCCTCCCCCCTCAGGTTCCTGCCCCCTCAGGTGTGTCCCAGGTAGACGCAGTTGACCCGGTCGAGGTTACTGGTGACTCTGGTGCTGCTGCGGGTGCTGAGCCTGGGGGTGCTGACTCTGGGGGTGCTGTGCGCGGGGGTGCCGAGCCTGGAGGTGCTGCTACTGGGGGTGCTGAGCCTGGGGGTGCTGGGCCTGGGAGTGCTACTGCGGAGGGTGCTGAGCCTGGGGGTGCTGAGCCGGGGGGTACGGTGCCTGGAGCTGCTGAGCTAGGGGGTGCTGGGTCTGGGGGTGCTGGGTCGGGAGCTGCTGAGCCTGGGGGTACTAAGTCTGGAGCTGCTGAGCCTGGGGGTGCTACGTCTGGAGCAGTTGAGCCTGGGGTTTCTCCTGCTGCTGCGTCTCGCCGGGAGCCCCTCTCTCCACAAGAGCTGCGCGAGTGGTTTGCTCGCCGCTGGAGGCGTGCTGCTGGAGCTGGAGCTTCTTCGACCGTCGAGGGTGCTGGTGCTGCCGGTCCCGGAGCTGCTGGGTCTGCGGGTACTCCTGGAGCAGGAGCTCGTGAGGGTGGTGGTGCTGAGACTACTGCTGTCTGCCCCGGCGGTGGTTCTGCTACTGGTGCTACTGGAGGTCCTGCCGCTGGAGGTGTTGGTGGCGCTGGTGCTGTCGCTGAGGGTGCTGGTGCTGTCCCTGCTGAGTCTGGAGCTGCCGCGCGGCCTCGACCGTACTTCGTTCCGCTCCTGCAGCAGGTTCTTGGTCTTTCTCCTCCGGTAGAGTGTTCATAGCCTGTCCAGTCACAGTCACTGTTGGAGCCTTCCTCTCCACTGCCTGCTCCCTCTCCTTACACTGGTCCTACTGGAGGTCTTGCTGAGCGTCGTGAGCCTGCGTCTCGTCCTGCGTCGCCAGTTCGTGCTGCTCGCACTAGTGGTCACGGTTCGCATCAACGTCCTCCTCCTGTCCCTGGCACGCACCGGATGTCTCTGCGTCCGTCCACTGCTCCTCTGCGTGCCCCTTTGCCTTCTCCTCCTGAGTCCTCTCTTCCTGCCCTTGCCGACCCGGAGTCGGACTCTCTTCGTGCTGCTAGTCCTACTGTCACGCGTCTGCTTGCTACTGTCGTCACTGACCCCTCTTTTGAGTCCACTGCTGCGTCTGCTCTTGTAGCTGAGCTCGTCGACTTTGCTGCTCGCTGTCGTCTCGACTACGCTGCTAGTCTTGTTGCTGAGTCTGCGTCTGTCTGTCCTCCGTCCGTCGGGGGTGAGTGTGCTCTTGGCACGGACGTCCTAGAGGACAGGCAGGAGGAGTTACAGTGTCTGGCTGCTGCTTCACCTCATCTTGCGTCTGTACTGCTTGCTCCCGAGGGAGACCCGGATGCACTAGACATCCCGACTCCGCGCTCTTACGCGGAGGCCGTAGAGGGTCCCTACTCGTCTCACTGGCAGGCAACTATGGATGCAGAGATGGCTTCCTGGAAGTCCACAGGCACCTACGTTGACGCAGTTCCCCCTCCTGGGGCGAACATCGTCAGTGGCATGTGGATCTTCAGGGTGAAGCGGCCGCCGGGCTCTCCACCTGTCTTCAAGGCGCGGTACGTTGCTCGTGGCTTCAGTCAGCGGCAGGGAGTTGACTACTTTCAGACCTTCTCTCCCACCCCGAAGATGACCACTCTTCGGGTGCTGCTGCACATAGCCGCTCAGCGCGACTACGAGCTTCACTCTCTCGACTTCAGCACTGCGTTCCTGCAGGGTAGCCTGCACGAGGAGATCTGGCTGCGCCGTCCACCTGGCTTCACTGGGACTTCCCCTCCTGGCACCCAATAAACCCCGACGGCCAGTCTACGGTCTCCGCCAGGCACCGCGTGAGTGGCACGACACACTGAGGACTACGCTTGCGGCTCTTGGGTTTGCTCCTTCTACTGCTGACCCGTCGCTGTTTCTGCGCACCGACACTTCTCTACCGCCGTTCTACATCCTCGTGTACGTCGACGACTTGGTCTTTGCCACAGCGGACACTGCTGGACTCGCCTACGTGAAGTCCGAGCTGCTGAAGAGACACACGTGCACAGACTTGGGTGAACTGCGCAGCTACCTTGGCTTGCAGATCACTCGGGACAGAGCACGCCGCACCATTACCTTGACTCAGTCACACATGTGCAGCAGGTCCTTCAGCGCTTTGGCTTCACGTACTCCTCGCCTCAGGCCACTCCTCTGTCTACTTGCCACTCGCTCTCAGCTCTGCCTTCAGATGAGTCCGTAGAGTCGAGTGGCCCGTACCCAGAGCTTGTTGGCTGCCTCATGTACCTGATGACCTGCACACGGCCTGACCTTGCATACCCTCTGAGCATTCTTGCACGCTATGTTGCTCCTGGGAGACACCGACCAGAGCACATGGCTGCAGCGAAGAGGGTATTGCGCTACCTGTGCAGTACGTCAGGCATGGGGCTAGTGCTTGGAGGGCGGAGTCCAGTGGTCCTTACAGGGCACGCAGACGCTTCTTGGGCTGACGACCAGACTACGCAGCGGTCGTCACAGGGTTACACCTTCAGTCTTGGTTCCGGCTCTGTCTCGTGGGGGGCTACTCGTTCGTCTTCGGTTCTCAGCTCCAGTTGTGAGGCTGAGATCTACGCCGGGGCCATGGCTGCACAGGAGCTTCGCTGGCTCACCTACCTGCTGACTGACCTTGGAGAGCCGCCTCGTTCTCCTCCAGTGCTGTACGTAGACAACAAGGCCATGCTGGCCTTGTGTCGAGAGCAGCGTCTGGAGCACAGAACGAAGCACATTGCTCTTCGCTACTTCCTTGCTCGTGAGCTACAGCAGCGTGGACAGTTGCGGCTTGCGTACGTGGCCTCTGAGGCCAACACTGCTGATGTGTTCACCAAGGCACTCGCGCCTTGTGACCATCAGCGCTTCTGCACCCAGCTGGGTCTTGTGCCTGTCTTGCCTCACTTGCTCTCCTCTTGACTTTACTTGTACTGTGACATATATATATACCTGCTCTTGCTTGTCTAGTTTTGTATATATATATGTCTGTACTCCTGCATGTGAACTGGCCTCTGGCCCTGCTCTTGTGCTCGGACTGTGTGGTGACTTTGTGATCCACCCCGAGCTTGCTTTGCTTTGCTTTGCTTGACTGGTCTTGTGACCCCTTGTTCTCCCCCACTTTGCCTATGGGGGTGTGTCAGAACATATCTATAGCTTATACTATTGTGTAGGCTGTAGTGGGGTATCCCATAGGGGGTACAACCCAGTTAGGGTTTCATATTTGTATTGCCATCATTCATAGTTCACACATTCCTGTTCACTTGTTTCACAACACACATATACCAGACACATACGCACATGCAATAAAATTATATTTTTTAAACACACATTGTGTTATTTTTTTATTGTGTATTGTGAAAACGAAGCTGCTTGTACTGCACAATTGGCATCGTCGAAGCGCGCTTAACGCCCTTCTCCAACTACAAAAACCGTAGGTTGGAGTTCATTTCCCTCCACCCATGTTTCTCCATTTTCAAACGGCCCACTCAACATTCTCACCACCCACCCCAGAGTAAACCGCCTTGCTAATGCCACTTGGATAGGGTACATCTTAGCTAGTGTTACTAGACTGCACTAACTTGTGTTCAACGTTGATGCAAATGTTGTCATGAGAACGATGCCAATTGATGTAGAATAAGAAAGCAAGCTTTCTCAATACCTACATCTTAATAAAAATACAAGGCACATGAGTGAACATAAATTAACGAATTCTACAAGCCACCTCTAGTACGTTATCTTCCAGCTTCCATATCGTGCCTTGAATTTCTGAATGTTAGAGCAAGCTGAAATACAGAGCAAATGGGGAAAAGCGGGAACAAGGGAGAGGTTAAGGAAATTGATAAAAATTGAAGAACGGGAATTCAAAATACAACAAGTTTCAAAAGTGGCACCGTAAATCACGGATTTAACGTGACTATATCTGTTATGATGTACTTACGAAACAAGACTTTAAGAAATACTTAGAGAGGCGACGACGATCTAAGACGAATACAGAATTTGAGAACGACGATGATGGAAAAAAGAAACATGCCATAGGAAAGAAAACAGGGCAAACAACATTAAGATCGAAAGGAATAACGACAACAAAAGGAAAAATAGCGAATACAGAAACGTAGAGCGACGACAATGGAAGGAGAAACGTAAAAAAAAAGAAGTGAGGCGTATTACAATTAGTAGAGAGAGAGGGAAATAGGGGCGTCAATAAGTTAATGTAAGCAAGTGGGGCAAAGAGGGAAACAAACTTAACGAACGAAGATGGGAGGAGGAAGTAAGAAGAATCGATAGAAAGAGGGGGTCTAGGATAGAAGGCAGAGGTATACGACAATACGAAATGACAAACCAGAAGCAAAAGCGGATACCAGAAGCAGAAGAAACCGAAAAAGAAGAGAAGCCCAAGGAGATAAGAAAGCGAAGATGATTATGATAAGTTGAGATCTAAGCGAAGATCATGATGGTAAGAAAGCACCCAAGTCTGGTTTGTCAGAATATTATTCTTATGTTCTAGCCTGTAGTGGGGTGCTCTATAGCGAGTACAACCCTTCTAGGGTTTGCTATTTGTATCCCCATTTCTGCTAGTTCACCCCTCTTTCTTTCTTCAAACTTTGTCATGCTATCAGAGCAGGTCGATCCCCCTGGATCGATCCTGTGGGTGGGCTTACCACCGCTTAGCTTCCGCTGCTACTACTGCTACTACTCTCTGAGCCGCACGCCCCGTGGCGTGCGGCATTTTTTCATCCCGCCGTGCGCCCCGAGGCGCGCGGCGGTTTTCTGCCCGCCGTGCACCCCGAGGCGCGCGGCGGTTCATTGCCCGCTGTGCGCCCCGGGGCGCGCGGCGGGCTTCTCCCCTACGTCGCGGCCCCGCCCCGATCGTCGCGGCCCCGCCCCTCGACGCGGCCCCGCTCTACGTCGCGGCCCCGCTCCGGCCCGTCGCCGCCCGTGCGCCTGCCCGGCTCGGCCCCGCCCTTCGTCGCGGCCCCGCCCCGGCCCGTCGCCGCCCGTGCGCCTGCCCGGCTCGGCCCCGCCCTACCTTTGCGGCCCCGCCCTATGTTGCGGCCCCGCCCTATGTCGCGGCCCCGCCCTACGTCGCGACCCCCGCCCTATGTCGCGGCCCCGCCCCGACCGTCGCGGCCCCGCCCCTCGTCGCGGCACCGCCCCCCCCCCCCCCCCCCCCCCCCCCCCTTTTCTCCCCTCCCCTGGTGGTATAACTGCCACCCGGGAGCGTCTGTGGGGAAGCCAAGGAAGACACAGGGAGCAGCACGAGGGGACAGCTTGTCCGCAGACAAGTCGTGGACAAACGCCCGAGATCCCCAGGCACGGAACGCCGACGCATCGCCAACCTTCCCCGTCCACAGCAAAGCTGGGGAGGTCTCCGGTCGGGAGACTCTGGGCTGAAGGTTGATCTGATGCGCGGCATACCGAACCGCAAACGACCACAGAAAATGGGGGGCAGCCGCATGCACCATGGACGTACGGGCGACGTCCATGACAATGCCGATGCGGCGCTCAGCAATCCCATTCTGCTGTGGAGAGTCCGGAAGCGTGAAGGTCTGGCGGATGCCTCGTGCCCGACAGTAGGCTCGCAGAAGGCCGGAGGAGAACTCTCCGCCTCTGTCCGAATGCAGACGCAGAACAGGAAAGTCCGAGCCGAAGCTCCGCCTGAGCTGGAGACGAGCTGCGCGGATCCAGTCGATCAACACCTCAGTGACCTCACCCTTGCTGCGCAAGGGGAAGACTGTGGTGTAACGCGAGTAGTCGTCAACCACCAGCAGGAAGTAGCGCTCGTGATCCTGTCCACGGACGCGGGCTGGGCCCCACACGTCCATGTGAAGCGTCTGCATCGGGGCCTCCGTCGGAGGGAACGGGGAGGAGTGAGGGGTAGCCCGCAGGCGACCCTCGACACAGGGGACACAGGGAGGGCCAGGCCCCGGAGGAAGGGGAGGGAGGGACCGGGGAAGGCCAGAGACAAGAAGGCGAGAGGCCATGCCCCGGAGACGAGGCAGGGAGGGGTGACCCATCCTGTGGTGCCACAGGAGGGTCTCGTGGGACAGGAGGCGACACGAGCAGGGGGCAGACTCAGGACCAGACCTGGACGCTGCAGCAAACACCTGACCCGACGCAGCTACCTGACCAGACGAGGAGAAGGAGACGGAACAGTGAGTGTGTACAGGCTCGACCCTGGACCACGTGTGAATGTGGTCAGGTGTCGACCCGTGTCCGCGTCCGTGCAGTGGGTGACTCGTCGGCGCGCAGGGGTGAACTGGTCAACCCTTGCATCCTATAGGTCAGCACCCGCCACCAAGTTCGTAGAGAACGAGGGGAGGTAGAGACCGGACAGGGCGCCAGACGGGACCGCAGGGCACGGCAGGACAGTGGAGTAGCGAGCCAGAACAGGACCCCCAGAGGGGTCTGCCAAGGAGACCGCCACTGGCCGACTAAGCGGCGTGAGTGTGGTGCGGTCTCGAAAGAAGGAGCGAGACGCCCCAGAGTCAAGAGTGAAAGTGAGAGAGGGTGAAGTCAACACAGTACCTGAGAGAGCAGACTCACCAGAACCTGAGGACTCAGACTCACTGGCACCTAGAGCAACAGCCTCACCAGCACCTGGAGCAGCAGCCTCAACAGCACCTAGAGCCTCAGTACCAATGCCCGGGTCGGGCGGGAAACACCGGTAACAGTCACCCTCCTCACTAATAGTCACAGCATACGTAGCAGCAAGAATAGCATCAAAGTCAAGATCAAAGATAGCTACTCCAGCCCTAGACAGCTGGTCCCAGCGAGGGATCTCAGAGGCGTCAGGAAACTGGCGGCGCCAAGCGTCAGTCAGGCGGCCGAAGCAACGCTGGGCGGAGTGTGGACCACCACACTGCTCACCCGCACGGTCGCCAGTGCGCAGGACGTAAGTGCACGGACCAGTACCCCCACCCCGCTGACGCGCAGAGTACCACTCACGGAGCTGCTGCGGGGAGAGGGTCTCCTTACCACGCTGCTGCTGCTGGCGCTGACCACCACCGGAGCCACTCCTCCTCGGCGCGCCACGACCTCCGCCGCCTCCTCCGCCGCCGCCGCCACCACCTCCACCGCCACCGCCACTCCCACCGTCGCCGCCGCCACCGCCGCCTCCGCCTCCACCCCCACTACCACCGCCGCTGCCGCCCCCGCCTCCACTGCCTCCGCCGACGCCTCCACTCCCGCCACTACTCCCGCTACCACCCTCACCTCCGCCGCTGCCTCTACCTCCGCCTCCACCGCCCCCGCCGCCCCCACCACCGCCCCTGCCCCCCTTGCTCTTGCCAGAGCGACGTCTCCCGCTGGGGGCAGACGCCGCTCCGACCGACTCAAAACCAACAAGGTCGGCCGTAGCAGCAGAGGCGACAGAGGGCAGGAGGGGGGAGGGGGAACACCCCTCAAAGATGGGGGTGCGCGGGTCACCACGAGAGGCCCCTACAGCGAGAATGCTCTTCTCGGCTGCGAGGAGGGACTTCTCGAGGATCTCGACAGTGAGAGTGGTGGGGCAGACTGCGAGTAGGTCGTCCCTGACTCCGCAAAGGGAGTCAGGGAGGCGGGTGACAATGTAGTAGAGAGTGAATTACTGGGGGGGGGGGGGGTTCTTGGCGCAGAACTCAGCAGGAAGTGCAGCGCGGAAACGAGCGTCACTAGTGCGCAGGTGGGTAATGAGGTCGGCGACTGTGGCAAAAGCAGCAAGGTCGGGAAAGAGGTACGGTAGCATGAGGCGGCTCAGTGCAGCAGTGGCAGGGGTGGAGTAGCGTGCGATAACGGCGTCGTACAAGGTCTTAGCACTCTTGTACGACCCAAAGTGCGCACGCTCAGCGGGAGGGAGGTGGCGACGCACAGCAAGACGTGCAGCAGCATCGCGTGTGGCCCACTGTGAGCGAACAGTGGCATCCTCAGTAGCAGCAGGGGCGGGAGAGGCACCAGAAGTGAGATCAAAGAGAGAGAGTCCGTCAGCTCTGTCGCACTGTAGGAAAAGCAGTAGGTCGTCTACCCACACGTCAAAGTCAATGGCTCTGCCCTCAGCGTCAAAGGCGAGGACACTGGGGGTAGCCATGACAGCAGTAGAGAGAGGGCAGTGCGCAGAGTAAAGCTCAGTGCTCACCAGACAGGGCAGTGCAGGGAGGGCTCGGGCGGCTCGGGCGGCTCGACTGCTGGGCGGCTCGGGCGACTCGGCGGCTCGGGCGGCTCGGGCGGCACTGCAGCTGGGGCGGCTCGGCTGCTGGGGCGGCTCGGCTGCTGGGGCGGCTCGGCTGCTGGGGCGGCTCGGCGGCTGGGGCGGCTCGGCTGCTGGGGCGGCTCTGCTGCTGGGGCGGCTCGGCCGGGAGATGCAGGGGCGGGGCCGTCAGGTGCAGCGGCGGGCCGGCAGGTGCAGCGGCGGGTCGACCGGTGCAGCGGCGGGCCGGCAGGTGCAGCGGCGGGGCCGTAGGGTGCAGCGGCGGGCCGGTAGGTGCAGCGGCGGGCCGGCAGGTGCAGCGGCGGGGCCGTAGGGTGCAGCGGCGGGCCGGTAGGTGCAGCGGCGGGGCCGTCAGGTGAAGCGGCGGGCCGCTGGGTGCAGCGGCGGGCCGTAGGGTGCAGCGGCGGGCCGGCAGGTGCAGCGGCTGGGCCGTCAGGTGAAGCGGCGGGCCGCTGGGTGCAGCGGCGGGCCGTAGGGTGCAGCGGCGGGCCGGCAGGCGCAGCGGCGGGGCCGTCAGGTGAGGCGGCGGGCCGTAGGGTGCAGCGGCGAGCCGTAGGGTGCAGCGGCGGGCCGGCAGGTGCAGCGGCGGGGCCGTCAGGTGCAGCGGCGGGCCGGCAGGGCCGCGTCAGAGCCGGCGGCGGGGGCCGCGTCAGTGGAGGCGGCGGGGCCGCGTCAAGCAGGCGGCGGGGCCGCGACGTAGCGGGCGGCAGGGCCGCGTCAGAGCCGGCGGCGGGGCCGCGTCAGTGGAGGCAGCGGGGCCGCGTCAAGCAGGCGGCGGGGCCGCGATGGAAATGGCGACCCGAGGGGCCGCGAAAAAAAAAAGCGCGCCTCGGGGCGCGCTTCGGTGGGCCCTAAAAAAAACGGTCCTTAGAAAGGACCCGCTCTATACCATGTGAAACAAGTGAACAGGAATGTGTGAACTATGAATGATGGCAGTACAAATATGAAACCCTAACTGGGTTGTACCCCCTATGGGATACCCCACTACAGCCTACACAATAGTATAAGCTATAGATATGTTCTGACATGTGTGTGTATGTGTGTATGTATGTGTGCATGTGTGTGTGTGTGTCTGTGTGTGTGTGTATATATGTGTGTGTGTATATGTGTGTGTGTGCATCCATCCATTGCATTTGCATATACTATCATTGCAATAACAATGCATGTCTGTGGGTTTTAAAAAGGTGAATCAGGTCTATCATCCTACGCGGCCTCGACGCCGCCTCTACCGAGCCGCCCAGCAGCAGAACCGCCGAGCCGCCCAGCAGCCGAGCCGCCTAGCAGCAAAGCTGCCGAGCCGCCCGACAGCCGAGCCGCCCAGCAGCAGAGCCGCCTAGCTGCCGAGCCGCCCAGCAGGCGAGCCGCCGAGCCGCCCAGTAGCCGACCGCCGAGCCGCCCATCAGCCGAGCCGCTCCCAGTCCTACCAACGCACCCCGGCCCTACTTACTCGTACAGGTGAGCTCCCTCCTTGCTAGACCTCTGCAGTTATGGCTACCCCCAGTGTTCTTACCTTTGACACTGAGGGCCGTACTGTTGACTTTGAGGTCTGGGTCGATGATCTCTAGCTGTTCCTCTAGTGCAATAGGGTAGACGGCCTCTCTCTGTTTGACCTCACCTTTGGTGCCTCCCCTGCCCCGCCTGCTACTGCTGACAGCACTGTTCGCTCACAGTGGGTGACCCGCGATGCTGCTGCCCGTCTTGCTGTGCGTCGCCACTTACCGACCACTGAGCGTGCACACTTTAGCCAGTACAAGAGTGCTCAGACCTTGTACGACGCTGTAGTTGCACGCTACTCTTCCCCTGCCACTGCTGCACTGAGCCGCCTCATGCTACCGTTCCTCTTCCCTGACCTTGCTGCCTTTCCCACAGTCGCTGACCTCATTACGCACCTCCGCACTAGTGAAATTCGCTACCGCACTGCACTTGCTGCTGAATTCTGCGCCAAGAACCACCCCCCATGTACATCACCCTCTACTACATAGTCACCCGTCTCCCTGACTCTCTCCGCGTAGTCAGGGACCACTTCCTCTCAGTTTTCCGCACCACTCTAACCGCTGACCTCCTCGAGAAGGGCCTCCTAGCAGCAGAGAAGAGCATAGTCGCTGTAGGAACCTCTCGTGGTGACCCTCGCAACCCCGTCTTTGAGGGGTGTTCCCCCTCCCCCCTCCTGCCCTCTGTTGCTTCTTCTGCTGCTGCCGACCTCGTTGGTTTCTCCGGGGTCGGCGCTGCGTCTGCCCCTGGCGGGAGATGTCGCACCGGCAAGGGCAAGGGGGGCAAGGGCGCTGGAGGGGCTAGCGGGGGCGGTGGAGGTGGTGGTGGAGGCAGTGGAGGGGGTGGGGGTGGTCGTGGGAGTGGTGGCGGGGGTGGCGGCGGTGGTGGCAGCAGTGGAGGCGGAGGAGGCGGCGGTGGCGGCGGAGGGAGCGGAGGCGGCGGAGGTGGCGGAGGCGGCGGTGGCGGAGGCGGCGGGGGCGGTGGTGGCGGCGGCGGTGGAGCTGGTCGCGACTCTGCGCAGAGGAGTGGGTCTGGTGGTGGTCACCGCCAGCAGCAGCAGCGCGGTCGTGAGACCCTTACCCCTCAGCAGCTTCGTAGTGGTACGCTGCGCGTCAGCGCGGTGGGGGTACTGGTCCCTGCACCTACGTCCTCCGTACCGGCGACCGCGCTGGTGAGCAGTGCGGGGGCCCGGACTCCACCCAGCGCTGCTTCGGCCGCTTGATGGACGCGTGGCGTCACCAGTTCCTTGAGGCGTCAGAGATCCCGCGCTGGGGAGATCTGTCTAGGGCGGGGGTTGCCATCTTTGATCTTGACTATGATGCTATCCTTGCTGCCATGTATGCTGTGACTACTAGTGTTGAGGGTGACTATTACCTGTGTGTACTGCCTGACCCGGGCATTGAGGCTACTGCTCTAGGTGTTGGTGAGGCTGCTGCTCTAGGTGCTAGTGGGTTTGCTGCCCCACGTGCTAGTGCGTCTGCTGCCCCAGGTGCTGGTGAGTCTGCTCTCTCAGGTACTACGTCGGCTCAGGCCTTACACACCTTCACCCTTGACTCGGGTGCGTCCCGCTCCTTCTTTCGAGACCGCACCACGCTTACGCCGCTTTGTCGGCCGGTTGCAGTCTCCCTGGCGGACCCCTCTGGGGGTCCTGACCTTGCTAGCTTCTCCACTCTCTTACCGTGCCTGGCAGCCCCCTCTGGCACCCTGTCAGGTCTCTATCTCCCCTCGTTCTCTACGAACTTGGTGAGTGGAGCGGACCTCTAGGATAGGGGGGTTGACCAGATCACTCCTGGGAGTCAGCGGGTGACTTACTGCACGTGTGCTCGGACAGGCCGACACTTGGCCACGTTCACCCGTCGGCCAGGGTCGAGCCTCTACACCCTTACTACTGAGTCTCCTTCGGCTGCTGAGTCTGGCTAGGTGGCTACGTCGAGTCAGGTGTTTGCTACTGCGTCCCGGTCAGGTCCTGAGTCTGCTACCTGCTCGTGTCGTCTCCTGTCCCACCAGACGCTCCTTTGGCACCACCGCCTTGGTCACCCCTCCCTGCCTCGTCTCCGAGGCATGGCCTCCCGTGTCCTTGTCTCTGGTCTCCCTCGGTCTCTCCCTCCTCTACCTCCGGGGCCTGGCCCTACCTGCGTCCCCTGCGTCGAGGGGCGACAGCGCGCCGCCCCTCACTCCTCCGAGTTTCCTCCGACAGAGGCTCCGCTGCAGACACTCCACATGGACGTGTGGGGCCCCGCCCGCGTCCGTGGGCAGGGGCACTAGCGTTACTTCGTGTTGGTGGTTGACGACTACTCGCGTTACACCACAGTCTTCCCCTTGCGCAGCAAGGGTGACGACACTGAGGTGGTGATCGACTGGATCCGCGCACCTCGTCTCCAGCTCAGGGAGAGTTTCGGCTCAGACTTTCGTGTTCTGCGTCTGCACTCTGACAGAGGCGGGGAGTTTTCCTCTGCCCGTCTGGGAGCCTTCTGTCGTGCACAGGGCATCGACCAGACCTTCACGCTTCCGGCCTCTCCACAGAAAAAATGTGATTGCTGAGCGCCGCATTGGCATGGTCATTGACGTCGCTCGTACGTCCATGATGCATGCGGCTACCCCCCATTTTCTGTGGCCGTTTGCGATTCAGTACGCAGCGCATCAGCTCAACCTTCAGCCCCGGGTCTCCTTGCCAGAGACCTCCCCCACCTTGCGGTGGACGGGGAAGGTTGGCGATGCGTCTGCGTTTCGGGTCTGGGGATCTCGGGCGTTTGTCCTCGACTTGTCTGCGAACAAGCTGTCCCATCGTGCTGTTCCCTGCGTCTTCCTTGGCTTCCCCCTTGACGCGCCTGGTTGGTTGTTTTACCACCCCACCTCGCGCCGTGTTCTGTCCTCCCAAGACGTCATCTTTGACGAGTCGGTACCTTACTGTCAGTAGATCTGCACTGTGGATGCCCGATTGATCCTGGAGAGGGTTACAGGCGCGTTCGCCTGGGGGGTTATGGGCGCACTTACCCGCTACTAAAACAAGCCCTTTTATCCCAATGGTCTAGTGGTTGGGATTCTGACATCGTATCAGAGCGGTCTCGGGTTCGATTCCCGGTGTATGCACATGTAGGCCATTGCCGCTGTGCTTAGTCCTGGGCCTCCCATTGTTGGGGGGTGTCAGTAGATCTGCACTGTGGATGCCCGATTGATCCTGGAGAGGGTTATAGGCGCGTTCGCCTGGGGGGTTATGGGCGCACTGACCCGCTACTGAAACAAGCCCTTTTATCCCAATGGTCTAGTGGTTGGGATTCTGACACTTACTACCGTCTCTTCCCCTACCGCACTGCGCCCCTTCCCCCGCCGCCGCTCTTCCTTGCACCAGGTCCTCCCTCGGTAGACCCCCTCCCCCCTTGGGGTCCTGCCCCGTCAGGTGTGTCCCAGGTAGACGCAGTCGAGCCTGTCGAGGTGACTGTTGACTTTGGTGCTGTTAGAGCTGCTGAGCCTGCGGGTGCCGGGTCTGGAGGTGCTGAGTCTGGGGGTGTTGAGCCTGGGGGTGCTGAGTCTGGGGGTGCTGAGCCTGGAGGTGCTGAGTCTGGGGGTGCTGGGCCTGGGGGTGCTGAGTCTGGGGGTGCGGAGCCTGGGGGTGCTGGGTCTTCTCGTGTGGCCGCCGGCGTTGCTTCGTTGAGGCGGGAGCCACTCTCTCCACAGGAGTTGCGCGAGTGGTTTGCCCGATGCTGGAGCCGTGCTGCTGGAGCTGGAGGTACTACTGTTGCTCCTGGTCTCGGAGGTGCTCGTACTGGCGGTTCTGGAGCTGCTGGGGCTGGGGGTGCTACTGTAGCTGCTGGAGTTGGTCCTGCTCGAGCTACTGGCGGTGCTGGAGCTGCCGGTCCTGCTGGAGTTGGTGCTGCTGGAGCTGCTGGAGCTGGAGCTGCTGGGGGTATTGGCGCTGGTGTTTCTACTGGCGTTGGTGCGTCTGAGGGTGCTGGAGTTGGCGCTGTTGGAGCTGGAGGTGCTGCTGGCGCTGGTGCTGCCATTGAGGGTACTGGTGCTGTCCTTCCTGGTTCTGGAGGCGTTGCGCGGCCGAGGCCGTACTTCGTTCCGCTCCTTGAGCTGGTTCTTGGTCTCCCACCCTCTGCTAGTCCTGCTCCTCCCTTAGAGTGTCCACAGACCATCTAGTCGCAGTCACAGTTACAGCCCGCCTCCCCCCTACCTGCTCCTTCTCCCTACACTGGTCCTACTGGAGGTCTTGCTGAGCGTTGTGAGCCTGCGTCTCGTCCTGCGTCGCCTATTTGTGCTGCTCGCACTAATAGTCGTGCTCCGCGTCCGCGTCCTCCTGCGGTCCCAGGCACACACCAGATGGCCCTGCGTCCTTCCACTGCTCCTTTGCGTGTCCCGTTGCCGTCTCCTCCAGAGTCATCTCTTCCAGTTCTTGCTGACCCTGAGTCTGACTCTCTTCGTGCTGCCAGTCCTACTGTCACGCGTCTCCTGGCCACTATTGTCACAGACCCTTCTTTTGAGTCCACTGCTGCGTCTGCCTTGGTTGCCGAGCTTGGAATCATCGAAAAGCAGCAAAGGTAGCAAGAGTAACGGTAAATGCCAACATAATACTTAGCATAGCAGAGAGCCAGATGCAGACTGCTTGCTTGTTTGTTTTCCCAATTGGCTAAAGATTTCACTTCCATCCTAGCTAGGGAAGCGAGTTCAAGCAGCATTCTACCTACCTAACGACCCAGGTGAGGTACATTGCCTAGACTTTTCACGAGAGATGGAGCCGGGTCCAAGAGGAGCAAGTGCAAGGAAGAGTCCAAGGACAAGGGAACCAGAGCAGGAGCTGGGTCCAAGAGGAGCAGAATTCCGACAGCTGTCACGCAATTAATAAAGGCAGCACTAGGATAAGTAGATATTAGAGAACCTTGATATAATTGTGTGACATAATAAAGTAGCTAGGAAGCAGAAACGAGGATAGGTGTGGAAAGGCGGGAACAAACTCGAGTAGAGCCAGCGAAAAGCGGGAATCATCGAAAAGCAGCAACGGCAGCAAGAGTAACGGTACGTGCCAACACAATACTTAGCATAGCAGAGAGCCAGATGCAGACTGCTTGCTTCTTTGTTTTCCCAATAGGCTAAAGATTTCAATTCCATCCTAGCTAGGGAAGCCAGTTCAAGCAGCTCTTAGCCGAGCTAATGACCCAGCTGTGGTACATTGCCTAGACTTTTCAACAAACAAGCAAGGGATGAACGACGCAAGTGATGCCAAGATGGCGCGCTCATGATAGCATTTTACGATCCGAGGGAAGAAGCGAACATACGTCGAGACTCAATGAATCGCCGACGCATAGAACGCCGCACCAACGCGAGCGCATGTGAACGAGGCGAGAAAATGGAGTTAAGCAGCCACCCGCTTCAGATCCGGGGACCGTGCCGCCAGACGATAAATGGGTTAAGGAAGCGCAAGGTAGATGGATGGCGAAGGCCATCGGAGAGTCGCCGTGGAGGATGCCAGGAATGAGCGAAAACGCTGCAGCGCCGCCGCCACAGTGGAGTAACAAGGGTCTGGACATGCGGCCCAGCCCCCGCAGGAATCGGGAGATAGTGACGAGCCAAGCCGACATGGGCATACATGAAGAGGAAGAGGAGAGTATCCCGCTGGGACACCGTTGGAGAAACGGTCGCTACCGAAGGTTGAAGTAGCCGAACGATACATCGGAATTCCGGGAGTCGGACCAACGTTGAAGAACTACGTTATGCAACTGGAGATGGCGCAGTACTGTTAGGAGCGCGACGGATTCGACCCGCAAGAATTCTTCCGCAAGATGGTTGCAACGCTAGCGGGTGAAGCGACTGACCGATTCGTACAGCTGCTACGAAGCCGTAGACGCCTTTTACGAGTGGGTCCGTGATTCCTAGGCCGCCCAAGGATGGTGGAAGTGAGGCCTGCGCCCACACTCTCTGTGAAAGTCAGAAGAAAGAAGAGGATTGCACTAGCAAGAATGGGGATACAAATAGCAAACCCTAGAAGGGTTGTACTCGCTATAGAGCACCCCACTACAGGCTAGAGCATAAGATAACATTCTGACACACCCCCATAGCCAAAGTGGGGTGTAATCAGCAGAGCAAGCAAAGCAGTACAAGCTCAGGGTGGATCACAATGTCACCACACATTCTGAGCACAAGTTCAAGAAGCAATTGTTTAAAGGGTACAATTATGAGCAAAGCTAGTGGTAGTCACAACGGGCAAGCGAGGAGGAGGAGAGAGAGTGAGAGGAGAGGAGATAGGAGGCGACGGCTGAAGCTGCAGACACACGGGCAACAGGAGGCAGACTGGCACAGCGGCTACCGGACGAAGTCCCCGGAATACAGGAGTAACAGGCCCCGCGGCTAAAGTAGCGGTAGACGAGCAACGGACCCACGGGCGGCTGGCACAGCTGGCTACGACTGGGCTACCGGACAAAGTCCCCGGAATACAGGTGCTGCTGGCGACACGACGGCAACCTCCATACAACTTCCCCAAACTATCCCACTCCCCCTGGCACACACCCGCTGCTACACCGCTAGCTCCACTCCCACGCACCCCCCTTAAACCCTAAACCCCAGTCTCCCACACATCCACCCCCCTCAGCGACAGCTGCAGCAGTGGGAGACAAAGGAGGAGGAGGAGCAAAGGGAGGAATGCAGAAGTGCCACCCCCATACTCGCCACCCCCTACTCGCCACTCCCCAAACCCTAACACAGGCAGGGCGGGATGGCGGGTAGGGAGGTTACGGGAGAGGGGGGGGGGGGGGGGGGGGGGGGAACCGACGCGCGGCCTCCCAGGGCGCCAAGACAGGCAGCAGAAGGGGCGGCACTCGCCCCCCTCCCCCAGGTGCGGCCCCCGAGGGTCGCCTCGACAGGCGACGGGAAAAGGGGCCGCAGGCGGGGCCGGGGCGCAGGTAGGGCGATGGGGCCGGGGCGCAGGTAGGGCGTCGGGACTGGGGCCGCAGGCGGGGCTGGGGCCGGGGCGCAGGTGTCTGATGTGATTGCTCCGTCTGGCGCTCCTCGGGCTGCCGACCCCGCCGCTCCGTCTGTGGCCGCCGAGCGGGCGGTTGTTGCTGGCGGCGTGACGGCCCAGCCGGAGGGGTCCGCCACCACTGACGTCCAGGGCCAGCCGGCGCTTCCCGCCTCTCCGGCTCCCCCGTCTGCACCGCCTCCGACGCTGGCGCCTCCTCCGCCTGTGCAGGCGTGATCTGCTCCTGTTGCCCAGCCTGATGTTGCTCCGCCAGCTTCGCACGTGAAACCTCTGTCTGCGCCGCCTGCGGCCGTTCCCGTTGTGCCACTGGTGGCAAATCCCTCTGCGCGGTCCGCCCCGCGTCCGCAGTCTCCTGGCCGTTGTCAGCAGCGGCCCCAATCCCCCGCGTGTCAGGCCGAGCGCGCGACGTCCCGGCGCCGCCACAATTCCCCTCGGCGCGGCGGTTCTCAGGTGAACTGGACGGCGCAACGCGGCGGCCGAGGCGGCTGGTGGGGGCCGCGTCAGCGGGGTGGCGGCCGGGGGTTTGAGCAGCCGGTGACGATGGCGGACCTGCAGTGCGCGAGGAGCGGAACGGGCAGGCAAGCCAGAGCAACTCTCCTCGTGTTGCTCAGACCCCCGCGGCTCCTCCTCCAACAGCACCTCCTGCCCTGGCTGCCCCTCGTCCTCCTGCAATTGCTCCTCCCCCTCATGTCCCCGTGACTGCGCAACATCCGTCCCTGCTGCCTGTTGATCCCTCTCCCCTGTCCGCAGGTGCGGCGTACTCGTTCTCGGCCCTACTGGGGCCTCAGCGTCCGGTCGCGGTTCCGGAGGTGACCCTTGGTCAGATCTGGCGCCTCTCGGAGGCACTGCGGGTCGTGCATCTGGTGCAAGTGTATGGTCATGCCGCCCTGTCCCAGGGCGACTCACTGGTGGGCGGCCCTCGGGACGATTGTTTCGCGGCAGCTGATCGCCTCGCCGAGCTGCTAGCGCCCGTGTTGGCTGCGCCCGCGCCGGGTGGGCTTGCGGGGGTCGGGCCCCTTGGTTCGGCTGTACGTGGGCTGCAGCGGTTGTTGCATGCAGGGACTGGATCCTGGGCGATCGCCGCAGGCACGGTGTTGGTGCGTGAGCTGCATCGCACGCTGTTGGGGCTGCTTGCTGTGTTTGACGCGGATCAAGTGTAGCGTCCGCGTGCCCCAGGAGCTGGTAGCATGTGGATGCGGGCTCCTCTTGCCCCGCCCTACTTAGCGCCCCCCCCCCCCACCGCCCGTCGCTGCGACCCCGCCCTTCTCAGCGGCCCCGTCGCCCCGCATTGCAGCCCCGCTGCCCGTCTCCGCGGCCCCGTCGCCCGTCTCCGCGGCCTCGCCGCCCGTCGCTGCGGCCCCGCCCTTATCGGCGGCCCCGTCGCCCCACATTGCGGCCTCGCCACCCATCTCAGCGGCCCCGCCGCCCTTTGCTGTGGCCCCGCTGCCTCCCTCGCTGCGGCCCCGCCGCCCTACTCAGCGGCCCCGCCGACCTTCTCCTCAGCGGCCCCGCCGCCCTACTCAGCGGCCCCGCCGCCCTTCTCCTCAGCGGCCCCGCCGCCCTACTCAGCCGCCCCGCCGCCCTTCTCCTCAGCGGCCCCGCCGCCCTACTCAGCGGCCCCGCCGCCCTTCTCATCAGCGGCCCCGCCGCCCTACTCAGCGGCCCCGCCTGTGAGAGTACGACGGCTTATGCCAGCTATGCTTGCTTGCCTCTACTTTATCATGCTATTTCTAGCATAGGAGAATCATATGCATGCATGAATTGCTTGATTTTCTAGGGTAGGTGCTTTCCTATATTTTATTATAGTTATAGCACCGAGCTAGGTTGCGTGCACCGAATTCTGGCTTTTCGGTTGCCACCGAATTGCCTTCTACCGAATTCGGTAAGGATCTGTTCGGGACGCTTCGCGACCCGCGAAACCTTCGCGTAACACCTGGTTACGGGGCCTTGTGTCGAGCCTATATATAGCCTCGTGTTGTACCCAGGTGGACATTCAATTCAATTCAATTCGACTCAATTCTCATTCTCTTTTCTGAACTCGATCCTAGATCCTCACACTTGGTAATCAGAGCGGGTTTACACGCGAGGTCTTCAACCGCTTAGTTCCGGCCTTTAAAAACCGCGGGGGCGACGACGAAAGCGCCGATATGGGTATGTAAAACCAGTTCCGCACAATTTTTCTAAGTCCCCCTCGATTCGGTTTTCGAACACCCCTCAGATTTACTGGTGGAAAGGTTGGAGTTTCGACCGTTCGATCGAGTTTCATCTCAACGGCCCAGAGAATTTCGCCCAAAAAAGTTGGAATTTGGAGCGTCGGATCGATTTTCTCCTCAACGGCCGAGATCGGACGCGAATTTCGCCTAAGGGAGATTTACGCAACCTACAGAATTCGCGCTCGTCGATTCTACAGTCAATTTGACTCGCAGTAAGTCGACCAGCACCTAGAATTCGATTATTTTCGTCGCGCATCTTCCTGTAAATCACCAAATGGAGGGCCAAGGCGACAACTACGCGACTACGAGTGACATTGCGAGCCTTCGCACTGACATGGAGCAGACGCAGGCGACGCTTCGTCGACTCGAGGCTTTTCTGACAAGCCAACCAGGGTTCGCCACCATAGCATCAGCGACCACAGCGACTACAGCACCGACAACTCCAGCAGCAGTGGCGACACCGACATTTCACGGACCAATGGCACCACTGTCGCCGAACCTCGAAGCAGCACGACCGAGGCTCCCGGAGGCGTTCGATCCAAGCGCGAAGGGATCCGACGTCCGGCGATTCGTGGCCACCCTCAAAATTTACTTCGAGGCCATTGGCTGTTCGACCCCACAACACGACGCAGCAAGGATTCGGCTCGCAGCGACACTGTTACGTGGACCGGCTCTCAAATGGATTTACTACAACGACGTAGCCCGCGGGGAGAAAACGTGGCAGCAGTTTCGGGCAGATTTAATCGAGCGTTTCGAACCAATTAATACAACCTACATGGCGCGGCAGCAGATACACCGACACAAGCAATACAGTAGTGTAACACAGTACACGCAGCAGATGGAGTTACTGTTCAACCGCATCACCGACCTGACCGAAGGCGAAAAAATCCAGGCGTACACCGAAGGATTAAAAATGGAGATTCGGCGGCAGGTGATTGCGGCGAATTACAACAGCTACAGAGACATCGTGCGTGCTGCCGAGCGATACGACGCGCTGACTCGAAGTCAACCCGAAACACGACGCTTCACGCCGAACCGTACATTTGGCACGGAGCGATCGGCACCCCCCACGTTCGCCGAACCGATGGATATCGACAAATACGACGTGAAGCAGCAGCCGATTCGAATCATCTTTTCTGAGCTCGATCCCAGATCCTCACACTTGGTTATCAGAGCGGGTTTACACGCGAGGTCTTCAACCGCTTAGTTCTGGCCTTTAAAAACCGCGGGGGCGACGACGAAAGCGCCGATACGGGTGTGTAAAACCAGTTCCGCGCAATTTTTCTAAGTCCCCCTCGATTCGGTTTTCGAACACCCCTCAGATTTACTGGTGGAAAGGTTGGAGTTTCGACCGTTCGATCGAGTTTCATCTTAACGGCCCAGAGAATTTCGCCCAAAAAAGTTGGAATTTGGAGCGTCGGATCGATTTTCTCCTCAACGGCCAAGATCGGACGCGAATTTCGCCTAAGGGAGATTTACGCAACCTACACAATTCGCGCTCGTCAATTCTACAGTCAATTTGACTCGCAGTAAGTCGACCAGCACCTAGAATTCGATTATTTTCGTCGCGCATCTTCCTGTAAATCGCCAAATGGAGGGAAAAGGAGATATTTCAGTACAGAAAATCGCGGAGTTACGTGCTGAGCATAAGCAAATACGTGCAGCGCTCCCACGACTCGAAAAACTCCTTGCGAACCAGTCGGCAACCGCCACAGCAGCAGCGACAACAGTAGCAGCAGCAGCAGCGGCTACACCGACAATTCTACATGCGACAACGGCGGCAGCTACAGTTAACCTCGAAGCAGTGAAGCTGAGGCTATCGGAGGCGTTCGATCCTACAGTAAAAAGGAACGACGTTCGTCGATTTGTAGCTGAACTCGAAATTTACTTCGAAGCCGTTAGATGCACGACCCTGACAAAAGACGCAATGCGCATACGGCTCGCAGCAACACTGTTACGAGGCCGAGCTCTAGAGTGGATCAACAACAGAATAGTCCAAGGTGAGGGTGTCAGATTATTATAGCTGATGCATGTTTGTAGGCTATAGTGGGGTAGCACATATGGGGTACAGTTTGCTAGGGTTGTACTTGTACCCAACTCTGACTTAGTCAATTCATTCCTGTTCAGTTAGTTTCACATGGTATAGAGCGGGTCCCTCCTAAGGACCGTTCTTTGGGCCCACCCACGATTTTTTTTTTTTTTCCTGCCCGGAGCGCGCGCTCCCCCTAGTGCGCGTCGAGCTGCCCTTGTGGCGCCCCGAGAGTCGCGCGCGCGACTCATTTTTTTTCGCGCGCGCGGTTCAGGCCCCACTTCGCGCGGCCCTTACAGCAGCGCCGCGCCGCCCTCTCGGCTCTGCCGCGCCGCGCCGCCCTCAAGACGGCCGCGCGGCCTCTTCGTCGCTGCAGCAGGCCCCCCCCCCCGCTGCACCTCTGTCGGCCCCGCAGCCGCCTTACCTGACGGCCGCCGCCTCACCTGACGGCCCGCCGCCTCGACTTCTTGCCCGCCACCTCACCAGACGGCCCCCCCGCCTCACCTGACGGCCCACCGTCTCACCTGCTGGCCCGCCACCTTACCTGACGGCCCCGCCGCCTCACCTGACGGCCCGCCGCCACCTTACCTGACGGCCCCGCCGCCTCACCTGACGGCCCGCCGCCTCACCTACTGGCCCGCCACCTGACCTGACGGCCCCGCCGCCTCACCTGACGGCCCGCCGCCTAACCTGCTGGCCCGCCACCTCACCTGACGGCCCGCCGCCTCACCCGCTGGCCCGCCACCTGACCTGACGGCCCCGCCGCCTCACCTGCTGGCCCGCCACCTGACCTGACGGCCCCGCCGCCTCACCTGACGGCTCGCCACCTCGCCTGCTGGCCCGCCACCTGACGGCTCCGCCGTCCCCTGTCCCGGCCCCGCCGCTGCACCCTGACGGCCCCGCCGTCCCCTGTCCCGGCCCCGCAGCTGCACCCTGACGGCCCCGCCGAGCCGCCCAGCAGCAGCCGAGCCGCCCAGCCGCAGCCGAGCAGCCCAGCAGCAGCCGAGCCGCCCAGCAGCAGCCGAACCGCCGAGCAGCAGCCGAGCCGCCCAGCAGCAGCCGAGCCGCCCGGTACCCGAGACGCCCGAGCCGCCCGAGCCGCCCGAGCCGCCCGAGCAGCCCGAGCCGCCTGCTGCTGACCTACCCGACTCTCCCATCCTGGTGAGACTTTCAGCTGCTGCCATGGCCACCCCCAATGTTCTCACTTTTGACGCTGAGGGGAGGGCCATTGACTTTGCCGTCTGGATCGAGGACCTGCAGCTGTACTTACTGTGTGATGCGGTAGATGAGGTCTCTCTCTTTGACTTTGTCTCTGGCGCTGTCCCTGCCCCGCCTGCTGATGCTGACTCTGCCGTTCGCTCCAAGTGGGCGACCCGCGATGCTGCTGCACGTCTTGCTGTGCGTCGCCACCTCCCTTCCTCTGAGCGTGCCCACTTTAGTCAGTGCAAGACCGCTCAGGCCTTGTACGACGCTGTAGTTGCGCGCTACTCCTCCCCTTCCTCCGCTACCCTTAGCCGCCTCATGCTACCGTTTCTCTTCCCTGACCTCGCTTCCTTTCCCACTGTCGCTGACCTCGTTACCCACCTCCGCGCTAGTGACACCCGCTACCGCGCTGCCCTTCCTGCTGAGTTCCGCGCTGCGAACCCTCCTCCCATGTACATCACTCTCTACTTTCTCGTCACCCGTCTCCCTGAGTCCCTTCGTGTCGTTAGGGATCAGTTTCTCTCTGTCTGTCCCACCACTCTCACTGTCGACCTCCTTGAGGAGTCCCTGCTAGCGGCTGAGAAGAGTATTGTCGCTGTAGGGGCCTCTCGGGGTGACCCTCGCACCCCCATCTTTGAGGGGTGTGGTCCCTCCCCCCTGCTGCCCTCTGTCGCCTCTGCCGCTGCGGCCGACCTCGTTGGTTTTGAGTCGGTCGGCGCGGCGTCTGCCCCCAGTGGCAGACGCCGCACTGGCAAGGGCAAGGGGGGCAAGGGAGCGGGTGGAGCCAGAGGGGGCGGTGGAGGAGGCGGTGGGGGTGGAGGGGGGAGTGGGGGTGGCGGGGGGGGTGGTGGCGGGAGTGGAGGTAGTAGTGGCGGCGGTGGAGGCGGAGGTGGCGGCGGAGGTGGTAGCGGAGGAGGCGGTGGGAGCGGTGGGAGCGACGGTCCTGGTGGGGGAGGTGGCGGTGGCGACGGGGGTGGCGGTGGAGGCGGGGGTGGCGGTGGAGGAGGGGGTCGGAGTGGCTCGTCCCAGCGGAGCAGCTCTGGGGGTGGTCAGCGCCAGCAGCAGCAGCAGCAGCAGCCACAGCAGCAGCCGCAGCAGCAGCAGCGCTCTCGCACCGTCCCCGGCCCTCAGCAGCTCCGTGAGTGGTACTTGCAGCGTCAGCGCGGTGGTGCGCTTGGTCCCTGCCCCTACGTTCTTCGCACTGGTGACCGTGCAGGGGAGAGGTGTGGAGGCGCCCACACAGCCCGTCGCTGCTTTGGCCGCCTGACCGACGCCTGGCGTCAGCAGTTTCCGGAGGCCGCCGAGATCCCCCGCTGGGGAGAGCTGTCTAGGGCTGGTGTAGCTATTTATGATCTTGATTTTGATGCTATTCTCTCTGCTATGTATGCTGTGACTGGTAGTGATGAGGATGACTGTTACCGGTGTTTCCCGCCCGACCCGGGCATTGGTACTGCCGCGTCAGGTACTAGTGAGGCTGCTGCTCTAGGTGCCAGTGCGTCTGTGCTTTCAGGTACTGGTGAGTCCGCCCTCTCAGGTACTGTGTCGGCTTCGGCCTCTCACACCTTCACCCTTGACTCTGGAGCGTCTCGCTCCTTCTTTCGGGACCGCACCACTCTCACGCCGCTGAGTCGGCCTGTTGCGGTGTCCCTGGCGGACCCCTCTGGGGGGCCTGTCCTGTCTCGCTTCTCCACTGTCCTCCCGTGTCCGGCGGCCCCCTCTGGCACCCTGACTGGTCTCTACCTCCCCTCGTTCTCGACGAACTTGGTGAGTGGTGCTGACCTCCAGGATGCGGGTGTCCACCAGTTCACCCCTGCTCGTCAGCGGGTGACCCACTGCACGGAGGCGGATACAGGTCGCCACCTGGCTACGTTTACACGTCGGCCAGGGTCGAGCCTGTACACACTGACCACTGCTTCTCCTCCAGGTGCTGAGTCTGGTAGGGTCCCTTCGTCTGGTCAGGTGTTTGCTGCAGCGTCCAGGTCTGGTCCTGAGTCTGCCCCTTGTTCGTGTCGTCGTCTGTCTCACGAGACCCTCCTCTGGCACCACCGCCTTGGCCACCCCTCTCTGCTTCGGCTCAGAGGCATGGCCTCGCGGGTCCTTGTGTCTGGTCTTCCCCGGTCCCTCCCTCCCCTTCCTCCGGGCCCTGGCCCTGCCTGTGTCCCCTGTGTCGAGGGGCGCCAGCGTGCTGCCCCTCACTCCTCCCAGTTTCCTCCGACAGAGGCCCCGTTGCAGACGCTTCACATGGACGTGTGGGGCCCAGCCCGCGTCCGTGGACAGGGTCAGGAGCGCTACTTCCTGCTAGTGGTTGACGACTACTCGCGTTACACCACAGTCTTCCCCTTGCGCAGCAAGGGTGAGGTCACTCAGGTGTTGATCGACTGGATCCGCGCAGCTCGTCTTCAGCTTCGGAGAAGCTTTGGCTCTGACTTCCCTGTCTTGCGTCTGCACTCGGACAGAGGCGGAGAGTTCTCCTCGGCCCTCCTGAGTGCCTACTGTCGTGTGCGAGGCATCCGTCAGACCTTCACGCTTCCGGACTCACCACAGCAGAATGGGATCGCTGAGCGCCGCATTGGCATGGTCATGGACGTCGCTCGTACGTCCATGATGCATGCGGCTGCTCCCCATTTTCTGTGGCCGTTTGCGGTCAGGTACGCTGCGCACCAGATCAACCTCCACCCCAGGGTCTCTCGACCGGAGACCTCCCCAGCTCTGTTGTGGACGGGGAAGGTTGGCGATGCGTCGGCGTTCCGGGTCTGGGGATCTCGGGCGTTTGTTCGCGACCTGTCTGCGGACAAGCTGTCCCCTCGTGCTTCTCCCTGCGTCTTCCTCGGGTTCCCCCCCGACGCCCCTGGGTGGCAGTTTTACCACCCCACCTCTCGACGTGTTCTGTCCTCCCAGGACGTCACGTTCGACGAGTCGGTACCCTACTACCGCCTCTTCCCCTACCGCACTCCGTCCCTCCCCCCACCCCCGCTCTTCTTGGTACCAGGTCCCCCCCCAGTTGTCCCCCTCCCCCCTCAGGGTCCTGCCCCTTCAGGTGTGTCTCAGGTAGACGCGGTCGAGCCTGTCGAGGTCACTGGTGACTCCGGTGCTGCTGCGGGAGCTGAGCCTGGGGGTGCGGAGTCTAGGGGTGCTGAGCCTGGGGGTGCTGAGCCTGGGGGTGCGGAGTCTGGGGGTGCTGGGCCTGGGGGTGCTGAGCCTGGGGGTGCTGTGCCTGGGGGTGCTGAGCCTGGGGGTGCTGTGCCTGGGGGTGCTGTGTCTGGGGGTACTGAGCCTGGGGGTGCTGAGCCTGGAGGTGCCGAGCCTGGAGGTGCTGTGCCTGGGGGTGCTTCGTCTCGCCGGGAGCCGCTCTCTCCACAGGAGCTGCGTGAGTGGTTTGCCCGGCGCTGGAGGCGTGCCGCTGGTGCTGGTGGTTCTTCGGCTGCGGAGGGCGCTGCTGCCACGCGACCTGGCGGTGCTCGTCCTGTGGGTGCTGGAGCTGCTGGGTCTGAGGGTTCTCCTGGAGCTGGTCCTGCTGAGGACGTTGGCGCTGAGCCTGCGGTTGGTGGTCCGACTGACGGTGCTCCTGGTGCTGCTGCTGGAGGTTCTGGAGCTTCTGGTGGTGCTGCTGGAGTGGGTGCTCCTGCCGGGGGTGCTGGTGCTGTTCCTGCTGTTTCTGGCGTCGCCGCGCGGCCCCGACCGTACTTCGTTCCGCTCCTGCAGCAGGTTCTTGGTCTTACACCTCCTCCTCCTCCCTTAGAGGGTCCGCAGCCTGTCCGGTCACAGCCACAGCTACAGCCTGCCTCCCCTTTGCCTGCTCCTTCTCCCTACGCTGGTCCGACTGGAGGTCTTACTGAGCGTCGTGAGCCTGCGTCTCGTCCTGCGTCGCCTGTTCGTACTGAGCGCGCTAGTGGTCGCGGGTCGCGTCAGCGTCCTCCTCCTGTCCCTGGCACGCACCGGATGTCACTGCGTCCGTCCACTGCTCCTCTGCGTGCCCCTTTGCCTTCTCCTCCTGCTTCCTCTCTTCCTGCTCTTGCCGACCCGGAGTCGGACTCTCTTCGTGCTGCCAGTCCTACTGTCACGCGTCTCCTTGCTACTGCTGTCACTGACCCTTCCTTCGAGTCGTCTGCTGCGTCTGCCCTTGTCACTGAGCTTGTCGACTTTGCTGCGCGCTGTCGTCTAGACTACGCTGCTCGTCTTGTCGCTGAGTCTGAGTCCGCCTGTCCTCCGTCCGTCGGGGGTGAGTGTGCCCTTGGCACGGACGTCCTAGAGGACAGGCAGGAGGAGTTCCAGTGTCTAGCCGCTGCTTCACCTCGTCTCGCGTCTGTACTGCTAGCCCCTGAGGGAGACCCGGATGCACTAGACATCCCGACTCCGCGTTCTTACGCGGAGGCCGTAGAGGGTCCCTACTCCTCTCAGTGGCAGGCAGCTATGGATGCAGAGATGGCTTCCTGGAAGTCCACAGGCACCTACGTTGACGCGGTTCCCCCTCCTGGGGCGAACATCGTCAGCGGCATGTGGATCTTCAGGGTGAAGCGGCCGCCGGGCTCGCCGCCTGTCTTCAAGGCGCGTTACGTGGCTCGTGGCTTCAGTCAGCGGCAGGGAGTTGACTACTTTCAGACCTTCTCTCCCACCCCGAAGATGACCACTCTTCGGGTGCTGCTGCACATTGCCGCTCAGCGCGACTACGAGCTTCACTCTCTCGACTTCAGCACTGCGTTCCTGCAGGGTAGCCTGCACGAGGAGATCTGGCTGCGCCGTCCGCCTGGCTTCACTGGGACTTTCCCTCCTGGCACCCAGTGGAGCCTCCGACGGCCAGTCTACGGTCTCCGCCAGGCACCGCGTGAGTGGCACGACACACTGAGGACTACGCTTGCGGCTCTTGGGTTTGCTCCTTCTACTGCTGACCCGTCGCTGTTTCTTCGCACCGACACTTCCCTGCCGCCGTTCTACATCCTCGTGTACGTCGACGACTTGGTCTTTGCCACAGCGGACACTGCTGGACTCGCCTACGTGAAGTCCGAGCTGCTGAAGAGACACACGTGCACAGACCTGGGTGAACTGCGCAGCTACCTTGGCTTGCAGATCACTCGGGACAGAGCACGCCGCACCATTACCCTGACTCAGTCACACATGGTGCAGCAGGTCCTTCAGCGCTTCGGCTTCACGTACTCCTCGCCTCAGGCCACTCCTCTGCCTACTCGCCACTCACTCTCAGCTCTGCCTTCGGATGAGTCCGTAGAGTCGAGTGGTCCGTATGCAGAGCTTGTTGGCTGCCTCATGTACCTGATGACCTGCACACGACCTGACCTTGCATACCCTCTGAGCATCCTTGCACGCTATGTTGCTCCTGGGAGACACCGACCAGAGCACATGGCTGCAGCGAAGAGGGTATTGCGCTACCTGTGCAGTACGTCGGGCATGGGGCTAGTGCTTGGAGGGCGGAGTCCAGTGGTCCTTACTGGCCACGCAGACGCTTCTTGGGCTGACGACCAGGCTACGCAGCGGTCGTCACAGGGTTACACCTTCAGCCTTGGTTCCGGCTCTGTCTCGTGGCGGTCTACTCGCTCGTCTTCGGTTCTCGGCTCCAGTTGTGAGGCTGAGATCTACGCCGGGGCCATGGCTGCACAGGAGCTTCGCTGGCTCACCTACCTGCTGACTGACCTTGGAGAGCTGCCTCGTTCTCCTCCAGTGCTGTACGTAGACAACAAGGCCATGTTGGCCTTGTGTCGAGAGCAGCGCTTGGAGCACAGAACGAAGCACATTGCTCTCCGCTACTTCCTTGCTCGTGAGCTGCAGCAGCGTGGTCAGTTGCGACTTGCTTACGTGGCCTCTGAGGCCAACACTGCTGATGTGTTCACCAAGGCACTTGCGCCTTGCGACCATCAGCGCTTTTGTACCCAGCTGGGTCTTGTACCTGTCTTGCCTCACTTGCTCTCTTCTTGACTTTACTTGTACTTTGACATATATATACCTGCTCTTGCTTGTCTAGTTTTTTATATATATGTCTGTACTCCTGCATGTGAACTGGCCTCTGGCCTTGCTCTTGTGCTCGGACTGTGTGGTGACTTTGTGATCCACCCTGAGCTTGTTTTGCTTTGCTTGACTGGTCTTGTGACCCCTTGTTCTCCCCCACTTTGCCTATGGGGGTGTGTCAGATTATTATAGCTGATGCATGTTTGTAGGCTATAGTGGGGTAGCACATATGGGGTACAGTTTGCTAGGGTTGTACTTGTACCCAACTCTGACTTAGTCAATTCATTCCTGTTCAGTTAGTTTCACAGAGGGGACGTGGGCGCAGGTTCCGGCAGCACTGATTGAACGGTTCGACACGTTGAACAGTAGCTACTACGGAACACGACCCAACAAGCCAACTAGTGGCATGGGGCGATTGGCACCACCCACGACTGCCGACCCAATGGAGAACGACGAGGGCGATGTGGAGCAGCAGCTAGCAAATAATGAGACGTGCAAATTTTGCGGCGCTACAGGACATCGTATCTTGGCGTGTTGGAAAATGGAGAGAAGGTGTGCGGAGCTGAAGGACAAGAACAGTGCGGCACCCCCGAAGCAGAAAACGGACAACGTGGCAACTTCGGAGAGGGCGAAAAAAGGAGAATATGGTGGCGCTAATTTAAAACGTCACGACCAGCCGGCACCAGGGGAAATCGCCAAGACTAATGGAGGATCCGCGAAACAAGACCCTGCACCAACCGGGAAACTCCAGCCGTATACCCCGACAAGTAAGAATATTACTTCTCGTGGGTTTCAAGCCTTTATTAAGGGAGAGTCAGAAATTAAACCGGTACCGGGTATTATGGGGACCCTACTCCAGAGCGCTAACACGGGTCGAGCGTTTCGAGGAGTTAATATTCTCTCCCACCAGCACTGTTTAAAGGCTCCCTGTTCCCCACAGATGAAGCCTACACAGCTACAAAGGCTTAGTGGAAGGTTCCAGGCCCAAGAAAAGCCGAATCGGCCTCGGATAAATCCTTCTAACCTTTCTCAGTTGAAAACTGATACTGAAGCTGCATCTTTGAGCGCAGGACCTAGGGATAACATATTCGACGTACCCTACGATCCTATAAGCGATACCATCTACGGATACTCGGAGCAGCAGCAACCACTAGTACTCGAGGTGATCTGCAACGGGCGTCACCTCCAGACCCTGGTGGACAGTGGTGCGTCCCACTCGGTGTGCGACCGCGGGACGTTGGAGAAAATTGGAGAATCCTAAGAAGAAACCCACTTTACAGCAACGATGGTGGACGGTACGAAGCTTCCCATCCACGGAAAGTCAACACTGCAGCTGCAGATAGGGGCGTTGAGGTGGAAGCCGACGTTGCCGATCACGAACATCAACGGATTAGATTTCATCTTGGGGCAAGATTTTCTTAAGCGGTTCAACCCCAAGATCGACTGGGTCAACCGGAAAACGTGCATCTACAACAACGGGAAACGAGTGGAGCTGCGAAGCTTGACGGATACAGGGAGCGTTCCTGAAACGACACTGGCACGGTTCGAACGGACAGTGAGCGAGAGTAACACGGGTTACTTAGCACTGGTTATAGCAGCAGCAGAGGAGGAGGTCTTGGAGCAGTACAAGGATATAATGCCCGATGACCTACCCACAGGCGTATCTCCAGCACGCACCCACGAGCACGAGATCTTGGAGGAACCAGGTGCGAAACCCGTCTCACGTGCACCATACCGACTGAGTCCGACTGAACTGACAGACATGAAAAAACAGATAGAGTATCTACTGGACAGACAACTGATCCACCCATCCACCTCTCCCTACGGTGCACCAGTTCTCTTCACTCCAAAGCCAGACGGTAGTTTACGGATGTGCATCGACTACCGCGCACTGAACAAACAGACAGCACTGACTACAGCGCCAGTACTCATCCTTGCCGGATCCAGACAAGGAGTACGTGGTGGAAGCAGACGCTAGTGACCAAGCAGTCGGAGCAGTACTGATGCAGGATCACGGACGCGGTTTGCAGCCCATCGCCTACCTCAGTAAGAAGCTACACGGAGCAGAACTAAACTACCCCATTCACGACATCGTCTACAAGCCCGGGCTACACAACAAGGCAGACGCGTTGAGCCGCCCCGGACATGTAGCAAGCATCCAGCTCGACGGGATGAACTCTCTGCTCAAGGGTCTATTCCAACATGGGTACTCCGTGGACGCAGAGATTGCTACAGCACAGACCAAGAAGCTATTACAGTGGGAGAAAGACTTAGCTGTAAGGAAGGGTTCAGGAAAGATTTGGGTACCGAATTACGCCCCGCTACGGCAGATCCTATTGGAGGAGTTTCGCGACGTACCTTACGCGGGACATTTCGGGAGCAACAAGACGTTAGCAGGGATAGCGAAGTATTACTACTGGTCCGAGATGGCAGCAGACGTGCAGCAGTTCGTCACCTCTTGCGACACGTGCCAGCGGATGAAGAGTAGCAAGCAGAAAAAAGCAGGGTTACTTCAGCCTCTACCCGTACCGGAGCAGCCATGGCAGGTCGTTAGCCTCGACTTCATCACAGGACTTCCTTCGACCTCACGGGGACATGATTCCATCCTCGTGGTGATCGATAAGTTCTCCAAAATGGGTCACTTCATCCCGACCAACGCCACAGCTACAGGTGAAGCAACTGCTCGACTCTTCTTCGACCGCATCATCACCATCCACGGCATCCCCGCTACACTCATCTCAGACAGAGACCCCAAATTCACGAGTAAGTTCTGGAAGGAGCTCATGGGACTGTTGGGGACAAAGCTTGCAATGTCTTTAGCATACCACCCCCAGACTGACGGACAGACAGAGCGACTCAATCAAGTGGTTGAACAGTTACTGCGCACAGCTTGCAAGGACGACGTCAACCACTAGGACACACAGTTACCGACCCTAGAGTTCGCTTACAACAACGCATCACATGCGGCCACAGGAAAAACTCCTTTCTTCCTGTGTTACGGACGGGAACCACTCACACCACAGCAGCCAACCACACCGGCATACGTCCAAGCCGCACATGACTTTGTCACCACCATGCAGCAGCTATGGAAGAAGACTCAGCGACGACTCACCACGATGCAGACCTACCAGAAGCAGTATGCCGATCGTCAGCGACGTGATCACTCAGTAGCAGTCGGAGATCAGGTGCTTCTTGACACGCGCAACTTGAACCTGTCTCACCTCCCATCCAAACTCCGGCCTCGCTTCTGTGGTCCTTTTCTCGTTGAGGCACAGGTGACACCAGTAACATTCCGCTTGCGCTTACCAGATACATGGAAGCTTCACAACGCTTTCCATGTCCAGCTACTGAAGCCCTACAAGGACCCCAACCAACAGTTCCAGGGACGGCAACTACCGCCACCACCACCTGTTCTCATACAGGATGAACCCGAGTACGAGATCGAGCGCGTTCTCTCTCATCGGCGCCGCGGTGGCAAGACTCTCCAGTTCCTGATACGCTGGAAGGGATACGACCCCACTGAGGACAGTTGGGTTGCAGAAGCTGATATGGGCAGCGCACGCCGTGCTCTCAAGGACTATCTTCTCAAGCAGGGTGTATCTCACGCCACCCAGCTTTGAGGGGGGGACGTGTGAGAGTACGACGGCTTATGCCAGCTATGCTTGCTTGCCTCTACTTTATCATGCTATTTCTAGCATAGGATAATCATATGCATGCATGAATTGCTTGATTTCCTAGGCTAGGTGCTTTCCTATATTTTATTATAGTTATAGCACCGAGCTAGGTTGCGTGCACCGAATTCTAGCTTTTCGGTTGCCACCGAATTGCCTTCTACCGAATTCGGTAAGGATCTGTTCGGGACGCTTCGCGACCCGCGGAACCTTCGCGTAACACCTGGTTACGGGGCCTTGTGTCGAGCCTATATATAGCCTCGTGTTGTACCCAGGTGATCATTCAATTCAATTTGAATCATCTTTTCTGAGCTCGATCCCAGATCCTCACACCGCCGCCCTTCTCCTCAGCGGCCCCGCCGCCCTACTCAGCGGCCCCGCCGCCCCTCTACTCAGCGGCCCCGCCGCCCTTCTCCTCAGCGGCCCCGCCGCCCTACTCAGCAGCCCCGCCGCCCTTCTCAGCGGCCCAGCCGCCCCTCGCACCAGCGGCCCTGCCGCCCTACACCGCCCGCGCCACCCGAGCCGCCCGAACCGCCCGAGCCTCCAGAGCCGCTCGACCTGCCCGAGCTTCCCGAGCCGCCCGACTCTTCTGAGCCGCCCGAGCCGCCCGACCAGCCCGAGCCGCCCGAGCCGCCCGAGCCGCCCGAGCCACCCGAGCCGTCTGAGCCGCCCGAGCCGCCTGAGGAGCCGAGCCGCTGGTGCCACGGAGCCGCAGTTGCTGCTGTGCCGTCCGAGCAGCCGTGTTGCAGTGCTGCTGTACCGCTGAGCTGCCCGACCCGCCCTGCCTGGTGAGAGCAGCGCTTCTGTCACTGCACTGCCCCTGTCCTACAGTTGGTACTACTAGTCCACTGCTGTCATGGCTACCCCCAGTGTTCTCGATTTTGACGCTGAGGGTCGAGCCATTGACTTTGAGGTTTGGGTGGATGACCTGCAGCTTTTCCTACAGTGCGATAGGGCAGACGGTCTTTCCCTCTTTGACCTCACCTCTGGTGCTTCCCCTGCCCCTGCTGCCGATGCCGACGCCACTGTTCGCTCCAAGTGGGCCACTCGCGATGCTGCTGCACGTCTTGCTGTGCGTCGCCACCTGCCTACCACTGAGCGCGCACACTTTAGTCAGTACAAGAGTGCTCAGACCTTGTACGGCGCTGTAGTTGCACGCTACTCTTCCCCTGCCACTGCTGCACTGAGCCGCCTCATGCTACCGTACCTCTTTCCTGACCTTGCTGCCTTTCCCACAGTCGCTGACCTCATTACGCACCTCCGCACTAGTGACACTCGCTACCGTGCCGCGCTTCCTGCTGAGTTCTATGCCAAGAACCCCCCCCCCCCATGTACATCACTCTCTGTTATATAGTCACCCGCCTCCCTGACTCCCTTCGCGTAGTCAGGGACCACTTCCTCTCAGTCTGTCCCACCACTCTCACTGTTGACCTCCTAGAGAAGGCCCTCCTAGCAGCGGAGAAGAGCATAGTTGCTGTAGGAGCCTCTCGTGGTGACCCTCGCACCCCCATCTTTGATGGGTGTTCCCCTTCCCCCCTGTTGCCCTCTGTCGCCTCTGCTGCTGCGGCCGACCTCGTTGGTCTTGAGTCGGTCGGTGCGGCGTCTGCCCCTAGCAGGAGACGCCGCTCTGGCAAGGGCAAGGGGGGCAAGGGCGCGGGGGGAGCTAGCGGGGGTGGTGGAGGTGGCGGTGGAGGCGGCGGAGGGAGTGGGGGTGGCGGTGGGAGTGGTGGCGGCGGTGGAGGTGGCGGTGGCAGCAGCGGAGGCGGAGGCGGCGGTGGCGGTAGCGGTGGGAGCGGAGGCGGCGGTGGTGGCGGAGGTGGAGGCGGCGGTGGTGGAGGAGGTGGAGCTGGTCGGGGTGGTGCTTCGCAGCGGAGCGGCTCCGGGGGTGGTCAGCGCCAGCAGCAGCAGCAGCAGCAGCAGCAGCGTTCTCGGGACATCCCCCCTCCTCAGCAGCTCTGTGAGTGGTACACGCAGTGTCAGCGTGGTGGGGGTTTTGGCCCGAGCACCTACGTCCTTCGCTCCGTTGACCGCGCGGGTGAGCAGTGTGGGGGTGCTCACCCCACCCAGCGCTGCTTTGGCCACTTGACGGACGCTTGGCGTCAGCAGTTCCCGGAGGCTAGTGAGATCCCCCGCTGGGGAGAGCTGTCTAGGGCAGGCGTAGCTATATTTGATCTTGACTTTGATGCTATCCTTGCTGCCATATATGCTGTGACTATTAGTGATGAGGGTGACTGTTACCGGTGTTTCCCGCCCGACCGGGCATTGGTATTGCTGCTCTAGGTGCTGGTGAGGCTGCTGCTCTAGGTGCCAGTGCGTCCGCGCCCTCAGGTGCTGGTGAGTCTGCGCTCTCAGGTACCACGTCGGCTTCGGCCTCCCTCACCTTCACACTTGACTCAGGGGCTTCTCGCTCCTTCTTTCGAGACCGCACCACACTCACGCCACTTTGTCGGCCAGTTGCAGTCTCCCTGGCAGACCCCTCTGGGGGTCCTGTCCTCTCTCACTTCTCCACTGTCCTCCCGTGTCCGGCTGCCCCCTCTGGCACCTTGTCTGGTCTTTACCTCCCCTTGTTCTCTACGAACTTGGTGAGTGGTGCTTACCTGTAGGATACGGGGGTTCACCAGTTCACTCCTGCGAGTCAACGGGTGACCCACTGCACGGACGCTCGGACAGGCTGACACCTGGCCACGTTTACACGTCGGCCAGGGTCGAGGCTGTACACACTGACCACTGCGTCTCCTCCAGTCACTGCATCTGGTCAGGTAGCTGCGTCTGGTCAGGTGTTTGCTGCAGCGTCCAGGTCAGGTCCTGAGTCTGCCCCCTGCTCGTGTCGCCTCCTGTCTCACGAGACTCTCCTCTGGCACCACCGTCTTGGTCACCCCTCCCTGCCTCGTCTCCGAGGCATGGCTTCCCGTGTCCTTGTCTCTGGTCTTCCCCGGTCCCTCCCTCCCCTTCCTCCTGGGCCTGGTCCTTCCTGTGTCCCCTGTGTCGAGGGGCGGCTCCGGGCTGCCCCTCACTCCTCTCAGTTTCCCCCGACAGAGGCCCCGCTGCAGACGCTTCACATGGACGTGTGGGGCCCAGCCTGCGTCCGTGGACAGGGTCACGAGCGCTACTTCCTGCTGGTGGTTGACGACTACTCACGTTACACCTCAGTCTTCCCCTTGCGCAGCAAGGGTGATGTCGCTGAGGTGTTGATCGACTGGATCCGCGCAGCTCGTCTTCAGCTTAGGAGGAGCTTCGGCTCGGAATTTCCTGTTCTGCGTCTGCACTCTGACCGAGGCGGAGAGTTCTCCTCTGGCCTTCTACGAGCCTACTGTCGTGCGCGAGGCATCCGCCAGACCTTTACGCTTCCGGACTCTCCACAGCAAAATGGGATTGCTGAGCGCCGCATTGGCATGGTCATGGACGTCGCTCGTACGTCCATGATGCATGCGGCTGGCCCCCATTTTCTGTGGCCGTTTGCGGTTCGGTACGCGGCGCATCATATCAACCTTCACCCCAGGGTCTCCAGGCCGGAGACCTCCCCAGCCTTGCTGTGGACGGGGAAGGTCAGCGATGCATCTGCGTTCCGTGTCTGGGGATCTCGGGCGTTTGTCCGCGACTTGTCTGCGGACAAGCTGTCCCCTCGTGCTGCTCCGTGTGTCTTCCTTGGCTTCCCCCCTGACGCCCCAGGGTGGCAGTTCTACCACCCCACCTCTCGTCGTGTTCTGTCCTCCCAGGACGTCACGTTCGACGAGTCAGTCCCCTACTACCGCCTCTTCCCCTACCGCACTCCTTCCCTCCCCCCGCCACCTCACTTCCTTGTGCCAGGTCCCCCCCCGGTAGACCCCCTCCCCCCTCAGGGTCCTGCCCCTTCAGGTTTGTCCCAGGTAGACGCAGTAGAGCCGGTCGAGGTTGCTGGTGACTCTGGTACTGCTGCGGGTGCTGAGCCTGGGGGTGCTGACTCTGGGGGTGCTGCGTGCGTGGGTGTTGAGCCTGGGGGTGCTGAGTCAGGGGGGTGCTGCGACTGGGGGTGCTGAGCCTGGGGGTGCTACGACTGGGCGTGCTGAGCCTGGGGGTGCTGCGTCTGGAGCTACTGAGCCTGGTGGTGCGGAGCCGGCGGCCGCTGGACCTGCCCGTGTGGCGTCTGGCGGTGCTGGGCCTGGGGTTCTTCGGGTGCTTCGTCTCGGCGGGAGCCGCTCTCTCCACAGGAGCTGCGCGAGTGGTTTGCCCGGCGCTGGAGGCGTACTGCTGGAGCTGGTGCTTCTTTGGCTGCTGAGGGTTCTGGTGCAGCCGATCTCGGAGGTGCTAGCACTGGGAGTGCTGGAGCTGCTGGGCCTGCGAGTGCGACTGGAGTCGGAGCTGCTGAGGGTGTTGGCGCTGAGGCTACTGCTGTCAGTCCTAGCGGCTGTCTTGCTGCGGGTGCTTTTGGAGGTACTGGAGCTGGAGGTGCTGTTGGCGCTGGTGCTACCACTGGGGGTGTTGGTACTGTCCATGCTGTGTCTGGAGTCGCCGCGCGGCCTCGGCCGTACTTTGTTCCGCTCCTTCAGCAGGTTCTTGGTCTTCCTCCTCCCTTAGAGTGTCCACCGCCTGTCCAGTCACAGTCACAGTTACCGCCGGCCTCCCCACTGCCTGCTCCTTCTCCCTACACTGGTCCCACTGGAGGTCTTGCTGAGCGTCGTGAGCCTGCGTCTCGTCCCGCGTCGCCTGTTCGTGCTGCTTGCGCTGGTGGTCGCGGTTCGCGTCAGCGTCCTCCTCCTGTCCCTGGCACGCACCGGATGTCTCTGCGTCCGTCCACTGCTCCTCTGCGTGTCCCTTTGCCTTCTCCTCCTGAGTCCTCTCTTCCTGCTCTTGCCGACCCAGAGTCGGACTCTCTTCGTGCTGCCAGTCCTACCGTCACGCGTCTCTTTGCTACTGTCGTCACTGACCCCTCTTTTGAGACCACTGCTGCGTCTGCTCTTGTTGCTGAGCTCGTCGACTTTGCTGCTCGCTGTCGTCTAGACTACGCTGCTAGTCTTGTTGCTGAGTCTGCGTCTGTCTGTCCTCCGTCCGTCGTGGGTGAGTGTGCTCTTGGCACGGACGTCCTTGAGGACAGGCAGGAGGAGTTCCAGTGTCTGGCTGCTGCTTCACCTCATCTCACGTCCGTACTGCTTACCCCTGAGGGAGACCCGGATGCACTAGACATCCTGACTCCGCGCTCTTACGCGGAGGCGATAGAGGGTCCCTACTCCTCTCAGTGGCAGGCAGCTATGGATGCAGAGATGGCTTCCTGGAAGTCCACAGGCACCTACGTTGACGCGGTTCCTCCTCGTGGGGCGAACATCGTCAGTGGCATGTGGATCTTCAGGGTGAAGCGGCCGCCGGGCTCTCCACCTGTCTTCAAGGCGCGGTACGTGGCTCGTGGCTTCAGTCAGCGGCAGGGAGTTGACTACTTTCAGACCTTCTCTCCCACCCCGAAGATGACCACTCTTCGGGTGCTGCTACACATAGCCGCTCAGCGTGACTACGAGCTTCACTCCCTTGACTTCAGCACTGCTTTCCTGCAGGGTAGCCTGCACGAGGAGATCTGGCTGCGCCGTCCACCTGGCTTCACTGGGACTTTCCCTCCTGGCACCCAGTGGAGCCTCCGACGGCCAGTCTACGGTCTCCGCCAGGCACCGCGTGAGTGGCAAGAGACTCTGAGGACTACGCTTGCGGCTCTTGGGTTTGCTCCCTCTACTGCTGACCCGTCGTTGTTTCTGCGCACTGACACCTCTCTGCCGCCGTTCTACATCCTCGTGTACGTCGACGACTTGGTCTTTGCCACTACTGACACTGCTGGACTCGCCCACGTGAAGTCCGAGCTGCAGAAGAGACACACGTGCACAGACCTGGGTGAAGTGCGCAGCTACCTTGGCTTGCAGATCACCCGGGACAGAGCACGTCGCACCATTACCTTGACTCAGTCACACATGGTGCAGCAGGTCCTTCAGCGCTTCGGCTTCACGTACTCCTCGCCTCAGGCCACTCCTCTGTCTACTCGCCACTCGCTCTCAGCTCTGCCTTCGGATGAGTCCGTAGAGTCGAGTGGCCCGTACCCAGAGCTTGTTGGCTGCCTCATGTACCTGATGACCTGCACACGACCTGACCTTGCATACCCTCTTAGCATTCTTGCACGCTATGTTGCTCCTGGGAGATACAGACCAGAGCACATGGCTGCAGCGAAGAGGGTGTTGCGCTACTTGTGCAGTACGTTGGGCATGGGGCTAGTGCTTGGAGGGCGGAGTCCAGTGGTCCTCACTGGGCACGCGTACGCTTCTTGGGCTGACGACCAGGCTACGCAGCGGTCGTCACAGGGTTACACCTTCAGTCTTGTTACGTGGCGGGCTACTCGCTCGTCTTCTGTTCTCGGCTCCAGTTGTGAGGCTGAGATCTACGCCGGGGCCATGGCTGCACGGGAGCTTCGCTGGCTCACCTACCTGCTGAGTAACCTAGGAGAGACGCCTCGTTCTCCTCCAGTGCTGTACGTAGACAACAAGGCCATGCTGGCCTTGTGTCGGGAGCAGCGCCTGGAGCATAGAACGAAGCACATTGCTCTCCGCTACTTTCTTGCTCGTGAGTTGCAGCAGCGTGGTCAGTTGCGACTTGCGTACGTGACCGCTGAGGCCAACACTGCTGATGTTTTCACCAAGGCACTTCCGCCTTGTGATCATCAGCGCTTCTGCACTGAGCTGGGTCTTGTGCCTGTCTTGCCTCACTTGCTCACCACTTGACATTGCTTGTACCCTTCCATATATATATATATGCCTGCTCTTGCTTGTTTAGCCTTATATATATGTGTGTGTACTCCTGCATGTGAACTGGCCTTGTGGCCTTGACCTTGTGCTCGGACTGTGTGGTGACATTGTGATCCACCCTGAGCATTGTCTGCTTTGCTTGACTGGTCTTGTGACCCCTTGTTCTCCCCCACTTTGCCTATGGGGGTGTGTCAAATTATAATATTGTGTAGGCTATAGTGGGGTAGCCCATATGGGGTACACATTTCTAGGGTTGCATATTTGTATCACTCCCATTCCTTAGTCAATCCATTCTCGTTCTACTTTTCTCAGCTGGCGCCGCTGTGAAGGGATGGCACGTGAAGCAGATGGATATCAGCACAGAATTTCTCAATGTAATACTGCTGGAGGATATCTACATGGCGCAGCGCGACGAGTATGAGGATGGGACCAGCCGGGTGTGCAAGCTCAAGAAGGCTATCTATGGCCTTAAGCAAGCGCCCAGGTGCTGGTACAAGAAGCTGGAGGAGGTTTTGCTAAGTGGAGGCTTTAAGACGTCCCAAGCGGATCACAACTTGTTTCTTCTTGGAAAACGGGAGCTGCTGCTCTTGCTGCTGCTGTATGTTGACAACATATTACTGTTCTCACTTTCCATGGAGCAGATTGAGAAGACACAGAAGCTGCTGATAGACAACTTCAAGTGCAAGATGCTGGGGGATATCCACTACTTCTTGGGGCTGCAGATTGAGAGGGATGTTGAGAGGAGGTGGCTTAAGATTCATCAGTCACACTACATCTCTGGTGCCATGGAGCGCTATGGTGTGACTGGAGGTCGCACAGTGATGACACCGTTCCCTGCAGGCTTCAAACTAAAGAAGACAGCAGAGGAGGATGATGTACTCGAGGATGAGCAGGAGAATGAGTACCAGTCACTCATTGAGAGTGTGATGTACGTAGCTATGCATACGCAACCTGATGCTTCATTCGGAGTGGGGCAGCTAGCGAGAGTTGTGCAGCGGCCCACTAAGGAGCAATTGGAGGTGGCAAAGCGCTTTGTGCGCTACGTCGGATCAACAGCATCTGCTGGTGTTCGGTTTTCAGCTGTCAGGCAGCTGAAACAGTTTGGAGCAGATGGAATTACGCCTGGAACCTTAAAGCTGTCGTGCTTCACCGACGCTACGTGTGCCTCAGAGGAGGAGGATCAGTCATCAATAGGCAGCTTTGTGTGCATGGTCGGAGGTGGACCAGTGAGCTGGAGATGCAGAGAGTATGGCAATGTGCTATGCCATCAAGGAGATCGTGCTCCTGAGGAAGCTGCTGGAGGACATGGGAGCTGAACAGGAGGGACCTACACCACTTTTCTCCGACAGCGAGGCTGCTTACATGGCAAATTATCCTATCCTGAATGGGCTGAACAAGCACATTAAGACTTAGTGGCACTTGGTGAGGCAGATGGTGAAGGAGGGGATTGTTGAGCTTCACCACGAGAAGGCTAGCAACCAGGCGGCAGATTTTCTCACCAAGGGACTTCCCGAAAGTGCATATTGGAAGTGTGCAAGGATGTGTGGCATGGCATTGCACTAGTGTGGGCAGCAGTGTCATGAGTGCATGTGTGTTTCTCTGCATGAATGCTTGCATGCGTGTCAGTGTATGTGTATGCAGTCCGTTATTCTGAGGGGGAGTTTGTTCGGTGCACGTCATTCTGAATGCATATCATCCTAACGTCCTTCCAAGTGCTCATTTGTGCTTGCATTATTTGCGTGGGCATGTATCATTTTGCATGGCTGTTTGACATTATCATCTCTGTGTTTTTTTCCAAGTCTACATGCGTTATCATGCAGGAGAATTCCATAGCTTTGCAATGATACCAAAATCGCCTTATTCCGACCAAGATCGCCCACGTTACAAGATTTCCATGTTTTGGGAGTTCTATTTCATTTGAGATATTATCTACATTGGGCGATTATTGGGACATGATTATAAAGGGATCTTTGGTTGGGTGGTTGGGAAGGCAACTTTGACTTTTGGATTGGGGTGGCTAGAAGTTTCATTATGGGTTGCAAATGTTGCAACACCTAGGCAAAATCCAACTAGATTGGATTTTGCATGTAACACCTCAAGGACCTCATGATGAGGATTGCATGTTATTGTTGTTTTATTCACATACTTTTTTTTGGTAACAGCTACTTTTAGGTTTTGTAATGTTCTTGCTTTTAAGCTGGCATGCTTCTACGTGCTTTAGGGAGTTCCGCAAATCAGCTGTCAGGAAGATTTGCTTCGCGACCATTTTGAAAATGATGAGGTGGCGTTTTTCCGTCCTTAACCAAACGTGTTTAAAGAACTCTTATCAATTCGCTCTATCAAGCAGAGCATCGCATTCCACCGAATTGAAGTAAGTTTACCTCCTCTACTTCACGAATTCGAGCTGCCACAGACTCCAATATCCCTCCCAGCAGATTCTCTCGACATTTGTGCTAGCAGGTTCTCCTGAGTCTCTAGTGAGCACACTAGAGACTAAGAAGTCAGACCATTGTGCTAGTTAAACCGCCTTAGTTTCGTAGTTGGTCGCTGTGAACACCTCCGCCACGATATTTTCTTGGCGTCTGTCTCAGCAAACTAGGTCATCCGCCGTACAGGCAACAAGATACCTACTCACCACGGTTCAGGAGCGGTTTTGTGTGTCCGTGTCGCGTTTCTCTACAGGGTGTTTGAGCTACTTATGAGAAATTAAGGTGTGTCTCCAGACTCTCGTTTTGCAAAGCTCCAATCCTCACGTGCCCCTTTCACTCCAAACGCGACGAGTTCGTCGCATTCTCCCTTCCTTCGGCTCATTCCGTGCGTGCCGCGTTCTATTTCTCTCGTCCATTCTGGCCTTACCCGCCATGTCGCATTCAGTGTCCTGTCGTCTTCTGGTGCGCGCTGCCGTCTCTTCCTTCTAGATGATCCATCCCGTGTCGGCCTCGTCCTATTTCCCCCCCCCCCGGTGCGCGCTTCGTCGTGCCCACTCCGTCCTTTTCTCTCATGCCCACCGCTTTGCATTCTTTCCCCCGTCCGCTCCTCCCGTGCTTGATATCATCCCTCCCCTCTGTTCCATGCAGAGATTTCTCTACTAATGATCGAGCTCTACGGAATGCCTTTTGCAGTCATGCAAACTTCTAGTTCAATAAGTGTTTGAAGGCACAGAGTTGGCATATTAAGAAAATTCACTAGAATAGAACAAAAGATAGAATACAAGGGGTGAAGAACTACCCAACCACTGAACCTAACAAAAGAACGTTTAGATAACTACTACTTCGCTGCGCTTTGCCAAGTCAGCATCGGCAAGTGAAGATTACAACACATGCTTAGTTGGTATTTTTAGCATGTGTTTTAGAAGTAGTTGTTTTAGCTGTTCATGTTGTTTTAAACAACTTCTATAACGCACGTTTTCGTAGTTACGAACACGTGCGCTAGGTTCAGATTGTGCAGGTGGTTCAATTCGCCCCCAGATTGAACACCCCAATTTCACGCACTGTTTCTCGGGATCAATTTCTTAATGTCCCGCAGTGTTCCAAAATTCCTACGCAAAAGTTCCGAAACGATCGCACTTTCGTGTCGGAAGGGTTCGCCGGTCGAGACCGCCTTCTTCTGCATGAATTCGCTTCTGCAAATGCGCCCTCCTCTGCAGACCCGATTTTTGAATTGCGCTCTTCTCTGCAGCACCACGATCTGCTCTGCAGATTCGCCCTCCTCTCCAACACCACGATCTGCAGATTTGCCTAGTTCTGCAGAGCTCCACCTCGACCTAGGACGTAGAATTTGCTTCAGCGGAAATCACCTTCCTTGCAGAATGCAACGACCCCTTATGCAGGGTCAGTGCAATCTCACCACTCCCCTGCACTGATCATGCTTGGTCGTCGCAGAGGAAATTGACCCATCTACACCACACACCAGAGTAGAACAGAAATAAAGGAAAAAAATAAAATATGCAGAAAAGAAACACACCATAATTGCAGAAGTCTGCAATTCACACACCACCACCACACCAGCCATGAAAGAGGTCATGGCACCTATTCCTCGTCGAGAGGACTCTCTGCGCAGCTCCCCTTTGTCAAAGGCCTTACTTGACCAACTTTCGCAAAGCACTTGTCGAATGTAGGGAAATGAAGTGCTTTCATCATGTAATCTGCCGGCTGCTCAGTCGTCGAGATGTACTGCGGCTTCAGCTTGCGACGTTTCACCATGCTCTGCAGCCACATGTAGTAGCGCCGCTCCATGTGTTTGAGCTTTCCCTTCAGCCAAATTCCTTCCGACACAGAAATCGGAGATTTGTCGACGCGGATAATCGTTGGTGACATCTCGTCGAGCATGCAAAATTCTGCCCTCAGATAACAAAGCTTTTGAGCTTCCTTTCCAGCCTCCACTACAGCGATGTACTCCGACTCTGTAGAAGAGAGAGTAGCACACCTTATCCTTTAACTTGCCCATGAAATTGTGAAGAGTGAAAACTGTGAAACTAACTGAACAGGAATGAGTTGACTAAGTCAGAGTTGGGTACAAATACAACCCTAGCAAACTGTACCCCATATGTGCTACCCCACTATCGCCTACAAACATGCATCAGCTATAATAATCTGACACACCCCCATAGGCAAAGTGGGGGAGAACAAGGGGTCACAAGACCAGTCAAGCAAAGCAAAACAAGCTCAGGGTGGATCACAAAGTCACCACACAGTCCGAGCACAAGAGCAAGGCCAGAGGCCAGTTCACATGCAGGAGTACAGACATATATATAAAACTAGACAAGCAAGAGCAGGTATATATATGTCAAAGTACAAGTAAAGTCAAGAAGAGAGCAAGTGAGGCAAGACAGGTACAAGACCCAGCTGGGTACAAAAGCGCTGATGGTCGCAAGGCGCAAGTGCCTTGGTGAACACATCAGCAGTGTTGGCCTCAGAGGCCACGTAAGCAAGTCGCAACTGACCACGCTGCTGCAGCTCACGAGCAAGGAAGTAGCGGAGAGCAATGTGCTTCGTTCTGTGCTCCAAGCGCTGCTCTCGACACAAGGCCAACATGGCCTTGTTGTCTACGTACAGCACTGGAGGAGAACGAGGCAGCTCTCCAAGGTCAGTCAGCAGGTAGGTGAGCCAGCGAAGCTCCTGTGCAGCCATGGCCCCGGCGTAGATCTCAGCCTCACAACTGGAGCCGAGAACCGAAGACGAGCGAGTAGACCGCCACGAGACAGAGCCGGAACCAAGGCTGAAGGTGTAACCCTGTGACGACCGCTGCGTAGCCTGGTCGTCAGCCCAAGAAGCGTCTGCGTGCCCAGTAAGGACCACTGGACTCCGCCCTCCAAGCACTAGCCCCATGCCCGACGTACTGCACAGGTAGCGCAATACCCTCTTCGCTGCAGCCATGTGCTCTGGTCGGTGTCTCCCAGGAGCAACATAGCGTGCAAGGATGCTCAGAGGGTATGCAAGGTCAGGTCGTGTGCAGGTCATCAGGTACATGAGGCAGCCAACAAGCTCTGCATACGGACCACTCGACTCTACGGACTCATCCGAAGGCAGAGCTGAGAGTGAGTGGCGAGTAGGCAGAGGAGTGGCCTGAGGCGAGGAGTACGTGAAGCCGAAGCGCTGAAGGACCTGCTGCACCATGTGTGACTGAGTCAGGGTAATGGTGCGGCGTGCTCTGTCCCGAGTGATCTGCAAGCCAAGGTAGCTGCGCAGTTCACCCAGGTCTGTGCACGTGTGTCTCTTCAGCAGCTCGGACTTCACGTAGGCGAGTCCAGCAGTGTCCGCTGTGGCAAAGACCAAGTCGTCGACGTACACGAGGATGTAGAACGGCGGCAGGGAAGTGTCGGTGCGAAGAAACAGCGACGGGTCAGCAGTAGAAGGAGCAAACCCAAGAGCCGCAAGCGTAGTCCTCAGTGTGTCGTGCCACTCACGCGGTGCCTGGCGGAGACCGTAGACTGGCCATCGGAGGCTCCACTGGGTGCCAGGAGGGAAAGTCCCAGTGAAGCCAGGCGGACGGCGCAGCCAGATCTCCTCGTGCAGGCTACCCTGCAGGAACGCAGTGCTGAAGTCGAGAGAGTGAAGCTCGTAGTCGCGCTGAGCGGCAATGTGCAGCAGCACCCGAAGAGTGGTCATCTTCGGGGTGGGAGAGAAGGTCTGAAAGTAGTCAACTCCCTGCCGCTGACTGAAGCCACGAGCCACGTAACGCGCCTTGAAGACAGGCGGCGAGCCCGGCGGCCGCTTCACCCTGAAGATCCACATGCCACTGACGATGTTCGCCCCAGGAGGGGGAACCGCGTCAACGTAGGTGCCTGTGGACTTCCAGGAAGCCATCTCTGCATCCATAGCTGCCAGCCACTGAGAGGAGTAGGGACCCTCTACGGCCTCCGCGTAAGAACGCGGAGTCGGGATGTCTAGTGCATCCGGGTCTCCCTCAGGGGCTAGCAGTACAGACGCGAGACGAGGTGAAGCAGCGGCTAGACACTGGAACTCCTCCTGCCTGTCCTCTAGGACGTCCGTGCCAAGGGCACACTCACCCCCGACGGACGGAGGACAGGCGGACTCAGACTCAGCGACAAGACGAGCAGCGTAGTCTAGACGACAGCGCGCAGCAAAGTCGACAAGCTCAGTGACAAGGGCAGACGCAGCAGACGACTCGAAGGAAGGGTCAGTGACAGCAGTAGCAAGGAGACGCGTGACAGTAGGACTGGCAGCACGAAGAGAGTCCGACTCCGGGTCGGCAAGAGCAGGAAGAGAGGAAGCAGGAGGAGAAGGCAAAGGGGCACGCAGAGGAGCAGTGGACGGACGCAGTGACATCCGGTGCGTGCCAGGGACAGGAGGAGGACGCTGACGCGACCCGCGACCACTAGCACGCTCAGTACGAACAGGCGACGCAGGACGAGACGCAGGCTCACGACGCTCAGTAAGACCTCCAGTCGGACCAGCGTAGGGAGAAGGAGCAGGCAAAGGGGAGGCAGGCTGTAGCTGTGGCTGTGACCGGACAGGCTGCGGACCCTCTAAGGGAGGAGGAGGAGGTGTAAGACCAAGAACCTGCTGCAGGAGCGGAACGAAGTACGGTCGGGGCCGCGCGGCGACGCCAGAAACAGCAGGAACAGCACCAGCACCCCCGGCAGGAGCACCCACTCCAGCAGCACCTCCAGCAGAACCACCAGAAGCTCCAGAACCTCCAGCAGCAGCACCAGGAGCACCGTCAGTCGGACCACCAACCGCAGGCTCAGCGCCAGCGTCCTCAGCAGGACCAGCTCCAGGAGAACCCTCAGACCCAGCAGCTCCAGCACCCACAGGACGAGCACCGCAAGGTCGCGTGGCAGCAGCGCCCTCCGCAGCCGAAGAACCACCAGCACCAGCGGCACGCCTCCAGCGCCGGGCAAACCACTCACGCAGCTCCTGTGGAGAGAGCGGCTCCCGGCGAGACGAAGCACCCCCAGGCACAGCACCTCCAGGCTCGGCACCTCCATGCTCAGCACCCCCAGGCTCAGTACCCCCAGACACAGCACCCCCAGGCACAGCACCCCCAGGCGCAGCACCCCCAGGCTCAGCACCCCCAGGCTCCGCACCCCTAGGCTCAGCACCCCCAGGCTCCGCACCCCCAGGCTCAGCACCCCCAGGCTCAGCACCCCTAGACTCCGCACCCCCAGGCTCAGCTCCCGCAGCAGCACCGGAGTCACCAGTGACCTCGACAGGCTCGACCGCGTCTACCTGAGACACACCTGAAGGGGCAGGACCCTGAGGGGGGAGGGGGACTACGGGGGGGGGACCTGGTACCAAGAAGAGCGGGGGTGGGGGGAGGGACGGAGTGCGGTAGGGGAAGAGGCGGTAGTAGGGTACCGACTCGTCGAACGTGACGTCCTGGGAGGACAGAACACGTCGAGAGGTGGGGTGGTAAAACTGCCACCCAGGGGCGTCGGGGGGGAACCCGAGGAAGACGCAGGGAGAAGCACGAGGGGACAGCTTGTCCGCAGACAGGTCGCGAACAAACGCCCGAGATCCCCAGACCCGGAACGCCGACGCATCGCCAACCTTCCCCGTCCACAACAGAGCTGGGGAGGTCTCCGGTCGAGAGACCCTGGGGTGGAGGTTGATCTGGTGCGCAGCGTACCTGACCGCAAACGGCCACAGAAAATGGGGAGCAGCCGCATGCATCATGGACGTACGAGCGACGTCCATGACCATGCCAATGCGGCGCTCAGCGATCCCATTCTGCTGTGGTGAGTCCGGAAGCGTGAAGGTCTGACGGATGCCTCGCACACGACAGTAGGCACTCAGGAGGGCCGAGGAGAACTCTCCGCCTCTGTCCGAGTGCAGACGCAAGACAGGGAAGTCAGAGCCAAAGCTTCTCCGAAGCTGAAGACGAGCTGCGCGGATCCAGTCGATCAACACCTGAGTGACCTCACCCTTGCTGCGCAAGGGGAAGACGGTGGTGTAACGCGAGTAGTCGTCAACCACGAGCAGGAAGTAGCGCTCCTGACCCTGTCCACGGATGCGGGCTGGGCCCCACACGTCCATGTGAAGCGTCTGCAACGGGGCCTCTGTCGGAGGAAACTGGGAGGAGTGAGGGGCAGCACGCTGGCGCCCCTCGACACAGGGGACACAGGTAGGGCCAGGGCCCGGAGGAAGGGGAGGGAGGGACCGGGGAAGACCAGACACAAGGACCCGCGAGGCCATGCCTCTGAGCCGAAGCAGAGAGGGGTGGCCAAGGCGGTGGTGCCAGAGGAGGGTCTCGTGAGACAGACGACGACACGAACAAGGGGCAGACTCAGGACCAGACCTGGACGCTGCAGCAAACACCTGACCAGACGAAGGGGCCCTACCAGACGCAGTACCTGGAGGAGAAGCAGTGGTCAGTGTGTACAGGCTCGACCCCGGCCGACGTGTAAACGTAGCCAGGTGGCGACCTGTATCCGCCTCCGTACAGTGGGTCACCCGCTGACGAGCAGGGGTGAACTGGTGGACACCTGCATCCTGGAGGTCAGCACCACTCACCAAGTTCGTCGAGAACGAGGGGAGGTAGAGACCAGTCAGGGTGCCAGAGGGGGCCGCCGGACACGGGAGGACAGTGGAGAAGCGAGACAGGACAGGCCCCCCAGAGGGGTCCGCCAGGGACACCGCAACAGGCCGACTCAGCGGCGTGAGAGTGGTGCGGTCCCTAAAGAAGGAGCGAGACGCTCCAGAGTCAAGGGTGAAGGTGTGAGAGGCCGAAGCCGACACAGTACCTGAGAGGGCGGACTCACCAGTACCTGAAAGCACAGACGCACTGGCACCAAGAGCAGCAGCCTCACTAGTACCTGACGCGGCAGTACCAATGCCCGGGTCGGGCGGGAAACACCGGTAACAGTCATCCTCATCACTACCAGTCACAGCATACATAGCAGAGAGAATAGCATCAAAATCAAGATCATAAATAGCTACACCAGCCCTAGACAGCTCTCCCCAGCGGGGGATCTCAGCGGCCTCCGGAAACTGCTGACGCCAGGCGTCGGTCAGGCGGCCAAAGCAGCGACGGGCTGTGTGGGCGCCTCCACACCTCTCCCCTGCACGGTCACCAGTGCGAAGAACGTAGGGGCAGGGACCAAGCGCACCACCGCGCTGACGCTGCAAGTACCACTCACGGAGCTGCTGAGGGCCGGGGACGGTGCGAGAGCGCTGCTGCTGCTGCGGCTGCTGCTGTGGCTGCTGCTGCTGCTGCTGCTGGCGCTGACCACCCCCAGAGCTGCTCCGCTGGGACGAGCCACTCCGACCCCCTCCTCCACCGCCACCCCCGCCTCCACCGCCACCCCCGTCGCCACCGCCACCTCCCCCACCAGGACCGTCGCTCCCACCGCTCCCACCGCCTCCTCCGCTACCACCTCCGCCGCCACCTCCGCCTCCACCGCCGCCACTACTACCTCCACTCCCGCCACCACCCCCCCCGCCACCCCCACTCCCCCCCTTGCCCTTGCCAGTGCGGCGTCTACCACTGGGGGCAGACGCCGCGCCGACCGACTCAAAACCAACGAGGTCGGCCGCAGCGGCAGAGGCGACAGAGGGCAGCAGGGGGGAGGGACCACACCCCTCAAAGATGGGGGTGCGAGGGTCACCCCGAGAGGCCCCTACAGCGACAATACTCTTCTCAGCCGCTAGCAGGGACTCCTCAAGGAGGTCGACAGTGAGAGTGGTGGGACAGACAGAGAGAAACTGGTCCCTAACGACACGAAGGGACTCAGGAAGACGGGTGACGAGAAAGTAGAGAGTGATGTACATGGGAGGAGGGTTCGCAGCGCGGAAGTCAGCAGGAAGGGCAGCGCGGTAGCGGGTGTCACTAGCGCGGAGGTGGGTAACGAGGTCAGCGACAGTGGGAAAGGAAGCGAGGTCAGGGAAGAGAAACGGTAGCATGAGGCGGCTAAGGGTAGCGGAGGAAGGGGAGGAGTAGCGCGCAACTACAGCGTCGTACAAGGCCTGAGCGGTCTTGCACTGACTAAAGTGGGCACGCTCAGAGGAAGGGAGGTGGCGACGCACAGCAAGACGTGCAGCAGCATCGCGGGTCGCCCACTTGGAGCGAACGGCAGAGTCAGCATCAGCAGGCGGGGCAGGGACAGCGCCAGAGACAAAGTCAAAGAGAGAGACCTCATCTACCGCATCACACAGTAAGTACAGCTGCAGGTCCTCGATCCAGACGGCAAAGTCAATGGCCCTCCCCTCAGCGTCAAAAGTGAGAACATTGGGGGTGGCCATAGCAGCAGCTGAAAGTCTCACCAGGATGGGAGAGTCGGGTAGGTCAGCAGCAGGCGGCTCGGGCTGCTCGGGCGGCTCGGGCGGCTCGGGCGGCTCGGGCGTCTCGGGTACCGGGCGGCTCGGCTGCTGCTGGGCGGCTCGGCTGCCGCTGGGCGGCTCGGCTGCGGCTGGGCGGCTCGGCTGCTGCTGGGCGGCTCGGCGGGGCCGTCAGGGTGCAGCTGCGGGGCCGGGACAGGGGACGGCGGAGCCGTCAGGTGGCGGGCCAGCAGGCGAGGTGGCGAGCCGTCAGGTGAGGCGGCGGGGCCGTCAGGTCAGGTGGCGGGCCAGCAGGTGAGGCGGCGGGGCCGTCAGGTCAGGTGGCGGGCCAGCGGGTGAGGCGGCGGGCCGTCAGGTGAGGTGGCGGGCCAGCAGGTTAGGCGGCGGGCCGTCAGGTGAGGCGGCGGGGCCGTCAGGTCAGGTGGCGGGCCAGTAGGTGAGGCGGCGGGCCGTCAGGTGAGGCGGCGGGGCCGTCAGGTAAGGTGGCGGCGGGCCGTCAGGTGAGGCGGCGGGGCCGTCAGGTAAGGTGGCGGGCCAGCAGGTGAGACGGTGGGCCGTCAGGTGAGGCGGGGGGGCCGTCTGGTGAGGTGGCGGGCCAGAAGTCGAGGCGGCGGGCCGTCAGGTGAGGCGGCGGCCGTCAGGTAAGGCGGCTGCGGGGCCGACAGAGGTGCAGCGGGGGGGGGGGGGGGGGGGGCCTGCTGCAGCGACGAAGAGGCCGCGCGGCCGTCTTGAGGGCGGCGCGGCGCGGCAGAGCCGAGAGGGCGGCGCGGCGCGGCTGTAAGGGCCGCGCGAAGTGGGGCCTGAACCGCGCGCGCGAAAAAAAAATGAGTCGCGCGCGCGACTCTCGGGGCGCCACAAGGGCAGCTCGACGCGCACTAGGGGGAGCGCGCCTCGGGGAGAATAGGGCGCGCTCCGGGCAGGGAAAAAAAAATCGTGGGTGGGCCCAAAGAACGGTCCTTAGGAGGGACCCGCTCTATACCATGTGAAACTAACTGAACAGGAATGAGTTGACTAAGTCAGAGTTGGGTACAAATACAACCCTAGCAAACTGTACCCCATATGTGCTACCCCACTGTCGCCTACAAACATGCATCAGCTATAATAATCTGACAAAAACGTAGCCACTGGTGCTGCTCTGATTTTTCTTGTCTCCTGCATCTTCTGCATCTGCGAAGCCGACAAGACGCATCTCTTCATTTCCTCCGCCGAACTCGAGAGCAACATCGCGCGTCTCAACAAGGTACGCAATGCAGTGGTCGAGCTCCCTCCAATGTTGATCACTTCGAACCGTTTGATCAGACGCATGTTTGCTACAGGCGAAAGAAATGTCGGGGTAGGTAGTGCAGGCAGCAAACTGCAGAGAGCCGACCCTCTGGCGATACTCTTCTTCTGTGCGTGCTTGCAACTTCTCGTCGTCAAATGTCAGCACCTTGAAGGCGTCGACCAAAATTGGTGTCTTCAGAACTCGCTGAGGTGGTCCTTCTAGCAGAAAATGCCTCTGCACCTTGTCGACGTAGCCTCTCGAATGCAGCCAGATTTTCCCTGCTTCCCTGTCTCTGATCAGCTCCAGTCCCAGGTTACTGTTGACAGGGCGTGATTTGAAGGTGTTTTCAAGCAGCGCCTTCAGCTATGCGAGATGCTCCTTGCTGCGGCTCGCGGCGAGCAGATCGTCGACGTAGACGAGCACCTAGCAAATGTCGTGGTTCTCGTCTTCGTGGAAGTAGAATGCTTCGTCGACCTGGCTCTTCGACCATCGTGCATCTTCCAGCACTTCGTCGAGGGTCTCGTACCACAGCATCGGACTTGGATTCAGTCTATAGAGGCCTTTCTTCAGCATACATACTCGACCCATCCCGTCGTTGTAGAACTCGGGCTGCTCCATGTAGAGAGGACGGTCAAGTTTCGCATTCAGAAAAGCATTCGTCATGTGGAGTTGTATCAATTCCAAATTTCCGTCAGCCGCGTTCGACAGATGCATCCAAGCAGTTCCGTAGCTTCTGGTAGGGGCAGATAAAGCGTCGAAGTCGTCAGGATTCTGCGTGTATCCTTTGACGACAAGTCGACCCTTCTCTCGGTCGACCGTATCGTCTGGGTTGTACTTCGTCGCCAAAACCCATCAATTCTTCATGACATTAACCCCAGGCGGACGAGGAACCAGCTCCCAAGTCTCTTTATCATAGAGAGTCTGCATCTCTGCATCCGTTGCAGCTTTGACCGCTTCACCTTTCCAACTCTAAAAAGCTTCTGCGATCGTCATGGTCGAAATGTCCCAACGATGGTCCGTGTCGATGACGCACTCGTCAGCAGAGTCGAGCTCTTTTTGTACTACATCCTCATGCATGACGTTGAGCAAATTCATCGTAAATATTGTTAGTGCTTCACGGAATCGGATTGGCTTCTGATTTTCGACCGTAACGGAACACCTGAAAATTCTCGTCTGCAGGTCCTTCTGCAGTTTGCTCTTCTGCAGCAATTTCTTCTAATGCAGGCAGCTCTTCTTCGACATTTTCTTCTGCAGGCAGCTCGTCTGTAGATCGCTCTTCTACCGATCACTCTTGTGCAGATGTTTTGACTGCAGGCTGCTCGACTTCTCGACGCTCGTTGGCGATGACAGTCATCGACAATTTGCTCCCCTCTTCGCCAAGGAGTGTCGACAATGGCACCAAATTTTCAGTCGAAGGAAAGAACGTCGAAAAAGAGGCAGTCAACAGCTCCTTCCTTGTCGAAGAAGAATCAGAGCGAATGTCTTCGACAAAACGAATCTGCTCCGTGGAAGGAGCGTTAGCTCCAGGAGAAGTGTCTTCTGCAAGAGGAGTCTCTGACAACGGTGAGAGCTGCACTGAAGGGTTGCATTGGCAGTCAAGGAATCGACATGGGCACGAACAGAGGGGCTGGTGCTGTAGTTATGTCGTCATCATCGTCGTCATCATCCGCTAGATCCGTCGGGAACGATGCCTCATTGTTGAGCGCAGCACGGTCGACGGTGAGACTCTGCTTCGTCGCCTTCCACCCTGCAAGAGATATTGTCTCGTCGAAGATGGCCCTGATCGTGGTGATCAAATGGTTGCTCGATAAGTCGAGAACCAACCACCCCTTACTCTGCTGTGAGACAGACAGTTGGAGACGGCCACCAATGGTGGGGAGTCCCCATATGGAGAAGCATCGTTTTAACAACTTTGACGACAGTCTGCATTTCACGTTCCGCCATCCCGTTACGCTGCGGCGTATAGGGGCAGGTGAGGTCGTGCTCAATCCCTTTCACGTCGAGAGCCTCGGTGAATTTACTTCCCAAAAATTTGCCACCTCGATCTGAGCGGAGAGCCTTCATCGAAGCCTCACATTGCCTCTCTGCATGCGGAAGCCATTTCTGGAAAACGCACAAAGCATCGCTTGCGCAATCAGGTAGATCCAGACATAGCGAGATTTGCAATCCTTGAGCAAAAGAAATTAGCGGCTGCCATCTTTCACAGGAACTCGGAAGGGCCCGCAGAGGTCGATGTGCACTACTCCCAGCACCTTCTGCTCTTCACTCCCCTCTTGAGGGAAACTATGTCGAATAAGCTTCCCCCCCCTACAAGAAACACTCGGTAGATTAGGGTTGGCTGACTTGTTAATATCCAATCCCGACGCAGCACCATCCGTTGCCGTTTGCTAGATTGTATCGACGCCCGCATGTGCAAGTCGAGGATGCCACACATCCATCTTCGCCCGTGCGTCCGTCGCCAAGGTCCGCAGAGCAATCGCCTCCTCTTCCGATTACTGCAGCGGCCACACATGGAGATCTGTGCTGAGAATTCGTCCTCGATAATGAGCGCGTCCAAGGACTGTTCCATCAGTAGAGAAAAGGAGGGTATTTTCACCTTCATCCACCAGCTTTACCCCGAAAGTCCTTCAGCGGCCCAGCAGACAACAGATTCGCATGGATTCCAGGTACGTAGAGCACATCCGGGATCAGAATCTGCTTCCCAGCTTCACCGCGTAGAGCGATTGTTCCGCGGCCGCGCGCTGCTTGGAAGACACCGTTGAAGCTACGGACATGTTTGATGTCACCACCTTTGTGCATTTCGATAAAGGCTGTGTTGTCGCCCATCAGATGATGAGGGCAACTGCTGTCGAGAAGAACACCTGCAGGATCGGCCTCGACGGCTGCAGCAATCGCCTAAAAAATCCTTACCATCTTCCGCGTTCAACGAAATGAGTAGATCGGTCGTCTGCAGCTGGTCAACAATTGGTCCTACCATTGAGGAAGAAGGTCCCTATTTGTTGGTTGAATTGGAGTTGTCGCTCTGCGTTCCCGCCTTTGAAGAACTCTCCTTCTGCGTGGAAGCATTGATCTTCTTGTCGCACTGAAACGCCAAGTGTCGGACTTCTCCGCAGACCCAACAAGGTTTCTTCGAGATCCGTTTGTTGTTCAGCTATCGACAATCTTTCTTCTGCTGCTCTTTGTTTGTCGACTTCTACTTCGTAGAACCGCCAGATGTCAAAGAAGACCAACACTTCTACTGCTGCTACTACTGCTGTCCCGTCGACGCCCAGTTGACCAGTGACAGAGGTGATTCCTTTCGTTTTTCAAGCTCGATCGTGCACTCCTCCGCAACAATTTTGCTCGTTAAAGTATTTTTATCGAGGGTCCTGCAGTTTTCTGGAGATTGAAGCGTTCGTCGAAGGTACTTGCACTCCGCGGGAAGGCCTTTGAGAACATGAGGTACATACAACTCCATCGATTATTTCATGCCAGCCATTCGTAGATTAGCGACAATCTTCTCATGATTGCAATAGGTTGTCGCCGTCTCATGCTCCGCCATCTCTAGCGTCCTCAAGTTCTCCTCCAGCTGGCCAATATAGAGATAATCCGTTGCTTTGTAGGTCTCCATGATGAAGCGCCACGCCATGTGATTATGCGGCTCACCTTACTAGTAACACTACATCATCCACTCACTTAGTAGATAGTTTTCTCCCTTTTGAACAAGATGACGCTGCTACTAGTAATGCTGGTGCCTCGTGTGCTTGTGGAGATGGGGGGCCAGCATCGCAAGCAGGTGCAGCATTACAGGGCGCCCAAGTTAAACCTCAACAATGCTCTTGCGCATTGGATCCTCTCCAATCGACTGTCGATCAGCCAGATCAACGCCTTGCTGGAAATCCTGCACAAGACCATTCTTGAAATTCAGGATTGGAAGACCTACCATGATGTTCAAGCGTACGCAGAGTCCAAGGCCACTGATGGCCACCGAGGGTGGTGACAGATGACCATCAAGTCGCAAAACAGAGCGTGGCTGAAATTTTGGTACTGTGATCCTTTGATTGCTCTACAGGACATGTTGAAGCACCCTAAACTGGCCCTAAGATGTTGTTTTGTGCAGATCCTCAATACCTTGGTAACGTAAGGGTGTTTAGCACTCCAGAAACTAGCCTTTGGTGGGAGAGGTTTCTAACATTGGTGCGTGCGGAAGATCCGGATGGAGTAGTAGCTGCTTTAATCCTTGCAAGCGATGAAACGCATATGGATCATAGAGGGAAAGCGAAGAGGCATCCCGTGTATCTCACACTGGGAAACATTGATAAGGATGATATGTGGCAACCATAAGGACACGTGCTTCTAGCGCTTCTCCCTGGGTTTCATGCCAAGTACAACATGGTGGACAATATTCACGTCCATAACTACATCATGAGGGAGGTGTTGCAATCTCTCAAGACGGCGTCCTACACTGGCATTGCAATAAAGAACGCAGCAAGAGATAGCATCAACGTGTGGCCCTATTTGTATACATATGTGTCAGACTACCTAGTTTCGTGCAAAATCACTTGCACCAAGTCGTTGGGAACCATATTCCCCTGTTCGATTTGCAAGGTCGATAAGAGACATTTGGCAGTGCTGCAAGATTGTATCCATGCTCAAGCACCATGCGAGAAGGATAATATTGTGCGTGACATTTTGGAAGGCCGGTTCGCGCACGATGCGGTCGCAACCTTGTCCACACACCCAGTGCAGGTAAATATCATTATGGTTGTTGTTTTGGGTGTACCCTATCCGTATAGGACCACTTCTCACTAACACCGTGAGGCTGGTTTTGGCTTGTGCAGAGCTTCCTTGGTGGTTGGAGGTGGGAGTCCAACACGATTTTGAACCCGTACCTTGCGGTGCTGCCCGATGTGATGCACCAAGCGGATCTGGGCATCTTTGAGCACATTGCGGACTTCATACGAGTGGCCTTCAGCAAGGAGTTTTAGAAAATCCACCACTCCTGGGCGGGCATCCATAGGTCTCGACCGCGAGTGGAAAAAACTTCACCCACCCTGGGCGGTCCTTGTAGTGGTCATGTTTCTTGGCCTACCTCCTGTGCCGCCCACCCGCGCCCTTTGGTCGCATTTTCATTTCAGGTATTGATAGGGTCTGTGATTGTCACGTCACATATGTACACGGCTGCCGAGGAGCGGTCACGCATTGCTATGTCAACTTTCTTCTCCTCTACGAGGTTGAAACTGGCAGTTTCCTTATGCACCATGAAACCGGCGTCCTGCGCCATTCGCGCGCATTCGTCACGAAGCTCGTTGTGCATGTTGATTCGCGGCCCCCCCTGTATTGCACCGCAGCAGGTGATTCTGGAGACGGTTGTCAGGGATCTTCACGTGCTTCCTGCAGTTGCACGCCCCGGGCGCGGCGAAGGGGAGCCCCAGCCAGAACTGAACTGCGTTGGCGTAGTGGGGGGGCTCTAGACAGAGGGAGGATACCAAGGGTATCGCATTCAACCAATCTCCCGCCCCGTATCTCGACAGGGGTAGTAGCCGCTGTGTGTGGCCGTTATTAGGGTTGGGCCTAATCCCCTGCACCGCCTTGACCTGCACCGAGTAGCGCTGCCCTTGAAATGCAGTGGCAAGCCCGTGCTGCAGCTTGCGATCCGTCGGGGTTGCTCTCTGTGATTGTAGCAGCTCTTGGGCCGGGAGGGGCAGGTTCCCCTCACATTCAGCTAGCCACTCCGAGAGTGGTGATGAGTTGGTATATGGCTCGAGCATCTGCTCCTGTGTTTCTTCTAAGGGGCCGATGCATCCGCTATCCAATGAATCGAGCAACTGATGTGCCTGTGTGAAGCTGGCTAGAAAGTTGTAGTGGCCTACAATTGAAGTGTCAGTCAAACCAAGCCCCTCGAATGACACGGGAAGCGAGGCTTGGGTCCAAGTGCGGGAGGTTTCCGTCTCGCCACGTGGTTGGTTTATGCCGTAAGCAGTAAGCAACGTCTCAAAAAGCCTCCTTCCCCAGCCAGACTATTCCTCATCGGACAAATTGGGCAGCGGCGTTGTTCGGGCCAGGTAGGACACGCGTCGTGAAATGCGCCGCGACAGTAGCAGCCCCGCCAACTGCGGTTCCATTCTTTCGATCAGCCCCAAGGGTGCGCTCATCGCCTCCAGACTGCTCCGTACAAAGCTTGATGTTGCTGCTGTGTTTCCGATGTAGCTGCCCAGCACCTTCAATCCGTCACTGCTGAGTGGGACACCGTCGGATAAGCGGAGTTCCGTGGTAGTGATGTTCGACCAAGGCGCACACTTGTCCGGATTGTGGGTCTGATCCCTGCCAGGCTGCTTGTGAAGTGATTGAAGGCAGCTACCCACGATGAGGGCTCTCCAATGAACGTAACGTCGTCAGCATAAGCCAGGCAGACGACCGAGGGATGCGCTTCTGCGGCCACCTTTAGGGCTGGGTGCATGGTAGCTGCAAATAGAAGGGGGCCGAGAGGGTCGCCCTGGCGAACACCCATCTCGCTGCGCAGCGGCTCGTGGTCAAATGCAGCGTCCAGATGCAGGGAAGATGGCTGGCCATACGCAAATTGGACCAGCGGCAGCAACGGTTCCAGTTGAGAACCCATCAAGGCAGTCGTGATGGCCTGGTAGTCAACGCTGTTGAATGCATTGGCCAAATCTGCCTGCAAGACTAACGGTTCTTGGTTTGTTGTAGTAACCGTGCGGATGACATGGATAACGGCTTCCGCTCCGCAAGATACAGCTACGCCGAACTGCAGAGGGAGGAAGAACTCCCTTGCCGCGACATTCGCCAATGGCAATCGGCCTAGTCCCTCCATCAGCCTTGGTAAGGGCTATCAGGTGTGACGCCGTGAGTAATTTTCCGACTTCCAGAGGCAGTTTCCCTCTCAGCACGGTGTTGACTAGGGCATGGAGGTGAGTGCCCAATGTGCCGTGAACCAGGGCGGATTCTCGTAGGTGCTCGAACGTCGTGCCCGATGGTCCCGCCCCGACCCCATCTTCACATCGCGACAAGACTTTCAGGAAGCTTCCCATTGTCACTGACAGGTAGGAGTCTGGATCTGGTTGGGGCCATAGGAAAATGGGGCGCAATGTGAGAAAGTGTGAACGAGAATGGAATGACTATGAACGAAGTGAGTACAAATAGGAAACCCTAATTGGGTTGTACCCCCTATGGGATACCCCACTATAGCCTACAGAAACAAGTAAGCTATATGTTCTGACACACCCCCATAGGCAAAGTGGGGGAGAACAAGGGGTCACAAGACCAGTCAAGCAAAGCAAAGCAAAGCTCAGGGTGGATCACAAAGTCACCACGCATTCCGAGCACAAGTTCAAAGGCCACACGGCCAGTTCACATGCAAGATCATATATAGAGGTATACAAGAGTCAAGCAAGCAAGAGCAAGAGTATATATATGCGAAGGTACAAGCAAGGTCAAGAGGAGAGCAAGTGAGGCAAGACAGGCACAAGACCCAACTGCGTGCAGCAACGCTGATGATCACAAGGCGCAAGGGCCTTGGTGAAGACATCAGCAGTGTTGGCCTCAGAGGCCACGTACGCAAGTCGCAGCTGTCCACGCTGCTGTAGCTCGCGAGCAAGAAAGTAGCGAAGAGCAATGTGCTTCGTTCTGTGCTCCAGTCGCTGCTCTCGACACAAGGCCAGCATGGCCTTGTTGTCTACGTACAGGACTGGAGGAGAACGAGGCTGCTCTCCAAGGTCGGTCAGCAGGTAGGTGAGCCAGCGTAACTCCTGTGCAGCCATAGCCCCAGCGTAGATCTCAGCCTCACAACTGGAGCCGAGAACAGAAGACGAGCGGGTAGCCCGCCACGAGACAGAGCCGGAACCAAGGCTGAAGGTGTAACCCTGTGACGACCGCTGCGTAGCCTGGTCGTCAGCCCAAGAAGCGTCTGCGTGCCCAGTGAGGACCACTGGACTGCGCCCTCCAAGCACTAGCCCCATGCCCGACGTACTGCACAAGTAGCGCAACACCCTCTTCGCTGCAGCCATGTGCTCTGGTCGGTGTCTCCCAGGAGCAACAAAGCGTGCGAGAATGCTAAGAGGGTATGCGAGGTCAGGTCGTGTGCAGGTCATCAGGTACATGAGGCAGCCAACAAGCTCTGCAAACGGGCCACTCGACTCTACGGACTCATCCGAAGGCAGAGCTGAGAGCGAGTGGCGAGTAGGCAGAGGAGTGGCCTGAGGCGAGGAGTACGTGAAGCCGAAGCGCTGAAGGACCTGCTGCACCATGTGTGACTGAGTCAGGGTAATGGTGCGGCGTGCTCTGTCCCGGGTGATCTGCAAGCCAAGGTAGCTGCGCAGTTCACCCAGGTCAGTACACGTGTGTCTCTTCTGCAGCTCGGACTTCACGTAGGCGAGTCCAGCAGTGTCAGCTGTGGCAAAGACCAAGTCGTCGACGTACACGAGGATGTAGAACGGCGGCAGAGAGGTGTCGGTGCGCAGAAACAGCGACGGGTCGGCAGTAGAAGGAGCAAACCCAAGTGCCGCGAGCGTAGTCCTCAGTGTGTCGTGCCACTCACGTGGCGCCTGGCGGAGACCGTAGACTGGACGCCGGAGACTCCACTGGGTACCAGGAGGGAAAGACCCAGTGAAGCCAGGTGGGCGACGCAGCCAGATCTCCTCGTGCAGGCTGCCCTGCAAGAAAGCTGTGCTGAAGTCGAGAGAGTGCAGCTCGTAGTCACGGTGAGCAGCAACGTGCAGCAGAACCCGAAGAGTGGTCATCTTCGGGGTGGGGGAGAAGGTCTGAAAGTAGTCAACCCCCTGCCGCTGACTGAAGCCACGAGCCACGTAACGCGCCTTGAAGACAGGGGGAGAACCCGGCGGCCGCTTCACCCTGAAGATCCACATGCCACTGACGATGTTCGCCCCAGGAGGGGGAACAGCGTCAACGTAGGTGCCTGTGGACTTCCAGGAAGCCATCTCTGCATCCATAGCTGCCTGCCACTGAGAGGAGTAGGGACCCTCTATCGCCTCCGCGTAAGAGCGCGGAGTCGGGATGTCTGGTGCATCCGGGTCTCCCTCAGGGGCTAGCAGTACAGACGCGAGACGAGGTGAAGCGGCGGCCAGACACTGGAACTCCTCCTGCCTGTCCTCAAGGACGTCCGTGCCAAGGGCACACTCACCCCCGACGGACGGAGGACAGGCGGACTCAGACTCAGTGACAAGACGAGCAGCGTAGTCTAGACGACAGCGCGCAGCAAAGTCGACAAGCTCAGTGACAAGGGCAGACGCAGCAGACGACTCGAAGGAAGGGTCAGTGACAGCAGTGGCAAGGAGACGCGTGACAGTAGGACTGGCAGCACGAAGAGAGTCCGACTCCGGGTCGGCAAGAGCAGGAAGAGAGGAAGCAGGAGGAGAAGGCAAAGGGGCACGCAGAGGAGCAGTGGACGGACGCAGTGACATCCGGTGCGTGCCAGGGACAGGAGGAGGACGCTGACGCGACCCGCGACCACTAGCGCGCTCAGTACGAACAGGCGACACAGGACGAGACGCAGGCTCACGACGCTCAGTAAGACCTCCAGTCGGACCAGCGTAGGGAGAAGGAGCAGGCAAAGGGGAGGCAGGCTGTAGCTGTGGCTGTGACCGGACAGGCTGCGGACCCTCTAAGGGAGGAGGAGGAGGTGTAAGACCAAGAACCTGCTGCAGGAGTGGAACGAAGTACGGTCGGGGCCGCGCGGCGACGCTAGAAACAGCAGGAACAGCACCAGCAGCCCCGGCAGGAGCACCCACTCCAGCAGCACCTCCAGCAGCACCTCCAGCAGCACCACCAGAAGCTCCAGAACCTCCAGCAGCAGCACCAGGAGCACTGTCAGTCGGACCGCCAACGGCAGGCTCAGCGCCAACACCCTCAGCAGTACCAGCTCCAGGAGAATTCTCAGACCCAGCAGCTCCAGCACCCACAGTACGAGCACCGGCGGGACGCGCGGCAGCAGTACCCTCTGCAGCCGAAGAACCACCCGCACCAGCAGCACGCCTCCAGCGCCTGGCAAACCACTCACGCAGCTCCTGTGGGGAGAGTGGCTCCCGGCGAGACGAAGCACCCCCAGGCACAGCACCTCCAGGCTCAGCACCCCCAGACACAGCACCCCCAGGCACAGCACCCCCAGGCTCACCACCTCCAGGCTCAGCACCCCCAGGCACAGCACCCCCAGACTCGGCACCTCCAGGCTCAGCACCCCCAGGCTCAGCACCCCAAGGCTCAGCACCCCCTTCCTCCGCTACCCTTAGCCGCCTCATGCTACCGTTTCTCTTCCCTGACCTCGCTGCCTTTCCTACTGTCGCTGACCTCGTTACCCACCTCCGTGCTAGTGACACCCGCTACCGCGCTGCCCTTCCTGCTGAGTTCCGCGCTGCGAACCCTCCTCCCATGTACATCACTCTCTACTTTCTCGTCACCCGTCTCCCTGAGTCCCTTCGTGTCGTTAGGGAGCCGGGCTGTAGCAGGGGCCGGTGGCGGGCTGTAGCGGGGCCAGCGGCGGGCCGATGGCGGGCTGTAGCGGGGCCGGGGCGGGCTGTAGCAGGGCCGGCGGCGGGCTGTAGCAGGGGCCGGTGGCGGGCTATAGCGGGGCCGGCGGCGGGCTGTAGCAGGGCCGGCGGCGGGCTGTAGGTGGGCCGGCGTCGGGCTGTAGCTGGGCCGGCGGCGGGCTGCAGCAGGGGCCGGCGCGGGCGGTAGCGGGGCCAACGGCGGGCCGTAGTGGGGCCTAGGCGGACCGGTGGGGCCTAAGCGGGGCCAACGCGGGGCCGACGGGGCCTAAGCAGGGCCAACGCGGGGCCGACGGGGTATAGGCGGGGCCGACGCGGGGCCAAAGCGGGGCCGAAGCGGGGCCGACGGGCCTAAGCGGGGCTACGCGGGGCCGACGCGGGGCCGAAGCGGGGCCGACGGGCCTGAGCGGGGCTACGCGGGGCCGACGAGGGGCCTAAGCGGGGCCGACGTGGGGCCTAAGCGGGGCCGACGTGGGGCCGACGTGAGGCCTAAGCGAGAGCACGACGAGGAGGGCGACACGGAGAGTCGCTAAAAAAAAATGCGCGCCTCGGGGCGCGCTTCGGTGGGCCCTAGGAACAGGCCCTAAGAAGGGACCTGCTCTGATTCCATGAGAAAGTGTGAACGAGAATGGAATGACTATGAACGAAGTGAGTACAAATAGGAAACCCTAATTGGGTTGTACCCCCTATGGGATACCCCACTATAGCCTACAGAAACAAGTAAGCTATATGTTCTGACACAATGCACTAGGGTGTTTAGCGCGCAGGGATTTGAGTACATTTGGCGATGGCATGTTGACTTGTGTGGCCTCCAGCGCCATAACCGCCCTCCTGAGGCTGCCACATCGCGCTAATCCTTCATCTCTGAAGTCACCCCCAGCTTGTCAGGTTGGTGTTTTTTTTGGGGGGGGGGGGGGGGGGGGGGGTGTCCAATGAGGCCACTGCATTCTGGTACAGAGACTCCCACTCCTCTCGCATGAGCTGTCGCAAACGGCTTCTGGTCGCCTTCCAGTCAGGGAAACGTGGGGAACGTTGGCGCAGCGTCACGCGAGCAACGAAAAGCAGGACACTCGAGGCTGGCACGGAGTCAGGGTCGCTTGCGAGTCACAGCAGCGGAGTCAGAATGACCATTGCGAACAAAAGGCGCAATTTCTCTGGCAGGCGACGTGACAGGAGAGCTTGTCGACTATCGCGTAGCTTCTCAAGGTTCCAGTTACTGGCACACGCGAATATCACATCGTCTTTGGCGACGACTTCTGGTGATTTTTGGGGAGTGGCTGGGTCTGTGGCTGGTTATCCCTCGTGGCGGTTCGAGGAACATTTGCAGGTGATGTGGTTAGAGTTGGATTGGCGGGTTGGTTGGCAGTGGTGGCAGGAATTAGGGACGCGGCTTGGGGCTGTGCTAGAATTCGAGGTTGACTCGGTGGACCCCTGGAATTTGGGGATGCAGCTCGAGAATGGGTTGAGCCAATTCTCTGCCAAGCACGGGTCTGTGACTGAGCCTCTCCTGAGGCATTCAAACTTGAAGAAGAGCTTGTAGCATCTTCCCCTTCTTCAGAAATACTCCGTGACGCTGCAGCTTCTTCATTAGCTCTTGCGGTTTCTGTTATAGCCCTCCTAGCTACAGCCTGGTAAGCATTCTCTGGGCCTCCTCCCCGCGGTCTCCAGCGCGACCTCCGCCTCTCTGTGGCCTGGCCGAGGCTGCCAAGGGACTTGCGTGTCCTCCTTCCGTAGCTTGCGATCTCGAATGTGAGCGTTCTAAGGCCCTCTGTCGACGTGTTTCAGGAGATGGCTACTGAAGCGGAGAAGTCTCTCGTCAACCAAGGTCACACTGCTGAGAGCGTACTTGCTCCACCTCCGACTCATGCGCCTGCCACTGCCGTTCCATTCCCTGCTCATCCTGTTGCTGCTGCGCCGTCACTCCCCTCCGCTCCATAGGCTGAAGCAGTGCTGCCGAATCCCTCCGTTCTTGCGCCTAGGATCCCCGCGTCTGGCGCAACACTTCCTGCCGTCCAGCAAGAGCTGGTGTCCTCGCCGCTCGTACCAACTGCCGTCGCGGGCTTAGCGCAGGGGACAGCGGCGGGAGGCGGCTCCGACTCGGCCCGCCTGGTGGCCCCTGAACAGGCCGCGGCGCGACCCGTAACTTCTCGTTTCGAGCATCTGGAATGCCACGTGGAGTCGGAGAATCGCGACGCTGCGGGAGGACATGCGGCAAATCATCGGGGTCGCGGTTCTCCTCGTCGGCGCACCGTCCCCCTCGTATCGGTCCGCCCCTCGGGGCGGCCGCAGCGGCTGGTGGGGAGGTCGCAGTCGCGGCCGTGGTGGCCCGAACGAGGTGCAGCAGCTGTGCGATGTGTGTGGCACTTAATGAATCACCGGTTCAAAATGGCATGCCGCCCTAGCCTGCAGCGGCTCCTGTCCCCGTGCCTGCCGTCGAGCGCGCCCTGCCTCTCCAGCCCATGATGGCGGCGCATGCGTACCCCGTCGTCCCGTGGTTCCCTCTGGTTGTCGGAATGGAATTCATGGGGGCGGGAGGAGGAGCGGGGAGGGCGCCGTTCATCCCCCCGCGCCGCATTGCTGTTTTTGCTCTTGGCGATCCCGCTCTTCCCCGTAATCGGGCTGAGGGATCCTTCCCTCGGCAGGTTCTAGTGCCCACGGTGACCGTTGGGCAGTTGTGGCGCTTGGCGGAGTGCTTGCGGGCCCTGCTACTGGTTCAGGTGAACGCCCATGCGTCCGTGATCTAGCCGACCCGAGGGAACACTCTCGATTCGGATCCGAGAGCTGATTGTCTGGCTGTAGCTGGGCAGCTTGCCATGCTTGCTGCGCCCGCGCGGGGTGGCGCAGTGGGCGGACAGGTTGACGAAGCTGTCCGGGTTATGAGAGGGCTCCTGCGCGCAGGGAACGGAGCCGAAGTGATCAGCGCAAGCACAATGGTGCTCCGCCCACTGTGGAGGACCCTGACGGGGATCCTGTCTGCCCTAGAGGCGGATCAGTTGAAGTCTCTATGACCCTACGCGCGTAGATGCGCTGCATTGTTCCGCCTTGAATGAGGTTGATGGTTGACATGCTTGTATGCCTTGCTTTATGGTTGCGCAAACGTTTTGATGACCTTGCCATCCCTAACGCGCGGCCGAAGGCCGCGCTTGCGAGCGACGGCGGCCGAAGAGAAAGGAGGGGCATTGGGGCCCTTGTATAGCTAAGGAGCTGAGGGAAGAGGGCTGAGGGAAGAGGACGGAGGCAAAGTCCTCTCAAGTAGTCCTTCATTGATGTGTGTATAGGTACAGGCAAGGCAACGGCAATCCTAGCAAGCATGTTGGCCTAAGCATGCAAGTTTATAATGGACATAATCACATACAAGGCATGTGAAGGTCCGGCTTGGCATACTTGGCCGCATAGTCTCCACACCCGTCCTTGTGGCTACATCACTACTGGCCTGCTTAACCTCCTGCAGGGCGCCTCAATCCCCTCCTGTCCTGCCCAGCCGAGGAAAGCCTCCTGAGCTTAGGCGGGCCCCTAGGGGTTGACCCGGCCCTCTACTCTCCCAGGTCGAGTACCTGGGCCAGGTCATCCTCGGGGACCTGCCACAGGTCCCCGAGGCTCAGTTCCCACAAGTCACCCGCTGCCTGTGGGTGTGCTGCCTCAAGTGCCCTGTTGGACTTGGCCATCAGGGCATTCGCCTGGCAGCGCTTGAGCATGACCGACCACCTCTGTCGGTAGTGCGCCGTGATTTTAGAACTACCCAACCACTGAACCTAACAAGAGAACGTTCACATAAGAACATTTAGATAACTACTACTTAGCTGCGCTTTGCGAAGTCAGCATCGGCAGGTGAAAATTACAACACATGCTTAGTTGGTAATTTTTCCCTACCTAGAAGTAGTTCGAAATTGTGTCCAAGTTCAGATTGTGCAGGTGGTTCAATTCGCCCCCAGATTGAACACCCCAAGTTCACGCACGTCTTCGTAGTTTCGAAATTGTGTCCAGGCTGAGATTGTGCAGGTGGTTCAATTCGCCCCCATATTGAATACCCCAAGTTCACGCACTGTTTCCCGGGGTCAATTTCTCAATGTCCCGCAATGTTCCGACATTCCTACTCAAAAGTTCCGAAACGGTCGTACTTTCGTGTCGGACGGGTTCTCGTGTCGAGACCAGGCTCTTCTGCAGATGCGCCCTCCTCTGCAGATCCAATTTCTGCAGATGCGCTCTCCTCTGCAGCACCACGATCTGCTCCGCAGATTCGCCCTCCTCTGGAGCACCATGATCTGCAGATTCGCCTTGTTCTGCAGAGCTCCACCTCGACCTAGGACGTAAAATTCGCTTCGGCGGAAATCACCTCCTCTGCAAAAAGCGACGACCCTCTCTGCAAGTTCTGTGCAATCTCAACATTCCATTCCTCGTGTGCCCCATTCCCCCTACCTTCCGATCCTCACGTGCGCTTTTCGTCGCTTCACTGCCGTCCGTTTCCCTCATATCTGCGGAAATCGCATTCTCCCTCCCGGCCGTAGTCATTGGCACGCCTCGTCTTGTTCAGCTCCTTCCTCTCTTGCGCGTTTATATCCGTTCCCTATCTCGGCCGTACATCTTTGTTGAAATATATTTCTTGTATAAACTGCTTGTAGTGATAGTTAGTGTAGTGTTACATTGTTTGGTGGTGCACCTTGCTTGCTTTGCATATATCCTTGTACCTTCTCTCTTTATTGAACAATTTTCTCCTTTGCAATTCTCTCGACACCTCCCTCAACCCTAAAACCTAAGCCACTAAGCTACCGTAGCCATGGCTCCTAAATCTTGCTGTCCTTAGTATCTTGACATGGTTTCAGAGCTGTTACGCTCTTGGCCTGTGGGCCCCACGTGCTTCCACTGCTTTCCTGTCTGTCGCGCGCCCCGTGGCGGTTTTCTGCCCGCCGTGCGCCCCGAGACGCGTGGCGGCTTCCTGCTTCACGTGCCACCCCGGGGACCCGCGCGTCCCCCTCCCATCAACGGTCGCGTTGCCCCCCGGGAGCCCGTCGCGTCGCCCCGCAACCCCCGCTACCTCGTTGCGACGCCTTTGCGGGACCCGCGCGACGTCGCCCCTGCTCGTCGCGGCGCCCCCTGGACGCCGCCCCTACTCGTCGCGGCGCCTCTGAGGCACCGCCCCTGCTCGTCGCGGCGCCCCCTGGGCGCTGTCCCTGCTCTCGCGGCGCAACCCCCCCTGGGTGCCGCCTCTGCCTCACCTGCGCCCGCGCCTGCTTTGCAGCAGCGCGCGGGCCTGCCCTGCACCAGCGACGCCGCCCCTGGAGCAGCCGCCACTACAGCAGCCGCCCCTAGCCCCTGGAGAAGCCGCCCCTGCAGCAGCCGCCCCTGGCCCTTGGAGCAGCCGCCACTACAGCAGCCACCCCTGGCCCCTGGAGCAGCCGCCCCTGCAGCAGCCGCCCCTGGCCCCTGGAGCAGCCGCCACTGCAGCAGCCGCCCCTAGCCCCTGGAGCAGCCGCCCCTAGCCCCTGGAGCAGCAGCCCCTGCAGCAGCCGCCCCTGGCCCCTGGAGCAGCCGCCACTGCAGCAGCCGCCCCTGGCCCCTGGAGCAGCCGCCCCTGCAGCAGCCGCCCCTGGCCCCTGGAGCAGCCGCCACTGCAGCGCCGCTCCTGGACCCTGTGCAGCTGTGGGGGGAGGGTATGGGGGTGGCGGGTGTGGGGGTGATGAGTGTGGGTGCTACCCTTCCCCTCCTCCTCCTCCTTCTTCGTCTCCCACTGCTGCAGCTGCCGCTGAAGGGGGGTGGATGTGTGGGAGCCGAGGGGAGTGGAGCTAAGGGGGTGTCGTGAGAGTGGAGACAGGGGTGCAGCAAAGGGGTGTGTGAGAAGGGGGTGTGGGACTGTTAGGGGAGGTAGAGCGGAGGTCGCCGTCGTGTCGTCAGCAGCGCTAGTAGTCCGGAGCCCTCGTGCTCTCGGTAGCCCAGCGAGCCTGCTTCGCCAGTCGCTTGTGGGTCCATTGCTCCTGCCGCTCGTCGTAGCCGCGGAGCCAGATACTCCCATAGTCCGGTGCCCTCGTGCGCTCGGTAGCCACTATGCGCGCCGCTCCTGTTGCCCGTGTGACTGCGGCTTCACCTGTCGCCTCCTATCTCCACCCCTGTCACAGTCCCTCCTCCTCCTCACTTCCCCTCTCCTTCTGCTGCGCTTGGTGTACCCCTTCAGGGGTTGTCTCTGCATTGGCTTCCTGCTGCAAGCAGTTTAGGGGGTGTGTTGAAATATATTTCTTATATAAACTGCTTGTAGCGATAGTTAGTGTAGTGTTATATTGTTTGGTGGTGCACCTTGCTTGCTTTGCCTATATCCTTGTACCTTCTCTTTTTATTGAACACTTTTCTCCTTTGCAATTCTCTCGACACCTCCCTCAACCCTAAAACCTAAGCCACTAAGCTACCATAGCTATGGCTCCTAAGTCTTGCTGTCCTTAGTATCTTGACAATCTTTTGCGCGCCTCATGCACCTCTGCCCCTCTTTGTACGTGCACGTACACTCTCTTTCCCCTCTGTTTCTCTTCTCGCGTGCGCCCCCCCTCTCATTCCCCTCATTACTTGCGCCTTCTCTCTCATTCCGCTCTCTTTCTCTTCTCCCGTGCTCCTTCTCCTTCATTCCCCTTTGTTCCTCTCATCCCTTGTGCCTTCTCTATCATTCCCCTCAGTTTCTCTTCTTGCATGCGCCTTCCCTCTCAATCCCCTGTGTTTCTCTCATTCCGTTCACCTTCTCTCTCATTCCCCTCTTTTTCTCTTCTCTTGTGCTCCTTCTCCTTCATTCCCCTCTGCTCCTCTCCTCCCTTGCGCCTTCTCTCTCATTCCCCTCTGTTCCTCTTCTCGCGTGCGCCTTCCCTCTCATTCCCCTCTGTTTCTCTCATTTCGTGCGCCTTCTCTCGAATTCCCCTCTCTTTCTCTTCTCCTGTGCTCCTTCTACTTCATTCCCCTTTGCTCCTCTCTTCCCTTGCGCCTTCTCTATCATTCTACTCGGTCTCTCTTCTTGCGTGCGCCTTCCCTCTCAATCCCCTCTGTTTCTCTCATTCCATGCGCCTTCTCTCTCATTCCCCTCACTTTTCTCTTCTCCCGTGCTCCTTCTCCTTCATTCCCCCCTGCTCCTCTCCTCCCTTGCGCCTTCTCTCTCATTCCATGCGCCTTCTCTCTCATTCCCCTCACTTTTCTCTTCTCCCGTGCTCCTTCTCCTTCATTCCCCCCTACTCCTCTCCTCCCTTGCGCCTTCTCTCTCATTCCCCTCAGTTTCTCTTCTTGAATGCGCCTTCCCTCTCATTCCCTTGTTTCTCTCATTCCGTGCGCATTCTCTCCCATTCTCCTCTCTTTCTCTTCTCCCGTGCTCCTTCTCCTTAATTCCACTCTGCTCCTCTCCTCCCTTGCGCCTTCTCTCTCATTCCCCTCTATTTCTCTTCTTCGGTGCACCTTCTTCCTCAATCCCCTCTGTTTCTCTCATCCCTTGCGCCCTCTCTCTCTCCCGTACGTTCGTCCGCTCGGTGCTCAGCCTGCTCCTCCCATCTACTACCCGTATTTTACATCACAAAAACCCTATGCCAAGTTTGGACGAATTTTGATTGGGGTTGTCTTCGTTTCAAAAAATCCGGACCCAAATTCGACCGACGGTTGGAATCATTTGATAGGAGCTCCGACACACATCTCGCGACAAGGTTTGGCTCGGGTCAAGTTTCAAATTGGCACGCGAGCTTTTCCGGATGACGTTCGGGCGCAATCCGTTTTGGTGCAATTTCGGTACCAGATTTTTTAAAACTGGATTTTGGTTTTGTTTTATTTTGGGTATTGAGGATTTCAGAATTACATTCAATTTTCCGGGTTACAACAACCATTATTCAGCATTCTAACAACCAGCAGTTTTAGCACCAGGTCAAATAGCCCACGCAATGCTGGGCCCTGCAATCGCCCGGTGGGCAAGAATGACATCTCCAACGTCGCCATCGTCGATGAGGAACTTGTTCGGGAAGACGAACGCACGCTGAGCCGGATCGTGTGGGATCCGCCACTCCACGACGGCAAATTGTATCATCTGTTTGACCTTGTCACACCACTCGAAGTAGTCCGGCCTGTTTTGTTCCGGCTGGGCCGGAATTTGCTTGCGACGCTTATCCTGCAGAAGGGGCCACTCGATCTGCAATGTGGTGTAGGGTTGGGTGGATGGAGTATGGGGGGGGGGGGGGGGGGGGGTACGGGTATATGGGCCAACTGAAAGCGGTGAAGACGACACACCCTACGTAACTGCAAACGCCTAAGCGACCAGGGATTTAGATGAAGTATAGGCAAGGGGTTTAGGGGATGAGGCATGGGTGTACAGACACATATCTACATCCTTACCGAAAACAGGCCCCATGCCACCATGCGGCTCTTGAACTTGGTGAACACAACCCCGCCCCTGTTGAAGGAGAGCTTGTACGCATAAGCAAACAAGGGGTTGCTGAAGGGCGTTCCGGTGGCCTTGTCAAAGTGCCAGTTGAGGGCCCACTGTTCTGCATTTTGGGAGGGAGTGTACGGGTGGGGGTGCAGAGAAATCAAGTGGCTGGGTGAGAGTCAGGGTGAGGAACACCGCATGGTTATTTGTAGCTACCATCTGGCATATGGGCAGGGGGATATGGTGTGTTCGAGTCACACATACCATCTCTGTACTCGGCCAGGAGATCCTCGTGGTTGAACCACTTCTTTGGGTGTAGCTCAGTGGGCAGGGTATCCACGAGATGGGTGTAATCGGAGAGGCCCATGCCGGCGTACGTTGCTGGCCTGAGGGTGCTGTTAATTGTTGACCTAGTTGACGACATCTGGTGGTTGAAGACACCCATGGTTGACTTGTCGTTGTGCAACCACAGCAGCTTCAGTGACTCGAGCCCTTCGGCAGACAACTGGACAGCGAACGCCTCGAACACTTCCTCTGTTGGCAGGGTAGCACTAGATTTTCTCCGGGGGGTTCAAAAATAGGAGCTGAGAGCACACTAAGTAGGCTTTGTTCTGCACAGGGGTGTGGGGTATACAACACGACATGGGGAGAGAGAAACCATGAGTTATGACTGTGGCCGCGTGACCACAGGATGGACTGTGTGAACTTTCCACGTCACACCCTCCTGCATCCGCCACGTCTACCAACAACCAGCCCCCCGTACCACGTCACACCCTCCCACCCCATGCCACATCACCCCCCACCCACCTGACACACGTTGCCTTGTCACGCGCCGCTCCCGTGTACCATTCCAAACCGCCATGTCTGCCCCAACCCTCACATTCCGCCACGTCACACCCTTTTGCATCCGCCAACAACCCGCCCTACTTGCCACGTCACACCCCCACCAAGAGCCACGTCACCCCCCACCCACCTGAAACGCCTCTTTGCGTCATGCAACGCACACATGTACCCTTTTAAACAGCCACGTCATCCCCAACACTCACCTTCCGCCACGTCACACCCACCTGCATCCGCCACGTCATCCCCAACCCTCACCTTCCGCCACGTCACACCCTCCTGCATCCGCCACGTCCACCAAACAACCCCACGTGCCACGTCACACCTTCCTGCATCCGCCACGTCACACCCTCCTGCATCCGCACGTCCACCAACAACCAGCCCCACGTTCCACGTCACACCCTCCTGCATCCGCCACGTCCACCAACAACCAGCCCCCCGTGCCATGTCACACCCTCCCACCCCATGCCACGTCACCCCCCACCCACCTGACACACGTCGCCTTGTCATGCGCCGCTCCCGTGTACCATTCCAAACCGCCATGTCTGCCCCAACCCTCACATTCCGCCACGTCACACCCTTTTGCATCCGCCAACAACCCGCCCTACTTGCCATGTCACACCCCCACCAAGAGCCACGTCACCCCCCACCCACCTGAAACACCTCGCTGCGTCATGCGCCACACACGCGTACCCTTTTAAACAGCCACGTCATCCCCAACACTCACCTTCCGCCACGTCACACCCACCTGCATCCGCCACGTCATCCCCAACCCTCACCTTCCGCCACGTCACACCCTCCTGCATCCGCCACGTCACACCCTCCTGCATCCGCCACGTCCACCAACAACCAGCCCCCCGTGCCACGTCACACCCTCCCACCCCATGCCAAGTCACCCCCCACCTACCTGAGACACGTTGTCTTGTCACGCGCCGCTCGTGTGTACCATTCCAAACCGCTATGTCTGCCCCAACTCTCACATTCCGCCACGTTACACCCTTTTGCATCCGCCAACAACCCGCCCTACTTGCCACATCACACCCCCCACCAAGAGCCACGTCACCCCCCACCCACCTGAAACGCCTCGCCCCCTCATGCGGCACTCCCTTGCACCCTTTCACACCGCCACGTCATATCTCAACCCTCACTTTTTGCCACGTCACACCCACTTGCATCCGCCACGTCCACCATCAACCCGCGCCACTTGCTACGTCACACCCACCCACCCCATGCCACATCACCCCCCACCCACCTGATACGCGTCGCCTTGTCACGCGCCGCTCCCGTGTTCCCTTCGAAACCGCCACGTCAGCCCCAACCCCGCCCTGGTTGCCACGTCAACCACAACCCGCCCCATTAGGCCCGCCACATACCGGGAATGGGTTTGTCTCCTGCAACACTAGCACTCGTGCCTTGTCCACGGCGCTCATCGGCAGCGAGGTACCAGCCATAGGCAGGGCCGGCATAGCTGGCAGGTACTCCACGACGCAGGCCGAGCTGTGCAAACATGGTGTACATCTCAGACCGCAGCGCCTGGAACTCCTCCCGTGTAACAAACTGCTCGTGCTCCGCACTTTCACCTAGGGCACCCATGAGCGGAGGAAAAGGGTGTGAAGAATCCCCCATCTGGCCAAGGGGATCAGCATCTTCTGCAGCACTCCCGTGTGCCCTCACACTATCACGCTGGCGGGAAAAGGGGAGCTCAGGGAAGGGATTGGTAAAAGTGCCTGCCTGATGCCCGCGCAATGGACCGGCAAGGGGGGAGACCGCCCTGCCCCGGACAGGAGAAGCGTGTAGCGACCGAAATGGGTACGAGGGTGAGGCGAGTGGGGTTTGCGTGACGGGGGCTGGTGGAGGGGATTCGGATTCCTCTCCTCTTGGCGTGCCGGGTGCCGTCGCAGCGACTTTGCTCGGGCCGGTGTATGGCGTGTAGAACCTTGGTGCTCCTGTGGCTAGCGGTGTAGCATTCGCTCTTCCGTCAGCCTTTGTTAGCTGCATCCGTTGCACGCTTACGGGTGGCCCAATGCCTGTAACGCGAGGGGCTGAGATGTAGAGGGAGTAGGATAAAGAAATTAGAGTCGATCGGTTTCAATACAGGGCCAGACATGCATGTATAACATCAAAGGTTTGAATCTAAATCGGGTTTAGGGTTGTACTGGTTTGAGACAAGAGGGTTTACCTTGCTTGGTAGATTCGTCGACCCTCTCCTTCCCTGCAGGGGAGAAACAATGTGAAAAAACGGTGTTATTTGGCACGGTTGACCAGATGGTTCAACAACCACGCCAGTTGTATTGGCCACAAAGCTCACCTTTCTGCTGTCCCTTCGGTTTTGGGGCAGCCTGCACCTTCTCGTTGCCACCTTTCCGCGGGGTGCTTTGGCGGACGCTGCGACGTTTACCGGTAGGTTCTTTCTTGCCGGTACCCACTGGAACCCCTTTGCCGCGGCCACCCTTTCCTCCTCCATCCCCTTTTGCTCCCTGGCTCCCTTGCTTTTTACCACCCCCTTCACTTTCGACCTTCACCTTACGCGCCTTCTGTTTGCCCGCTGCTTCGCCGCGCGCGGCGTCAACTGCCCCGCGTTTTCGGGAAGGGCGAGTCCGGCCCCCCACCTTCCCTGTACCACTCACCTATCTGCCACGCCCGCCTCGTCCCTTCACTGGCGCCACATCCTCCTCCTCCTCCTCCTCCTCCTCCTCCTCCTCCTCCTCCTCCTCCTCCTCCTCCTCTTCCTCCTGCTCCTCCTCCTCATCCTCCTCCTCCTCATCCTCCTCCTCCTCCTCCCCCTCCTCCTCCTCCTCCTCCTCTTCGTCCTCCCCGCCATCATTCTCATCTTTTTCATCCTCCCCAACATCCGCATCCTCTTCATCCTCCTCTTCCTCCGCATCCTCCTCCTCATCCTCCTCCTCCGCATCACTAGGGTGTTCATCGCCCCGTTTGTGCCTCGTCCCCGTCACTGCTTTCTTACCTCTCCTTCCGCCGGATGTTTTTCTTGCTGCGGGTCAGCCCTTCTGGCGCAATGCTTGACCGCCCGCCTTGCAACTAGCTTCCTTGGCGCCTCGCGTTGTCCCAACTTCCGCGCCTCCGGCGTCGTCAGCACTACCTGTCGTCTGCCGCCTCTTCGCCCGCGTGGTGAGGTCCCCGGGCACGGCGGTGTCATAATCGTCCTCCCCATCGCTCCTCCTCTGCCTACGCCTCCCCCGTCCACCAGAAGGAGGAGAACCACCGACCTGCCCCTCCGACTCGTGCTCCCCCACCTTGTCCATATCCAACACAGCTGCAGAAACTTCGACCACGGTCGGCTGGAGCAGCGTCAGATGGTGTTGCGATGCCGCCGCCTCGGACTCCTTGGTTGTGGCATGCTCGGCGCGGGGATCGCCTCCGTGGTTTCCCCCTGTCGCCGATCCCTCTATCTCCGCTGACGGGACTGCAAGACTCGCGCTCCCTCACCCCGGATCTTTGTTGCCGCCAGTGGTGCCCTCGTTACTCGGACCGGGCTCGGTTCCAGTAGAGGCAACATCTGCTTCTTTGCGCACTGTAGAAACACGCCTGCCCGGCGTTGGTTTAGGCCCCTTGTCTTCCGCTTTCTTGCCGGACTCCTCTTGACCGCGCTCGACCTTTTTTGGCGCCGCTTTTTTCTGCCCAATGCCACGCGCGACGGACGCATTAGTTTTTTTTAGCGCCGCCACCGCTCTCCCTATCTATTTGTTGAGACGTCCTCCTTGTCGCGCGGCGGCTGGCCTGTTCCTCCACCATTGCCTGGTTACGTGTTGCACAAGTCATGGATGTTGTAGGAAAGCAGATTAACACATAGCGCGGAAGGGTTGTGCCGGTTTCGAAGGGGTACTGCAACGGAATCCCACGATGGGATTATCGACGGTCGATCACTGTTATCTGTATCCAAAAACCGCCGCTTCATCTAAAACTGAACTAGTAGCCACTAAGCAGAGAGCTATGGCCGCGACGGAGAGGCGTGTGTCAAACAGCGAGCAGCATCAAAGTGTTGGACCAGGGAGTGACGGAAGCAGGTGGGTGGGGCACGAGGGTGGTTGGGGTGGGTTGCGAGACTAGAGAGATTACTGTAACCCTATCAGGCTATATCGGACGGTGTACGTGTAGCCACCCTAGCATAAACCCACCTACCGCTCGATCTCAGCCGTTCATTGCATGAAGTACCTCTTGGCTGGTGATTGTGTTGCGGGGGGAATCGTTTGAGATGCGTCGGCCAATCACGGTTGCCAACGCATCAATCACTACAAAGGGTACAACGGTTGCGAAACCAAAAGTGCGAAATTAGTAAAATCCCTGCAAAGTACAGTGTTGTCGTGAACGCACAGTGTTGCACATAGCAGCTAAATCAAATTCAAACATACAACAATAGATTTCATCAAACACTTAGTTGCAAATGGTTTAGTATGGGGTTGGGGTAAGTTAATCGGTGATTCTCGCGTCACACAGATGTACTGCGCACTTTTTGGCTTTGCCACATCGGTCTATCCATAGCGGACGACATCCTAACATGATGATCAATAGTAACAAACGAGAATCATTTGTGGTATGGTGATGGATTATCATCTATTCTTGCACGGACATTCAACAAGGTGCTTAGAAGGAGTGGTATGAAGCACAGGCCCTACGCACAAGCGGTGATGCGTTATCGACAGCCATGTTTAGACTGTGCGACGATGCAGCGTTCAGGCCTGCGGGTTGCGCGACATGGTGAATCCGTTAGCGTATGGTGATGGATCGTCATCCATTCTTGCACGGACATTGAAACCATTGTGTTATTGTACAACATTGTCATCCATTCTTGCATATTCATTCAGCACGGTGCGTAGAGGTACACTAAACCTCGAGAGAACACACACTCTAGGTGTTCGGTCCACGCAACAATCATACGTTAGGGCATGGAGTTTTTGGGTACTTCCCGTATCGTGCTCAAGTACGGGTTGTTCAAGAGCAGGCCTAAGGATATGACTGTTTACTAGTTATCACTGACTATTGTGTCTTGTTAAAATGTAACTGTACATTTAAATTTCCTGGTTTGTTTGAATCCTCTTGAACTCACCTACGTGATTGCACTTTCCCCCCTATATCGATTCGCGACACAACCACAGATCCAAACGGATCTCTTCCCGCTCTTCCTCATCCCCCTCGACTCTCACGCAAGACAAGTTCTCGAATCAATAGGCACGTCCTTCTCACCGTGCTCGCGACGCACACACACGACCGACCGTCTTAAGACCCACTATATTCTCCTCTGCTCACGTCGTGGTCGCTCTTGACGGGGGCGACACGCCTTGTAGGGAAGACGGCCCGTGCTGTGGGGGGTCTGTATCGTGCCTTGTCACGACCACGCGGCTCGACATCGTTAGCCTGTCATAAACATTAGCGCCAACGTCAAGGGCCGGTCGTGCAGTGATACAAGCCGCCGATCACAATGCGCGCTTTGGCGATGATCGTGTTGCTGTCACAGCCTTCTTCAAGGGTGTACTTAATGCCTTCACAAGTATCATCACAGCTAGTAGCTTCATAGGCCATTTCTCGACTCTACAACGGATCCGTAACACATGGGCTCTTTGCCAGGCGTAGTATGCGAGTTCTGCAACAGATGGTTCCCCAACGCCCAGGTTTATGGCGGCTATAAGTCACAGCGGACCCCTTGTCAAGGGCTTTCCACCGTGGCAAGGCCCTCCTTGTCTGCACCGTTCGCCGGTCTACACGCTCTGCTGTTTGTACACGACATTCTGTCAGACGCTCCTGCTGCACCCGCTTCCCCTACTGCGTCTAACTCGTCCAACACCGACGGTGTGAATGGTCCTCCTCGCGTCCCCGAAGCTGACGGGGACGCGAGGGGGCTGTGAACGTGGGGGCTCCTGAAAGTGAGCATCAACCGCCTCCCGGAACACATGCCTCTGACACGAGTGAGCATCCGGAGAGCCCTGAAGAGAGTCACGCCGCACCGCCGACATGCATCTCTGGGCAGAGCAATGCCACGCCCCTCAATCCGCTTGCGTTGAAGGTGCTGCGTGCGGCGCGTAAATGGCGGAATGGGAATGGTGGAGATCGACATCAATGGCCTGCTTCAGCTCGTGGTGGAGCCCGGCCTTGCGCCTCTTGTGATCTCAGAGATCCGGAATAGCAAGGATCTGGAGCGGTTCGAGATGGAGCGCTTGGTCGAGCTCAATCGCGGATGGTCAGTGGCGACCTTTGAGATTGACGGTCATCCGCCACAGCGCCTTCTCTTCCAGAACTTTGCGCAGGTAAGTTGAATCTGGATCCGTGCCTGTGAAATGCAGATTCCGCATCCATTTGGTGCTTGTTGAACGTTGCCTCTATTAGGCTTGTGTGAGATCTGACCCACCTTCAACGCCACTAACTAGGGTTTGGTTCTCTCCTGCTCTTGCCACTATACGCCAGGCGTTTGCCAAACTGTTTGGGCATACCAACAACGCGCCCGGCTTCAAGCTCAAGGCTCGTGTCGATGAGGACCCTGATACAGGCGAGCGTCGCTATACGACGCCAGAAACTGGTACGTGGTGGAACAATGCTCAGGTATGGAAATACCCCATTGCCACCCAAAACCAGAAGAGTGCGCATGCCTCCGTTGATGCGCTGATGTGTAGGGAGCATCTTCAGTGTGTCATGTTTGTGGGGAGTTCTTTGAAGCATGCTTAGTCCACCTGGCGACAAGTTACCTTGTTGGTGTTTGACCTTGTGCCTTTTCCCTCTTTGTCGTGCTTTGCAGGAACACTTTGGATGGTCCGAAGTCGTGGGGGGTATCATCCTATACTCGGATGTGACGCACATGAGCAACAACGGCCGGAAGAAGGCGTGGCCACTAATGATGACGCTTGCAAACATCTCCCAGGCCAAGCGATGGGGGAAAGCCGGGCACACGCTACTTGCTCTCCTTCCTATCCCCCCTTCTGCAATGTCTGCCGTGGAGAAGGTGATGCTCTTCCAGCGATGCGTCATCACCGTGCTGCAGCCGCTTCTCGATGGCATGGAAAGGTCCGTACTCTATTTCCATCTTGCTATGTCGTCACCCAATCAACGTCATAGTATGCGCAGCGTTTCTGTATGTAACAGTCCCCCTTGTCCCTCTTCGCCGATGCACAAAGACGAAATCCCTGTTCCTGTTGCCACAATACCTGTTCCTTGCAGCGGGTTCCGTCTCAGGGACCCTTTCGGTGATTGGCAAACTGTGCGGCCCCTGCTGTACGCCTGGGTGTGCGACTACCCTGAGAGCGGCAAGATCAGTTGCACACTCTCGCATGGATCGCGGATGCCGTGCAGCATCTGCTATGCTGCAAATGTGAGCAAACATGCGATTTGCGTGCCTTCAGAACCATCGCCATCCGAATGTCACATGACGGACCTCATAATCTCACCTCCCTTACCTGTTCATCCCATCCCACCCTCTGTGCTACACCAAGAGCATCTGGTTGCTGTAAAGGGACGGAACACGCCGCGCACACCTGAACAGCAGCAATGGACCGTGAATGAGGCGGCAGGGTTGACATCAAGCCAGGACGACCCATGCTGCAGAAGTTGGTGAAGGATGGGAGCTTGAAGGGATTGGAGGTGAAGGGGGCAGCGAAGGAGATTGGGAGCTGCCCTACATGCCTTGAGACAAAGTTCACCAAGTTCCCTTTCAGCAGCAGCACGGGACCAGCCAAGGTTCCACTCGCGCTTGTGCACATGGATGTGGTGGGCCCCACAAGGGCCCTTTCTCTCTCGAGCAGCCGCTACTTCTTGACCATTGTGGACGACCACACACGTGCGGTGTGGGTCTACCCTCTCAAGACTAAAGGGGAGGTGGCAGCGGCTGTTCTTAAGGAGTGGATGCCGAGAGCTCAAAGGGAGAGCGGACACAAGGTCAAGGTGATCCGCACTGACAATGGGGGAGAGTTTATTGGCGCTGATTTTGAGGCGGTGCTGAAGAAGAAGGGGATCCAGCATCAGCTCACGGTGCCCTACAACCCTCAGCAGAACGGCGTGGCTGAGCGGTTCAACCGGACCCTGCAGGAAGGTGCTCGCACTCTCCTTGGGCGTGCAGGGCTGCCGGATCCGTTTTGGGTGACAGCATTGCGGCAGGTCGCTGTTGTGAAGAACCGGGTGCTGGCGACAGTGGGGGACAAGCAATGGGTCCCCTACACCAACTGGTATGGGAGTGCACCAGCAGTCAACATGCTGAGAGCGTACGGCTGCATGGTGGTGTTTCATGTGCCTAAGGAGAAGAGGGGAAAACTGGAAGCTTCTGGGAGATGGGGTGTGCACTTCGGGCTTGCTAAGGATCACAAGGGCTGGCTGATTTGGGACTTGACCAGCCAGCAGCTGACTGTGTCGAGGGATGTGAAGTTCCTTGAGTCCTTGTACTACAAGGAGTGGAAGCAGCAGCAGCAGAAGCTTCCCACTACACCGCTGATCATTGAGGCTGATGAGGTGCAGCGGCCTTCGAGGCAAGTGCAGGTCACTATCTCAGAGGAGGAGATTTCTGGGGTGACTGAGGATGGGGGAGAACCTGAGGTGGAGGAGCAGCACCAGTAACAGCAGCAGCCGCACCAGCAGCAGCAAGATGCTCCACAAGGTGCCGTACGTCCGGCTGACCGTCCAAGGAGGGATGTGCGCCCTCCTAACCGGCTGACCTATCCGAGCTTTGGGAAGCCAAGTGTGGTAAGGGCTGGGAGTGTGGCTGAGCAGTGTGATGAGGAGGAGATAGCGCACTGTTACTGGGCAGCCGTCCCTGAGCTCAAGACACTTTCCGAGGCCTTGAGTGGGCCCGATGCTGAGAAGTGGAAGCAGAGTGTGAAGGAGGAGTATGACTCTCTGCTGGAGAACGAGACGTGGGAGCTGTGTGAGCTGCCTCCAGGGAAGAATGCCATTTCTTCCAAGCTGATTTTCAGGCACAAGTACGGACCTGATGGGGAGCTGACCCGCTACAAGTCAAGGCTTGTGGCTAAGGGGTTCCAATCGACAAAGGGGAAGGACTTTGATGATATCTTTGCTCCTGTGGGGAAAGGCACTACACTGAGGACGATGTTGGCAATGGCTGCAAATCGTGGCTGGAAGATCAAGCAGATGGACATAATCACTGCCTTCCTCAATGAAATCATTCTGGAGAAGCTGTACATGCTGCAGCCTGAGGGGTTGGATGATGGGAGCGGCAGGGTGTGCAGGCTCAAGAAGGCCATCTATGGCCTGAAGCAGGCTCCTCGCGCATGGTACCACAAGCTGGAGGAGACAGTGCTGGCCGGGGGGTTCAAGAAGAGCGAGTGTGATAACAGCCTGTTCCTGCTGCAAGAGAAGGAGCAGTTCCTCATGCTCCTGGTGTACGTGGACGACATCCTGCTCTTCTCCGAGTCGTCTGCGATGATTGAACGTGTGGAGGAGATGCTGGAAATGCAGTTCAAAAGCTCCAAGATGGGAGATGTGAAGTACTACCTTGGGATGCACGTGGAGAGGGACCTTGACAAGGGAGTGTTGAGGTTGCACCAGAGGAAGTATTGTGAGGGGCTGGCTGAGAAGTATGGGCTGCAAGATGCAGGAAAGCCAGCCACCCCGCTGCCTTCGGGGTTCACTGTGGAGCCCTGTGCTGATGAGGAGGTGGTGGGGGAGAGTGACAGGAAGTTGTTTCACTCCATGGTGGGGGCACTCAACTATGCGGCTAACCACACGCGGCTTGACATTGCCTTTGCTACATCCAGGCTTGCGAGTGTGGTTTCATGCCCAAGTCATGAGCAGCTGGAAGCGGCCAAGAGGTTGGTCCGCTATGTGAGCGCTACAGCATCAGTGGGCTTGGAGTACAGTGCTGTGCGACAGAGGCTACAGAGGGGTGCAGCTGGTTTGAGCAAGGGGGAGATGCGCTTGACTTGCTACACCGACGCTAGCTTCAACTCAGTGAAGACGGATGGCACCAGCATTGGAGGCTATGTGTGCCTCTTTGGAGGTGGAGCAGTGAGCTGGCGCAGCAAGAAGCAGAACGAGGTGGGGTTGTCCTCGTGTGAGACTGAGTACATGGCCCTTCATCATGGGGCAAAGGAGGTGGTCGCAGGTGCTGCTTGTTGGTGCTACTCGTAGAAGGACATGAAGGATAAGAATTTCTTCATCATGCTTGGGTCGAAGCCTGTTGCCTGGTTCGCAAGAGTTTCAGTAGACTCAGCTGCTGGTCTTGTTGCTGTGCCTCCCTCTGCCTATAGGCCAGAGGCTGGAGGTGGAGTAGGAGTGGTACCGGGAGAGCCGTTTGATGAGCTTCTCTCCTTCTGTGTTGCCATGCCTACTGCTGTTCTAGGAGTGTTAATGATGTTGGATCTTGCCTTGTGAGCTCTCATACCATGTTGGGCTGAGAAAAGCCCTTAGGATCTTTCAAGGCAAATACCCCTGAGTAGGAATGTTGTAATTGCAGAAGCGTTCTTAGTGAACTATTGAACCAGCTTGCACTAGTGTGTGAGAGCAAGAGATTGATTATAGCAAAGTAATACAAGCTATTTATATGATTACAAGGAATATGAAAAGATGCAACCAACTGTTTTACTGTTGTTGCGGTTCGATACAGCGACGACTCGGGCAACTGCTCAATACCAAGTGAGTTGTTTGTCGTTGCTGTTGCACTGCCTTTCGTCAAGTCAAAGGTCGGCGACCTTTGACCTTCGCGTAACCTCCAGCTGTTACTTTGTGTCAACCTCCTCGGTTGACTCGCCATTGCTTCGCTGTAATTCGCCTCGTTTGTGGTTCCATGTTTCGACACAACAGGAGCGTTAAATTAATTATATGATTACAACGAAGGGGAGTGTTGGAAACAATTGATTGTTTCCAGGTTTACCCCCTATGGTGTACCCCAGGATAGGATAGCCTAGCAAGTACACATGTGATTTTGACACAGAGTCACAGGTGATAGATGGGAGTGGGAGTGGAGCACCTTATGTGCTTATATTGTGTCAACTTTTTTGTGTCCTCCAAATGTTCTTAGGAAACAGCACGGAAAGACTTGAGCTTATGATATGATCTAACCACTCGTTTGTTTTATGAGAAACTGGAATTAGAAGAATCATTATTTAGTCCAAAACAGAACACCCGCTGCAACAGGGATGCTTGAAGCGTATTGTGTGTTTTGGTCTATTTCCAGTGTGGAGTTAAAGTTAATGTATTTTATTGGTCGCAACCAATTAGGGGTATCCATTCCTAGATGAGCACGTGCGAACCCCCTTCTTGGGGCTGGCATAACACGCCTGCACGGGGGTGCGTTCGATGCGAGGACCTCATCTATCGAAAGTGCCTCTTTCTACTGAGTAGTCCCCTGATCGGTAGCACCCCCTAAGCGGAGTAAGTGAGCTTCGAGGGAGCTCACTTACTCCCGCTCGCACATGTTACGGATACAATCACACCGACGTGGCTTACTCCGAGTAAGTCAGAATGGGCAAACGATTGCCCGGTGCCCCTTCTCGGAGTACGACTCGAAGTGGCCATTCAGGAAGGTTCCTTCACGGGCAATCCTAGCTCCGCGGAGGGACTCCGCTAACTCTAGCATTTTGGGAGAGCAAGCCTCGCCTCGTTGGAGTAAGGTTTTGAAGGGTGAACCCGACAATACCGCATATTTTGTTTTCTTTTTGCCAGCGTTAACCTCCTCAAACACCTTCAAATCTTCCTATTGGCGTCTTTTTGTGGCCCAGTTACCCCTTTGTAAGAATATATTTTCTTGGTGACGAGTGGGGCAGTATGGGCAGAACGCAACAGTGTTTTGAACGAAATCGCGCTCACGACCCTCGCAACTTCCCTACGCGGAGTTCCGAGGGCGTGCCGATCACCCCTCAGAGCTGGGAAACTTACAAGAGGCGAAGGGAAGCACCCACAGACACGTGCCCATACGTGTGTGCCAATGCGAAGAAGGCTTACTCCGCTTAAGGGCTACCGATCAGGGCCTAGGCCACTTCTGTATCCGTTTCCCGTGTGGAACATCACCGTCACTACAGAGGGGAGATCCTTTCAGCGATTCGAATCCGTACCTGACATTCCCACCGTACCTACAGAAGTTCTGTCGCGGGCAGCCCATTGGCCTACAAGGTCCGAGTTGGCGTTTCTGGCGTTTGGCTCAATTTTTCCACCCACACTTAACATCTCTCTGGCGTTTGGACGTTATTTTGCTAGTGGAGTCAAATGTGTAACTGTAAGTATGTTCCATTCTTCCTATTTTCCATATGCATCTGTGTCCATGTGGTACTCTGTCACCTCTCGATGGACCTCGAGTTTGCCGCCATGGATTTTTTCAGGGTGTTCAATCCGGCATTTCGTGAAGTAGAGTTATCAGTTGGCTTTAAGAACCACAGCATTGTACTGTCAGTAGATCTGCACTGTAGATGCCCGATTGATCCTGGAGAGGGTTACAGGCGCGTTCGCCTGGGGGGTTATGGGCGCACTGACCCGCTACTGAAACAAGCCCTTTTATCCCAATGGTCTAGTGGTTGGGATTCTGACATGGTATCAGAGCGGTCTCGGGTTCGATTCCCGGTGTATGCACATGTAGGCCGTTGCCGCTGTGCTTAGTCCTGGGCCTCCCAGTGTGGGGGGGTGTCAGTAGATCTGCACTGTGGATGCCCGATTGATCCTGGAGAGGGTTACAGGCGCGTTCGCCTGGGGGGTTATGGGCGCACTGACCCGCTACTGAAACAAGCCCTTTTATCCCAATGGTCTAGTGGTTGGGATTCTGACATGTACTTGCCTTATCGCGACGAATCGATTGGTATACTTATCATGTCCATCAGTCGGACATTGTACCAAAAGCTTCTCGGGATCTGCTGTTCAGGTTCTTCAGTCAATACAATCTCAAGGCTTTAATATCTGCTATCGTGACAACAGTCCAGCGTGTTTTCTAAGAGCTCTCACTGCGACATCATGATTGGCTACTTTTATTTCATGGCGTTCTCAAGGCTACGGACAATCACCCATTGGTTATGTCAGCAACAACTCATCATCTACACCAGGAGTACTGACAGACGGAGGAACATCATGGCTATATTTTAATGGGCTCAGGTGTTCAGCATGCCAGGCATTTCAAGCATTTGCAAGCCTCCTGCTGCTGGAGTTAACTCATCATTGCGCCATGCCGCGTGCACCTCCGAAGGAACGTAAACCTCTGGTGCCGAAGCGTTCTGCTGCCTCTTCTGCTGCTACAATGCCTGAAGACAAGGGAAAGAATGTGGTGGACCATGAACCAGTCACTCCGATAGTAGGGAGCTCTGGTCTATCACTGGAGGAAAAGCTGACAGCGCTCACCTTGGCGCATGACAATGTCGATGACGACGAGTTCACGGATGATGACTCTGACAATGAGCTGGAGTTCGAGATTTCCAAGGACTTCGCTGCGAAGATCCGTCACACGGCTATTCTGCTTCTTCGGCTTGTTCTTCAGCCAGAACCGTGCAGTCTGGTCTTCCTTATTCTCTGACAGCCCTAACACCTTGGTTGACTTTCATGACATCAATCCTGCATATGTGGCAAAGACCAAGTATAGCCGCCTTCAGTTATCATTTCTGAAAGAAGAGGATGCGATCAACGTGTGTCAAGCAACTCTGGAATATCAGAAGCCGAATGGTGCATCATATACACTACACTGGCTGCATGCTGAGAATGGGGTATTTGCGAAGGAGAAAGCTACTAATCAGCGTGCTATTCAAGTGGTTTTTAAGGACATACATGCAAGTATCACACCGGAGGCTGTTGAGGAGTTGCTGGTGAAGTAAAGGCTGAAAGTCCGCCAAGTCACGCCGTTCCTGGAGAGTCATTGTTTTCACCGTGTGGTGCATCCGGTATCTAGAGCTAACACAGGGGTTATCAAGGGGCTGGTGGTTCCGCATCCAGAAAATAAGAAACGATGCTTCATTCATCAAGTCAACCACCCGCAGGAGCGTGACAAGAAGCTCCTGGTCCACTACCCTATGCTCTCCTGCCGGCTTTGTGGGGGTTCGCATTATGATAAATATCATGATGCCTTCACCACTAACTGACAGCATAACATAGGGAAGTGGAACCTGAGCTTAGGTCGTGTGCATGGGATCAATGTTAACAGTGCAACAACATGTTTACACAGTTCAGCTTGCCTTACCTGTCATTCAACCACTAACCCCCTAGTCACCTATCGCAGCTGCTTCCCCGACTGCTTCGCGCCCGGTGCAGCTGATTCTGCTCGACCCGGCTATCATAATGATCTCCAACGGGAGTTCAAGGGAGGAGTGGATCTGTACTCAGACCTGTTGCGGGAAGGCGCACGGGATGCTGTTTGTTGCTGCTGCAGAGCACATAACTGCTGCGCGTCATCTGCATGGACACGGGGAGCTGGGTGCGGTTACGCGCCTGACAAGGGAAAAGAAGAATCTGCATTCGGTCCGCAAGGAGTATGGGATTTAACGGACCCAGATCGGTTCGCCATGGTGATGTCGGTTGGAGCGGTAGTTCTTGCTGTGTTCTGTCTTACCTGCCTGTCGATGCGTAGAGGCGATCAAGGAAGTTATTAAATCAATACACGAAATACTTTGTCGTTTGCGGGCCTGAATGTTAACGGCATGGGGGACTTCACGAAGCGGAAACGTACAACGGCATGGATTAACAGCAGAAAAGGAGCAGATGCAATGGTTTTGTGAGATACCCGAATAGCTGATCATCGCACCTACTGGTCTTCCCTTACCCTCACCTCTTTTGCTGCCACCTCTTCTGTGACCCGAGCTGGAGGATTTGCAGTTCTCAGCCGGCAAACGGACCTCTACTTTCACAGCCCTTTAGCTCACCCTTCATGAAGACTTGTTAAGACGGAAGTCCACTGCTTGAATCTTCATCTTACCTTGATAGCAACCTATCTCCCTACAGACAAAGCCGAGGAAAGGGCCTTCATCAGAATTGTGCTTGGTCCACTATTAAGCCATATCTAGTCGGGCACTCACCTGCTCATCCTAGGAAATCTTAACACCATTGAGAACCCACTACTTGATAAAACCTCTAAACACGGATCGACAAAAGAGAACGATTTTGTCTACCACCAGTGCAAAGGTTTTGACGTCTTGGACACTTTTTGCTTCCTTCACCCGAGTGAACGAGAGTTTACCTTTTACTCACAAGCACATCAGGAGAGCTAACGGATAGATCAAGCTTTAGTCTCTTAGTTGTTGCTCCCGCGCCTTGTGTCAGCTGCACATGTCTCGCCGGATGAGCCGGTCTCTGATCATGGTTTTGCCACCCGAGTGATCTTCAAGCTCAAGTCGCAGCTGAAGCTGGGGCCGGGGATTTGGCGTTTTCACCCTTCTCTACTAGGGAGGCCAGGGGATAAAAGAATGATCGAGGAGGTGGAGCGGTTGGTCACGCTAAATGGAGGGGGGTTCACGTCTCTCATCTCTCGCCTGAACACCAGCCTACGAGCATACGCAAGGAAGGAAAGCAAGAGGATAAGGGCAACCATTACTTATCTTACTACAGCGGTAGTTGCATTGAGCAAGAGTTTATGCAGAACCCGAAAGATCAAACTTTGAAAGAGCGGCTGAGGAAACGGGAGCAACAACTTAAGGAGTATTTTGCGTGCCGAAGGGACAGGATGCATACCATGGCTGGGATGGAAATGGCGCTGGCAGGGGAAGTCCCCTCACCGCATTTGTTGGCGAGGATAAAGACGCGGAAAGTCAGAACTCAGATAGCGGAGGTAGCAGTGCCGGGAGGTGTGGTATCGGAACCAAAGCGGATCTTGGAAGCAGCGGCGGATTACTTCTGCAACCTCTTCGGGGAAGATAAGCGCACGGCGACTTCGGAGTGGAATCCAGCGACTGGGAAGAAGTCGCTGTGCGCTTATCTTCCCCGAAGAGGTTGCAGAAGTAATCCGCCGCTGCTTCCAAGATCCGCTTTGGTTCCGATACCACACCTCCCGGCACTGCTACCTCCGCTATCTGAGTTCTGACTTTCCGCGTCTTTATCCTCGCCAACAAATGCGGTGAGGGGACTTCCCCTGCCAGCGCCATTTCTATCCCAGCCATGGTATGCATCCTGTCCCTTCGGCACGCAAAATACTCCTTAAGTTGTTGCTCCCGTTTCCTCAGCCGCTCTTTCAAAGTTTGATCTTTCGGGTTCTGCATAAACTCTTGCTCAATGCAACTACCTCTGTAGTAAGATAAGTAATGGTTGCCCTTATCCTCTTGCTTTCCTTCCTTGCGTATGCTCGTAGGCTGGTGTTCAGGCGAGAGATGAGAGACGTGAACCCCCCTCCATTTAGCGTGACCAACCGCTCCACCTCCTCGATCATTCTCTTCTGATGTGGAGAGTCTGTAGGAGGAATGGACGGAGAAAGAAGTCAGGCAAGCGTTGCGGGAAATGGCGTGCAACAAGACGCCAGGGAAAGATGGCTTACCAAAGGAGGTGTTTGAGATGCACTGGGATACGCTCGGGAAACATGTCATGGGGCTGGTCCGAGACTTCACCCTTACCTCTACACTCCCGACCAGCGTGAAAGACGTGGTGACGATCCTCCAGCACAAAAAAGGAGCGAAAGATCAGCTGATAATTACCGCCCTATCACGCTACTGAACATCGGCTACAAAGTTCTGGCGCGGGTCTTGGCGAGCAGAATCAAGAAGGTGCTTCATAGGGTGATCTCACCGGAACAGTCCGGCTTTATCCTGGGAAGAGGGATATTGGATGCGGTGGGGCTGGTAGCTGATATCATCGATGCAGCCAAGAATGGGTCGGAGGACTGGTTCATGCTGCTGGTTGACTTCAAAAAGCCGTTTGACTCGGTGTCTCGTGACTTCATCTTTGAAGTGATGGAGAAAATGGGCTTTCCGGCTCGTTATATTGGATGGGTGAAGGGCCTGCACACGAACACGTTGACAAATCTGTTAATCAACGGCTGGCTGGGAGATGCGGTGGAAGTGGCCTCGGGAGTGAGGCAGGGCTGCTCCTTAGCACCCTACCTCGTCCTCTGTGCGGTGGAACCTCTGGGGCAGGTGATGAAGCGGAAGATAGGGATTTCCCTCACCAGCTGTGTCGGTCAGAGGTTGGCTTACATCGGCTATGCAGATGACATGACCCTCCTGCTGCAGGGGAAACAACAAATTGGAAGAGCGGAAGAGGTGTTGGAGGAGTTTAAAAGCATCTCTGGCTTAGAGACCAACAAGGGGAAATCAGTGGTGTTGCCTCTGGGTGATAACCTGGGAAAGAAGACATGGCGCACTGACGGGTTTCGATGGGCCAATGAGAATGAAGTGGAGAGACTTCTTGGGGTATGGGTCACTCCGAATGGGAGCTGTCAGCCGACGTGGGATAAAGCGCTGCAAAAAATTGCCGGGAAGATGTTGTTGTGGCAGACGCAATTCCTCCCAATTAAGGCCCAGACAGCGGTGATGGATGGGTACATACTGCCGATTGCGTGGTCCCAAGCTCAGGTCTATCCGCGGCCTGCGCAAACCTGGAGTGTGATCACAAAAATGACGCAAAATTTCATGTCAGCCAACAAGGTTACGTTGGAAAAGTGGAAGGAGCTTTTGTTCACACCGGTACTGGAAGGTGGAGTGGGGGCGAAGAATCCGGAAGCGATGCTTACCTGCTTAACTGCCAGGAGGATCGGGCTGATACTTACGGAGACGGACCAGCTAAAGCGAGAACTGATGCGCCAAGCAGCTGACCTGCCAAGGGGAGTGGAGACGTTCATGGCGCATGAGAAGCTGCTGAAAACCTAGGAGGGGAAAAGCCAGCTATGGAAGCTGGCATGAGCAAATTTCATGCGCTCTCCATTAGCGGTTTCCACGGAGGAACGCGAGACAAAAGAGCTGATGCTGGAGAGAATCACGTTCAACAGACTCATCCTCTTGAAAGGAACCACGCTAGTGGGGGGGCACAAAGCAGCGAAACGGCTTCTGGGCGTCAGGCTTGGCGATCTTGTTGGGAGAGATGCGGAAGGAAAAGGGGTGCTGAAAATTCTTGAAACCCTAGAGAGGGAGCTGCGGGGGAGGGACTCAGCAAACCTTGCGCTCAAGTCTTTTGCGACTGTGCCAGAGTCGTGGAGGAAACAGCTCATCTCGGCCAAACTTCCGAACATGAGCTTTGCGGACAAGTATGAGATGGTAAGAGGAGGCCCTCTAAAACTCCGGGCAAAGCAGTTGGCGGAAGGGAAAGCAGTTCCGCTGCGGTCGCTCAGAAAACACTAGAAACACGGCAATCGCGGAAAGAACAGGCGGGAGAAATGGGCGAGTCGGTGGGGTGGCAACATTGGTTGGAAGCGGGCAGTACAGATTCGTGAGCCACTTGTTACCCCGAGCTGACCAAGAGATGTTCTACTACGTATCCACTGTCTCAATCTGCAAGTCGGGGAGAGACTGGAGTTTCTCAGCAGCAAACCAGTCTGTCCCCACTGTGGGGGTTTTGAGACTTTGGAACAATGTCTCTTGGAGTGTCCGAAAACTCAAGGGGTGATTTCGGCAGTTAAAAAGGCCTTAAAGCCCGTAGCTAAAATAGTGACCCCCCCCTTCTAGTTGGACCCAACTTGATTACTCAAGTCTTTTTGTATTGTTTTGAAAAGTTGGAAGTGCTATGTGTTTTTTTTTTCAGCCTTCATACGAGTTTCGTAGTGGGCATCGAAGGAAAGTTCTTCCTCAATTCTGATTGGCAGCCAGAATCCCTCACATGTACGTGTGCAAATTTGGCGCAAAGTTCAGCGACGTGCACTCCTGCACTCACTAGAGCCGATACTTCACCAAGGTCACATTTATCAACATCTCACTCTACTCCCAAGCTGACACACATGTACGTGATGAGAGCCAAATACACACGCTAGTGCCTATACTTTACTAGATTCGCATCTAGCAATGTGCGGCCTTGGACTTGGGGCCTGAGAGAGGTGCAATAATGGGGAATGGAGGAATAAAAAAAAAAGCGGGGGGAAATGATGATGGGCAAGGTGATGCAAATGAAGAGAAAGAGGGTGATGGGGATAGAGGAACCGGAAACTAGCGACGGGGTGGCAGGGGAGAGAGGAAGGGTGACGGAGGGCATTGGAGAACACCGAGAAGACGGGAAGGTACGGGAGAAGGTGAGGGCGACGGAAGGGGATGGGAGAAAGTGAGGCGACGGGAAGGGGATGAGAGCTGACGATCACGAAGGGAAGGGAAGCCTCGTCTTCCATGAGAGAGATCGTGAGGGAATGGGAAGTGAGATCGTGAGGGCGATGAGAAGGGAGGGGGGACCTGCATTGTGAGGGAATGGGAAGTGAGATCGTGAGGGCGATGAGGACAGATGGGAGATGGCGAAATAGATGGGAGGGCGACGGGATGTGAGAGCCGATCGCGAAGACGATCGGAACGGAGGGCGACGCGAAATGGGAGGGCGACGGGGAGAGGGGGGGAGATAGCGAGCGCGACGAGAAAAGGGGAGGAGATAGCGAGCGCGATGGGAGGGGAGACCTTGAGCGCGGAGGCGATGCGAAAACAGGTGCACGTGAGCGTGATTGCGAGGGGAGGGAGGAACGTGAGCGCGATGCTGATGGGAGGGGAGGACGATAGCAAAAGGAGATGAAGTAGGCGACGGGATGGGAGGGGAAATAACAAGGGCGACGGGAAACCATCGCTTGGGGTTTGTCGTGTGGATGCGGCATGCAAAAATGCGACGGCTGAAATGAGAAACAAAGTTCTTTTTGGCGGGAACCATCACGTTCCATTGTGGCGAGAGCCAATAACATAAGTTCACTCTGTTGCGATCACGAGTGATCGCCCTTAGGGCGCGTAACCATTTTGCACCCGACGGAACGAACCGTGGACCGTCCGTCGTGGCGAAGGGTTACCATGAGGAAAGTAGAACGAGAATGAATGACTATGGAATGAATGTGATACAAATATGCAACCCTAGAAATGTGTACCCCATATGGGCTACCCCACTAAAGCCTAGACAACATTATAATTTGACACACCCCCATAGGCAAAGTGGGGGAGAACAAGGGGTCACAAGACCAGTCAAGCAAAGCAAAGCAAAGCTCAGGGTGGATCACAAAGTTACCACACATTCCGAGCACAAGTTCAAGGCCAGAAGGCCAGTTCACATGCAGGAGCACACACATATATATATATAAGAGGCTAAGCAAACAAGACCAGGTGTATATATATGTGACAGTACAAGCAAGGTCAAGAAGTGAGCAAGTGAGGCAAGACAAGCACAAGACCAAGCTGAGTACAGAAGCGCTGATGATCTCAAGGCGCAAGTGCCTTGGTGAAAACAGCAGCAGTGTTGGCCTCAGAGGCCACGTACGCAAGCCGCAACTGACCACGCTGCTGTAGCTCACGAGCAAGGAAGTAGCGAAGAGCAATGTGCTTTGTTCTGTGCTCCAGTCTCTGCTCTCGACACAAGGCCAGCATGGCCTTGTTGTCTACGTACAGGACTGGAGGAGAACGAGGCAACTCTCCAAGGTCGGTCAGCAGGTAGGTGAGCCAGCGAAGCTCCTGTGCAGCCATGGCCCCGGCGTAGATCTCAGCCTCACAACTGGAGCCGAGAACAGAAGACGAGCGAGTAGCCCGCCACGAAACAGAGCCGGAACCAAGGCTGAAGGTGTAACCCTGTGATGACCGCTGCGTAGCCTGGTTGTCAGCCCAAGAAGCGTCCGCGTGCCTAGTGAGGACCATTGGACTCTGCCCTCCAAGCACTAGCCCCATGCCCGACGTACTGCACAAGTAGCGCAACACCCTCTTCGCTGCAGCCATGTGCTCTGGTCTGTGTCTCCCAGGAGCAACATAGCGTGCAAGAATGCTAAGAGGGTATGCAAGGTCAGGTCGTGTGCAGGTCATCAGGTACATGAGGTAGCCAACAAGCTCTGGGTACGGGCCACTTGACTCTACGGACTCATCCAAAGGCAGAGCTGAGAGCGAGTGACGAGTAGGCAGAGGAGTGGCCTCAGGCGAGGAGTACGTGAAGCCGAAGCGCTGAAGGACCTGCTGCACCATGTGTGACTGAGTCAGGGTAATGGTGCGGCGTGCTCTGTCCCGGGTGATCTGCAAGCGAAGGTAGCTACACAGTTCACCCAGGTCTGTGCACGTGTGTCTCTTTTGCAGCTCGGACTTCACGTGGGCGAGTCCAGCAGTGTCAGCAGTGGCAAAGACCAAGTCGTCGACGTATACGAGGATGCAGAACGGCGGCAAAGAGGTGTCGGTGCGTAGAAACAGCGACGGGTCAGCAGTAGAGGGAGCAAACCCAAGAGCCGCAAGCGTAGTCCTCAGTGTGTCGTGCCACTCGCGCGGTGCCTGGCGGAGACCGTAGACTGGCCGTCGGAGGCTCCACTGGGTGCCAGGAGGGAAAGTCCCAGTGAAGCCAGGTGGACGGCGCAGCCAGATCTCCTCGTGCAGGCTACCCTGCAGGAAAGCAGTGCTGAAGTCAAGGGAGTGAAGCTCGTAGTCACGCTGAGCGGCTATGTGTAGCAGTACCCGAAGAGTGGTCATCTTCGGGGTGGGAGAGAAGGTCTGAAAGTAGTCAACTCCTTGCCGCTGACTGAAGCCACGAGCCACGTACCGCGCCTTGAAGACAGGCGGAGAGCCCGGCGGCCGCTTCACCCTGAAGATCCACATGCCACTGACAATGTTCGCCCCAGGTGGGGGAACCGCGTCAACGTAGGTGCATGTGGACTTCCAGGAAGCCATCTGTGCATCCATAGCTGCCAGCCACTGAGAGGAGTAGGGACCCTCTACGGCCTCCGCGTAAGAGCGCGGAGTCGGGATGTCAAGTGCATCCGGGTCTCCCTCAGGGGTAAGCAGTACGGATACGAGATGAGGTGAAGCAGCAGCCAGACACTAGAACTCTTCCTGCCTGTCCTCAAGGATGTCCGTGCCATGAGCACACTCACCCCCGACGGACGGAGGACAGACAGACGCAGACTCAGCAACGAGACTAGCAGCGTAGTCTAGACGACAGCGAGCAGCAAATTCGACGAGCTCAGCAACAAGAGCAGACGCAGCAGCGGACTCAAAAGAGGGGTCAGTGACGACAGTAGCAAGGAGACGCGTGACAGTAGGACTGGCAGCACGAAGAGAGTCCGACTCCGGGTCGTCAAGGGCAGGAAGAGAGGACTCAGGAGGAGAAGGCAAAGGGGCACGCAGAGGAGCAGTGGACGGACGCAGAGACATCCGGCGCGTGCCAGGGACAGGAGGAGGACGCTGACGCGAACCGCGACCACTAGCGCGAGCAGCACGAACCGGCGACGCAGGACGAGACGCAAACTCTCGACGCTCAGTAAGACCTCCAGTAGGACCAGTGTAGGGAGAAGGAGCAGGCAATGGGGAGGCCGGCGGTAACTCTGACTGTGACTGGACAGGCGGTGGACACTCTAAGGGAGGAGGAAGACCAAGAACCTGCTGAAGGAGCGGAACAAAGTACGGCCGAGGCCGCGCGGCGACTCCAGACACAACAAGGACAGCACCAGCACCCGCAGTGGCAGCACCAGCGCCAACAGCACCTCCAGCTCCAGTACCTCAAACAGCACCAGCAGCACCCGCAGCAGGACCGCCGCTAGGACTGACAGCAGTAGCCTCAGCGCCAACACCCTCAGCAGCTCCGACTCGAGTCGCACTAGCGGGCCCAGCAGCTCCAGCACTCCCAGGGCTAGCACCTCCGAGACCGGCGGCACCAGCACCCTCAGCAGCTGAAGAAGCACCAGCTCCAGCAGTACGCTTCCAGCGCCGGGCAAACCACTCGCACAGCTCCTGTGGAGAGAGTGGCTCCCACCGAGACGAAGCACCCGGAGAACCACCAGGCCCAGCACCGCCAGACGCCACACCAGCAGGTCCAGCAGCCGCGGGCTCCGCACCCACAAGCTCAGCAGCTCCAGACGCAGTACCCCCAGGCTCAGCAGCTCCAGACGCAGCACTCCCAGGCTCAGCAGCTCCAGACGCAGCACCCCCAGGCGAAGGACCCCCAGGCTCAGCACCCCCTGTTGTAGCACCCCCAGGCTCAGTACCCCCAGGCTCAGCACCCACTCGCGCAGCACCCCCAGAGTCAGTACCCCCAGGCTTAGCACCCGCAGCAGTACCATAGTCACCAGCAACCTCGACCGGCTCGACTGCGTCTACCTGGGACACACTTGAAGGGGCAGGACCCTAAGGGGGGAGGGGGTCTACCTTGGGGGGACCTGGCACAAGGAAGTGCGGCGGCGGGGGGAGGGAAGGAGTGCGGTAGGGGAAGAGACGGTAGTAGGGGACCGACTCGTCAAACGTGACGACTTGGGAGGACAGAACACGACGAGAGGAGGGGTGGTAGAACTGCCATCCTCGTGCGTCAGGGGGGAAGCCAAGGAAGACACAAGGACCAGCACGAGGGGACAGTTTGTCCGCAGACAAGTCGCGGACAAACGCCCGAGATCCCCAGACATGGAACGCAGACGCATCGCCTACCTTCCCCGTCCACAGCAGAGCTGGGGAGGTCTCCGGCATGGAGACCCTGGGGTGAAGATTGATCTGATGCGCCGCGTACCGAACCGCAAACGGCCACAGAAAATAGGGGGCAGCCGCATGCATCATGGACGTACGAGCGACGTCCATGACCATGCCAATGCGGCGCTCAGCAATCCCATTTTGCTGTGGAGAGTCCGGAAGCGTAAAGGTCTGGCGGATGCCTCGCGCACGGCAGTAGGCTCGCAGAAGGCCAGAGGAGAACTCTCCGCCTCGGTCAGAGTGCAGACGCAGAACAGGAAAGTCCGAGCCGAAGCTTCACCTGAGCTGGAGACGAGTTGCGCGGATCCAGTCGATCAACACCTCAGTGACATCACCCTTGCTGCGCAAGGGGAAGACGGAGGTGTAACGCGAGTAGTCGTCAACCACCAGCAGGAAGTAGCGCTCGTGACCCTGTCCAGGGATGCGGGCCGGGCCCCACACTTCCATGTGAAGCGTCTGCAGCGGGGCCTCTGTCGGGGGAAACTCAGAGGAGTGAGGGGCAGCCCGGAGCCGCCCCTCGACACAGGGAACACAGGAAGGACCAGGCCCTGGAGGAAGGGGAGGGAGGGACCGGGGGAGACCAGAGACAAGGACACGGGAAGCCATGCCTCGGAGACGAGGCAGGGAGGGGTGACCAAGACGGTGGTGCCACAGGAGAGTCTCATGAGACAGGAGGCGACACGAGCAGGGGGCAGACTCAGGACCAGACCTGGACGCTGCAGCAAACACCTGACCCGACGCAGCTACCTGGCTAGACGCAGGGACAGGAGGAGACCCAGTGGTCAGGGTGTAGAGGCTCGACCCCGGCCGACACGTAAACGTGGCGAGGTGCCGGCCTGTGCGAGCGTCCGTGCAGTGGGTCACCCGCTGACTCGCAGGAGTAAACTGGTGAACCCCCACATCCTGCAGGTCAGCACCACTCACCAAGTTTGTAGAGAACCAGTGGAGGTAAAGACCAGACAAGGTGCCAGAGGGGGCAGCCGGACACGGGAGGACAGTGGAGAAGTGAGAGAGGACAGGACCCCCAGAGGGGTCTGCCAGGGAGACTCCAACCGGCCGACCAAGCGGCGTGAGTGTGGTGCGGTCTCAAAAGAAGGAGCGAGAAGCCCCCGAGTCAAGTGTGAAGGTGAGGGAGGCCGAAGCCGACGTGGTACCTGAGAGCGCAGACTCACCAGCACCTGAGGGCGCAGACGCACTGGCACCTAGAGCAACAGCCTCACCAGCACCTAGAGTAGGAGTACCAATGCCCGGGTCGGGCGGGAAACACCGGTAACAGTCACCCTCATCACTAATAGTCACAGCATACATGGCAGCAAGGATAGCATCAAAGTCAAGATCATAGATAGCTATGCCTGCCCTAGAAAGCTCTCCCTAGCGGGGGATCTCACTGGCCTCCGGGAACTGCTGACGCCAAGCGTCCGTCAGGCGGCCAAAGCAGCGCTGGGTGGGGTGGGCACCCCCACACTGCTCACCCGCGCGGTCGCCGGAGCGAAGGATGTAGGTGCACGGACCAAAACCCCCACCACGCTGACGCTGCGCGTACCACTCACGGAGCTGCTCAGGGGGGGGAATGTCCCGAGAACGCTGCTGCTGCTGCTGGCGCTGACCACCACAAGGGCTGCTCCGCTGTGAAGCGCCACCCCGACCACCGACACCTCCTCCACCACCGCCTCCTCCACCTCCGCCACCACCGCCGCCTCCGCTAGTACCGCCGCCGCCTCCGCCTCCACTGCTGCCACCGACACCTCCACCCCCGCCACCACTCCCACCGCCACCCCCACTCCCTCCGCCGCCTCCACCGCCACCTCCACCGCCCCCGCTAGCTCCACCCGCGCCCTTGCCCCCCTTGCCCTTGCCAGAGTGGCGTCTCCCGCTAGGGGCAGACGCCGCACCGACCGACTCAAGACCAACGAGGTCGGCCGCAGCGGCAGAGGCGACAGAGGGCAAAAGGGGGGAAGGAGAACACCCCTCAAAGATGGGGGTGCGAGGGTCACCACGAGAGGCTCCTACAGCGACTATGCTCTTCTCCGCTGTTAGGAGGGCCTTCTCTAAGAGGTCAACAGTGAGAGTGGTGGGACAGACTGAGAGGAAGTGGTCCCTGACTACACGAAGGGAGTCAGGAAGGCGGGTGACTATATAATAGAGAGTGATGTATATGGGGGGGGGGGGTTCTTGGCGCGAAACTCAGCAGGAAGCGCGGCGCGGTAGTGAGTGTGACTAGTGCGGAGGTGCGTAATGAGGTCAGCGACTGTGGGAAAGGCAGCAAGGTCAGGGAAGAGGTACGGTAGCATGAGGCGGCTCAGTGCAGCAGTGGCAGGGGAAGAGTAGCGCGCAACTACGGCGTCGTAGAAGGTCTGAGCACTCTTGTACTGACTAAAGTGCGCGCGCTCAGTGGTAGGCAGGTGGCGACGCACAGCAAGACGTGCAGCAGCATCGCGCGTGGCCCACTGGGAGCGAACAGTGGGGTCAGCATCAGGAGCAGGGGCAGGAGAGGCGCCAGAGGTGAGGTCAAAGAGAGAGAGACCGTCTGCCCTATCGCACTGTAAGAACAGCTGCAGGTCGTCGACCCAGACCTCAAAGTCAATGGCTCGACCCTCAGCGTCAAACGCGAGGACACTAGGGGTAGCCATGACAAAAGTAGACTAGCAGTCCCAACTGTAGGACAAGGGCAGTGCAGTGACAGAAGCGTTGCTCTCACCAGACAGGGCGGTTCGGGCAGCTCAATAGCACAGCAACACGGCAACACGGCTGCTCGGACGGCTCAGCAGCAACTGCGGCTCCGCGGCACCAGCGGCTCGGCTCCTCAGGCGGCTCGGGCGGCTCGGGCGGCTCAGGCGGGTCGCGCGGCTCGGGCGGCTCGGGTGGCTCGGGCTGGTCGGGCGGCTCGGGCGGCTCGGGAGAGTCGGGCGGCTCGGGCGGCTCGGGCGGCTCGGGCAGGCCGGGCGGTGTAGGGCGGCAGGGCCGCTGGTGAAAGGGGCGGCGGGGCCGAAGTGAAGGGGCGGCAGGGTCGGTGGTAAAGGGCGGCAGGACCACTGAGAAGGGCGGCGGGGCCGCTGAGAAGGGCGGCGGGGCCGCAGTAGAAGGGCGGCAGGGCCGCTGAGTAGGGCGGCGGGGCCGTTGAGAAGGGCGGCGGGGCTGCAGTAGAAGGGCGGCGGGGCCGCTGAGTAGGGCGGCGGGGCCGCAGCGAGAGAGGCGGCGGGGCCGCAGTGAAGGGCGGCGGGGCCGCTGAGTTGGGCGGCGGGGCCGCAGCGAGAGAGGCGGCGGGGCCGTAGTGTAGGGCGGCGGGGCCGCTTAGTAGGGCGGCGGGGCCGCAGCGAGAGAGGCGGCGGGGCCGCAGTGAAGGGCGGCAGGGCCGCTAAGTAGGGCGGCGGGGCCGCAGCGAGAGAGGCGGCGGGGCCGCAGTGAAGGGCGGCGGGGCCGCTGAGACGGGCGGCGGGGCCGCTGAGACGAGCGGCGGGCCCGCTGAGTCGGGCGGCGGGGCCGCAGCAAAGGGCGGCGGGGCCGCAACGTGAGGCGGCGGGGCCGCAGCGAAGGGCGGCGAGGCCGCGAAGAAGGGCGGCGGGGCTGCTGCGAGGGGCGGCGCGGCCGCAGCGAAGGGCGGCAGGGCTGCGAAGAAGGGCGGCGGGGCCGCAATGTGGGGCGGCGGGGCCGCAGCGAAGGGCGGCGGGGCCGCTGAGAAGGGCGGCGGGGCCGCTGAGAAGGGCGGCTCGAAGAGGTGAGAGCTCGGAGCGCGACTCGGGCTGAGCGCGCTTCGGGCAGGAAAAAAAAAAAGATCGATGTGGTGGGCCCTAGGCACAGTTCCCACGGGGGAACCTGCTCGATACCATGAGGAAAGTAGAATGAGAATGAATGACTATGAAACGAATGTGATACAAATATGCAACCCTAGAAATGTGTACCCCATATGGGCTACCCCACTAAAGCCTAGACAACATTATAATTTGACATACCATTTTCGTTTAATGTCGTTGAGCTCTTCGCGAGGACGTTTGCGACGTCGCTAAAAATTCGAACTGTCATGACACTTTTTCCGCCTTCCAACGATACGAAACTCTGACATCGGACTGTCCGAATCACAAACGGACTGTCCGCCTGTCCGCGCACGCGTTTGGCGGGCGAAATTGAATCTCAGCGGACCGCCTCGCCAAAACATGTAAAAATGCAACTCGGATGCAAAGATTGACATTGACCAATCACAACTAGCCATACTACTATACAAGAAGCCACGACATTGACCCACTACTCATCACTACTCACTTCTCTGCACAATGGATCCCTCTAGCTACGCCCAGAACACCCAGTCTGACAACACCACTCCCAACTCCCCGCCACCGGGCTCTACCAATACTACCACTCCTGCCACAGCTGTTCCCGAAACACAAGAGTCCCAGCACGTGGTCCTTCTGACATTGAATGGGCTTGGTTTGGACGGCCTTTGTGCTTGTTTGACATTTCCTACGTTTGTACGAAGCGCTGAACTCAACTGACGAAAATTGCGATGGGTTGTGACTGGCGTTACTGGTGTATATTTGAGATGGCGAAGGGAAAATCATCGCGAAACCCTAGCATGTGGAAAAAGTGTCACATCTGCCTTCGGACAGTCCGAAGTTGCAAACATTCAAATCGGACAGTCCGTTTCGTTATAAACGTACAGTCCGATTCCATATAATCGGACGGTACGTCAAAATCTAAAAATGCAAAATGGTTATGCGCCCTTAGGATCACCTCAGGAAGGTTCGCACAGTTCTAGTCTAGTGGTGGTGGGCCCTTGACCTCAATAGCAGAGTGAATGTAAATGCTTGAGATAATGAAAACATGCAGTATAAGTAATATAAATAAGAGTACAGGGGAATTCGAAACGACCTAGCTAGCCATGTACTCTAAGGGGTACATTCCCTTATTACAACGAAATCCAACCGTGCGGCTCCGAGTGGTTACGTAACTGTTCGGGCAGAGTCCTCGCCAGTACTGCTGCCTGATGCTGTCTGCCTGACGGTCCAGATGCCTTTCGTAACCGTGTGACCCTTCGTGTCGCTTGCACCCTTTCATCTTCAGTCTCGGTAGTGCGTGCTTCGGTTGCTGCGGTGAGGACTGCACAGCAGTGTTTTCAATAATCTCTATTCGTAACACCCCCCTTCACTCTTGGCCGTAGCGAGTTTGGACCCGCTTGACTACTCCGCTGAGTTCGGAGCAGTGCTGGTACTGCTGACGTGGCAGTTGCTTCGTGAGGAAGTCTGCTGCCATGTCATTCGTCGGTCAGTAGGTTAGGTCAACCTTGCCCTTGTCAACTTTGCTTTGACGAAGAAGTACCGCAGCGCGATGTGTTTGGTGCGATTGACGAATCCTGGCTTGTTTGCGATCTTGATCGCGCTCCGGTTGTCGCAGTGCAAGCGAAAATTTGTTGAGGCAGGGATTTTCGCCTCCTGCAGCAGCTCCTGAAGGTAGAGGCCTCGCGAACTGCTGCTGTTGCTGCGATGAACTCAGCCTCCGCTGGGCTCGAGGCGGAAAAGAAAGCCTGTCCTGGACCGTCGATTGTCAGAGTCAGCAGCGTGATCGGCGTCCACGTAGCCGATGAGGTTGAAGGATGAAGTTGGAATGGTGGAGTAGCAGAGCCCGACACTGGGCATAGAGATGAGAAATTGAAGAGCTCGCTGAAGATCTAAGAGATTCTCAGCCGTTGGGTTGCGTGAGTACTGAGCCAACTGGCTCGCGATGTAGGAGAGGTCGGGCCTGCAAGTGACAGATGCAAAGAGCAGGCATCCCAACTGCTGCTGGTAAGTGTGAAGCCCAGCAGGGGATAGGGCTTTGTTGTCAAGTTTGTGGTTGGGTCCCGGGGTGCGGTAAGGGGTGGAGAGTGGTGCAGGCGCAATGTTGAAGCGCTTGCTAAGCTCCTCTGCGTAATTCGCTGCTGAAAGATGAATGGCTTCCGGCAAGTAAGTGATGTTGAGCCCAAGAAACTGCTTCACGTTATGGTTGCAGGTGATGTTGACGCGCCCTGCGAGGCTTTTCTCAAATTGCTCGAGCAATTCGTTGCTTGAGCCTGTGTAGAGAAGGTCGTCGACGTAGACTGTGAGTAGGATGTATTTTCCGCGGAAATCGCGGCGATACATCCCAGAATCGTGAGGCAGCTGCTTGAGCCCGATTTCAAGCAGTATGTTGTGCAGGTACTGCTGCCAGAGTCTCGGTGCCTGTTTAATCCCATAGAGGGACTTGCGTAGCTGGCAGATACGTGGGTCCCCATCGCCGTATGTGTGCGGCTGCTCTGCGTAGATCACGGCGTCCACTAATGCGTACAGGAACGCATTCTTCACGTCGATCTGCCGGAGTGGTAAGTGTCGCGCGGCTGCGATGGCGAGAAGTATTCTGACGGACGTGTGACGGCTGACCGGTGCAAATGTCTGGTCAAAATTAATCGCGTGCCTCTGATCGTAGCCGCGCACCACCCAGCGCGCCTTGAATCGCTAAATCGTCCCGTCAGCTCCTGTCTTCACGCGGAAGACCCACTTGCCGGAGAGGATCCTTCTCCCCTTTACTGCTGCACGGTTGACGAGCACCCAGGTGTCGCGTGACTCGAGTGCCCGAATTTCCGCACCCATTGCTTCGCGCCACACCTTGCTGTGTGGGCCTGTGAGAGCTTGTTGTGGGTTCTTAGGTTCGATGATGTGCGGAGCAGTGGAAATGGCAGCGTGAAGTCCCAGAAGCTGAAGGCCAGTGACGGTGCTGTCATGGCGATGTTGGGTGATGACTTCCTGCACGTCGTCATCATCGCTTTCTGGTTCAGGCGGTGCTGGTGGTGCTGTGTCTCCGCCGCTTCCGCTTCCTCCTGCTGCGCCTCCTCTCGTTGCGCCTCCTGTTGCGCCTCCTGTTGCGCCCGTTCCTCCTTCTCCTGAATCGTCGTCGTCGTCATCGTCGTCGTCGCGGCGATCGCCCCTTGTGAACTCGCCTCTGGGAGAATTGCTGCTGCAGCTTCGTCCTCAGGTGAGGCGTAGCTGTGGCCCTCGTTGGCGTAGATGCGGTTTGCGTTGGTCTGCTCGTCGTCACGGAATTGTTGCAGAAACAGCCGCTCGTAGAAGATGACATCGCGCGCATTCTTGATTTTCTGGCTCAGGAGATCCAGGATGATCCACGCCTTGTGTTTGTGGCTGATGCCGAGATGGGTTCCCCAGCGCGCGCGGCTTTTGAACTTCCCGATGGTTGATGTTGGCGGTCGGTATTGAACCATGCACCCCCGGACGCGGAGCATGGAGGTGTCTCCCTTTCTTCCCGTCCATTTCACATGCGGCAAAGAGTTGCCGGTGATTGCGGTGGTTGACAGCAGGTTGTGCACCCGCACGGCGTGGTGCATCGCGTAGGTCCAGTAGATCGGCGGGAGCTTCGCCTGCCTCATTAGCGCCCGTACCTTCGTCATGAAGGTGCAATTCGTGCGCTTTGCTACGCCCTGCTGCTAGTGCGCGTAGGGGAGGGAGATGTGATGCTCGATCCCCTTTTGCGCGAGGTAATCCTGCAGTTCCTTGCTCTTGAACTCCGCCGCACCATCGGACTGCCAAATCTTCAATTTCTCCCCAGATTGCCACTGCGCGTGTGCCAGCCACAGACGGAATGCTTTGTAGGCTCTGCTACGCGCTTCTACGTCTACGACCCACACGTGGCGCGTTCCGGCTTCGACGAAGGTGAGTGTGTAGAGCTCGTCGTTGATGCCGTAGTGTCCTACGTTGAGAAAGTCACTGTAAACCTTCTCAAGCTTGGCGTAGCGATTGGTTCCTGGCTCGAGTAGGGGGAAGGGCTGGTGACTCAGCGCAGCTTCGGGGCAGACAGTGCAGCTGCGCGGGTGAGTTCCTCCTCTCACTTAGGAGCCGTCAGGGCGCAGCAGCGCGCCAGGTGCAAAGACCCCGGCTTCGATGCAGTTCTTCAGAGTCACGCGCGAAGGGTGACCTAGTCGCTGATGCCAGATGGCGTCGTCGAAGCGGAATCCGGAGATGCGCATGTAGCGCGCCAGTGCAGCTGCGGGGACTTCGTCAGGTGCCGGTGCAGGTGTAGGCGCTGCTCCCTCGTTCTCTTCTTCTTCCTCTGAGAAGAAACGAGAATGGATGAACTATGAATGAATTGGGTACAAGTACTAAACCTAATTGGGTTGTACCCCTTATGGGATACCCCACTATAGCCTACACAATATGCATGAGCTATAATGTTCTGACACACCCCCATAGGCAAAGTGGGGGAGAACAAGGGGTCACAAGACCAGTCAAGCAAAGCAAAAGCAAAGCAAGCTCAGGGTGGATCACAAAGTCACCACACATTGCGAGCACAAGTTCAAGGCCACAAGGCCAGTTCACATGCAGGAGTACATATATATAAAAAGGCTAGACAAGCAAGAGCATGTATATATATATGTAACAGTACAAGCAAGGTCAAGAGGTGAGCAAGTGAGGCAAGGTAGGCACAAGGCCCAGCGGAGTACAGAAGCGCTGATGGTCACAAGGCGCAAGCGCCTTGGTGAAGATATCAGCAATGTTGGCCTCAGAGGCCACGTACGCAAGTCGCAGCTGACCACGCTGCTGCAGCTCACGAGCAAGGAAGCAGCGGAGAGCAATGTGCTTCATTCTGTGCTCCAGTCGCTGCTCCCGACACAAGGCGAGCATGGCCTTGTTGTCTACGTACAGCACTGGAGGAGAACGAGGCGGCTCTCCGAGGTCAGTCAGCAGGTAGGTGAGCCAGCGAAGCTCCTGTGCAGCCATGGCTCCTGCGTAGATCTTAGCCTCACAACTGGAGCCGAGAACAAAAGACGAGCGAGTAGCCCGCCACGAAACAGAGCCGGAACCAAGGCTGAAGGTGTAACCCTGTGACGACCACTGCGTAGCCTGGTCGTCAGCCCAAGAAGCGTCTGCGTGCCCAGTAAGGAACACTAGACTCTGCCCTCCAAGCACAAGCCCCATGCCCGACGTACTGCACAAGTAGCGCAACACCCTCTTCGCTGCAGCCATGTGCTCTGGTCTGTGTCTCCCAGGAGCAACATAGCGTGCCAAGATGCTAAGAGGGTATGCAAGGTCAGGTCGTGTGCAGGTCATCAGGTACATGAGGCAGCCAACAAGCTCTGGGTACGGGCCACTCGACTCTACGGACTCATCCGAAGGCAGAGCTGAGAGCGAGTGACGAGTAGACAGAGGAGTGGCCTGAGGCGAGGAGTACGTGAAGCCGAAGCGCTGAAGGACCTGCTGCACCATGTGTGACTGAGTCAAGATAATGGTGCGGCGTGCTCTGTCCCGAGTGATCTGCAAGTCAAGGTAGCTGCGCAGTTCACCCAGGTCAGTGCACGTGTGTCTCTTCTGCAGCTCGGACTTCACGTGGGCGAGTCCAGCAGTGTCAGCTGTGGGAAAGACCAAGTCGTCGGCGTACACGAGGATGTAGAACGGCGGCAAAGAAGTGTCGGTGCGCAGAAACAGCGACGGGTCGGCAGTAGAGGGAGCAAACCCAAGAGCCGCAAGTGTAGTCCTCAGTGTGTCGTGCCACTCACGCGGTGCTTGGCAGAGACAGTAGACTGGCTGCTGGAGGCTCCAATGGGTGCCAGGAGGAAAAGACCCAGTGAAACCAGGTGAGTGACGCAGCCAGATCTCCTCGTGCAGGCTGCCCTGCAAGAAAGCAGTGCTGAAGTCAAGAGAGTGTAGCTCGTAGTCACGGTGAGCAGCTATGTGCAGCAGTACCCGAAGAGTGGTCATCTTCGGGGTGGGAGAGAAGGTCTGAAAGTAGTCAACTCCCTGCCGCTGACTGAAGCCACAAGCCACGTAACGCGCCTTGAAGACAGGCGGAGAACCCGGCGGTCGCTTCACCCTGAAAATCCACATGCCAGTGACGATGTTCGCCCCACGAGGGGGAACGGCGTCAACGTAGGTGCTTGTGGACTTCCAAGAAGCCATCTCTGTGTCCATAGCTGCCTGCCACTGAGACGAGTAGGGACCCTCTATCGCCTCCGCGTAAGAGCGCGGAGTCGGGATGTCAAGTGCATCCGGGTCTCCCTCAGGGGTAAGCATACGGACACGAGATGAGGTGAAGCAGCAGCCAAGCACTGGAACTCCTCCTGCCTGTCCTCAAGGACGTCCGTGCCAAGGGCACACTCACCCCCGACGAACGGAGGACAGACAGACTCAGACTCAGCAACAAGACTGGCGGTGTAGTCTAGGCGACAGCGAGCAGCAAAGTCGACGAGCTCAGCAACTAGGGCAGACGCAGCAGTGGACTCAAAGGAAGGGTCAATGACGACAGTAGCAAGGAGACGCGTGACAGTAGGACTGGCAGCACGAAGAGAGTCCGACTCCGGGTCGGCAAGAGCAAGAATAGAAGACTCAGGAGGAGAAGGTAAAGGGGCACGCAGAGGAGCAGTGGACGGACGCAGGGACATCCGGTGCGTGCCAGGGACAGGAGGAGGACGCTGACGCGAACCGTGACCACTAGTGCGAGCAGCACGGACAGGCGACGCAGGGCGAGACGCAGGCTTTCGACGCTCAGCAAGACCTCCAGTAGGACCAGTGTAGGGAGACAGAGCAGGCAGTGGGGAGGCCGGCTGTAACTGCGACGGGACAAGCTGTGGACACTCTAAGGGAGGAGGAGGACTAGTAGAAGACGGGAGACCAAGAACCTGCTGATGGAGCGGAACGAAGTACGGCCGAGGCCGTGCGGCGACTCCAGACACAGTAGGGACAGCACCAGCACCCCTTGTGGCAGCACGAGCACCAGTAGTACCCCCAGCAGCACCAGTAGTACCCCCAGCAGGACCGCCTCCAGGACCGACAGCAGTAGCCTCCGCGCAAACACCCGCAGCAGCTCCAGCTCCTGAAGTACCCGCAGGTCCAGCAGCTCCAGGACTCCCAGTACTAGCACCTCCGAGACCCGTGGCACCAGCTCCCTCAGCAGCAACAGAACCTCCAGTACCCGCAGCACCTCCAGCTCCAGCAGCTCGCCTCCAGCGCCGGGCAAACCACTCACGCAGCTCCTGTGGAGAGAGTGGCTCCGGGCGAGAAGAAGCACCCGGAGAACCGCAAGGCACAGCACCAGCAGGCCCAGCTCCCTCAGGCTCCGCACCCCCAGGCTCAGCACCTCCAGGCGTAGCTTCCCCAGGCTCAGCACCCCCAGGCGTAGCACCCCCAGGCTCAGCACCCCCAGACTCAGCACCCCCAAGCTCAGCACCCTCAGTCGTAGTACCCTCAGGCTCAGCACCCCCAGGTGTAGCACCCACACGCTCAGCACCCCCAGAGTTAGCACCCCCTGGCTCAGCACCCTCAGCAGCACCAGAGTCACCAGCGACCTCGACAGGCTCAACAGCGTCTACCTGGGACACACCTGAAGGGGCAGGACCCTGAGGGGGGAGGGGGTCTACCGGGGGGGGACCTGGCACAAGGAAGAGCGGTGGCGGGGGGAGGGACGGAGTGCGGTAGTAGGGGACAAACTCGTCGAATGTGACGTCCTGGGAGGACAGAACACGGCGAGAGGTGGGGTGGTAGAACTGCCACCCTGGCGCGTCAGGGGGGAAACCCAGGAAGACGCAAGGAGCAGCACGAGGGGACAGCTTGTCCGCAGACAAGTCGCGGACAAACGCCCGAGATCCCCAGACACGGAACGCAGACGCATCGCCAACCTTCCCCGTCCACAGCAAAGCTGGGGAGGTCTCCGGCATGGAGACCCTGGGCTGAAGGTTGATCTGATGCGCCGCGTACCGGACCGCAAACGGCCACAGAAAATGGGGGGCGGCCGCATGCATCATGGACGTACGGGCGACGTCCAAGACCATGCCAATGCGGCGCTCAGCAATCCCATTTTGCTGTGGAGAGTCCAGAAGCGTGAAGGTCTGGCAGATGCCTCGTGCACGTCAGTAGGCCCGCAGAAGGCAAGAGGAGAACTCTCCGCCTCTGTCAGAGTGCAGACGTAGAACAGGAAAGTCCGAGCCAAAGCTCCGCCTGAGCTGGAGACGAGCTGCGCGGATCCAGCCGATCAACACCTCAGTGACATCACCCTTGCTGCGCAAGGGGAAGACTGTGGTGTAACGCGAGTAGTCATCGACCACCAGCAGAAAGTAGCGCTCGTGACCCTGTCCACGGACGCGGGCTGGGCCCCTCACGTCCATGTGAAGCGTCTGCAGCGGGGCCTCTGTCGGAGGAATCTGGGAGGAGTGAGGGGCAGCCCGCTACCGCCCCTCGACACAGGGGACGCAGGTAGGGCCAGGCCCCGGAGGAAGGGGAGGGAGGGACCGGGGAAGACCAGAGACAAGGACACGGGAGGTGTGAGGATCTAGGATCGAGTTCAGAAAAGAGAATGAGAATTGAGTCGAATTGAATTGAATTGAATGTCCACCTGGGTACAACACGAGGCTATATATAGGCTCGACACAAGGCCCCGTAACCAGGTGTTACGCGAAGGTTCCGCGGGTCGCGAAGCGTCCCGAACAGATCCTTACCGAATTCGGTAGAAGGCAATTCGGTGGCAACCGAAAAGCCAGAATTCGGTGCACGCAACCTAGCTCGGTGCTATAACTATAATGAAATATAGGAAAGCACCTAGCCTAGGAAATCAAGCAATTCATGCATGCATATGATTATCCTATGCTAGAAATAGCATGATAAAGTAGAGGCAAGCAAGCATAGCTGGCATAAGCCGTCGTACTCTCACACGTCCCCCCCTCAAAGCTGGGTGGCGTGAGATACACCCTGCTTGACAAGATAGTCCTTGAGAGCACGGCGTGCGTTGCCCATATCAGCTTCTGCAACCCAACTGTCCTTAGTGGGGTCGTATCCCTTCCAGCGTATCAGGAACTGGAGAGTCTTGCCACCGCGGCGCCGATGAGAGAGAACGCGCTCGATCTCGTACTCGGGTTCATCCTGTATGAGAACAGGTGGTGGTGGCGGTAGTTGCCGTCCCTGGAACTGTTGGTTGGGGTCCTTGTGGGGCTTCAGTAGCTGGACATGGAAAGCGTTGTGAAGCTTCCATGTATCTTGTAAGCGCAAGCGGAATGTAACTGGTGTCACCTGTGCCTCAACGAGAAAAGGACCACAGAAGCGAGGCCGGAGTTTGGATGGGAGGTGAGACAGGTTCAAGTTGCGCGTGTCAAGAAGCACCTGATCTCCGACTGCTACTGAGTGATCACGTCGCTGACGATCGGCATACTGCTTCTGGGAGTTCTGCATCATGGTGAGACGTCGCTGAGTCTTCTCCCATAGCTGCTGCATGGTGGTGACGAAGTCATGTGCGGCTTGGACGTGTGCCGGTGTAGTTGGCTGCTGTGGTGTGAGTGGTTCCCGTCCGTAACATAGGAAGAAAGGAGTTTTCCCTATGGCCGCATGTGATGCGTTGTTGTAAGCGAACTCTAGGGTTGGTAACTGTGTGTCCTAGTGGCTGACGTCGTCCTTGCAAGCTGTGCGCAGTAACTGTTCAACCACTTGATTGAGTCGCTCTTTCTGTCCGTCAGTCTGGGGGTGGTATGCTGAAGACATTGCAAGCTTTGTCCCCAACAGTCCCATGAGCTCCTTCCAGAACTTACTCGTGAATTTGGGGTCTCTGTCTGAGATGAGTGTAGCGGGGATGCCGTGGATGGTGATGATGCGGTTGAAGAAGAGTCGAGCAGTTGCTTCAGCTGTAGCTGTGGCGTTGGTCGGTATGAAGTGACCCATTTTGGAGAACTTTTCGATCACCACGAGGATGGAATCATGTCCCCGTGAGGTCGAAGGAAGCCCTGTGATGAAGTCGAGGCTAACGACCTGCCATGGCTGCTCCGGTACGGGTAGAGGCTGAAGTAACCCTGCTTTTTTCTGCTTGCTGCTCTTCATCCGCTGGCACGTGTCGCAAGAGGTGACGAACTGCTGCACGTCTGCTGCCATCCCGGGCCAGTAGTAATACTTCGCTATCCCTGCTAACGTCTTGTTGCTCCCGAAATGTCCCGCGTAAGGTACGTCGTGAAACTCCTCCAATAGGATCTGCCGTAGCGGGGCGTAATTCGGTACCCAAATCTTTCCTGAACCCTTCCTTACAGCTAAGTCTTTCTCCCACTGTAATAGCTTCTTGGTCTGTGCTGTAGCAATCTCTGCGTCCACGGAGTACCCATGTTGGAATAGACCCTTGAGCAGAGGGTTCATCCCGTCGAGCTGGATGCTTGCTACATGTCCGGGGCGGCTCAACGCGTCTGCCTTGTTGTGTAGCCCGGGCTTGTAGACGATGTCGTAGTGGAAGTGAGTTTCCAGGAAGTCCACCCACCGCACCTGTCGTCGTGAGAGTGTCGGCTGTGACTTCAGGTATTTGAGACTGCAGTGGTCAGTATAGACTGTAGTCTTGGCTCCCTCTAGGTAACACCTCCACGCCTTGAAGGCTATGACTATCGCTAAGGCTTCCTTGTCGTGAATGGGGTAGTTTAGTTCTGCTCCGTGTAGCTTCTTACTGAGGTAGGCGATGGGCTGCAAACCGCGTCCGTGATCCTGCATCAGTACTGCTCCGACTGCTTGGTCACTAGCGTCTGCTTCCACCACGTAGTCCTTGTCTGGATCCGGCAAGATGAGTACTGGCGCTGTAGTCAGTGCTGTCTGTAGCTGCTCCATGGCTTGCTGATGAAGGGTATCCCATTTGTAGGGCGTATCCTTTTTCAGTAGGTCGGTCAGTGGCGCTGCTATCTTAGCGTACTGCGGCACGAACCTGTTGTAGTAGTTGGCGAAGCCTAGGAACTGCTGTAACTCCTTCACGTTCTCTGGTACTCTCCACTTCTTGACGGCTTCGATCTTCTGTGGGTCCACGTGTACGCCCTCGGCACTCACCATGTGCCCGAGAAACTGCACCTTCTTCAGGGCGAAGTCGCTCTTTGACAGCTTCACGTAGAACTTGTTTTTCCGCAGGATCTCGAACACCTTCCGCAAATGCTCCACGTGCTCCTTCATGTTCTTGGAGTAGATGAGAATGTCGTCCAGGTACACCACCACGCATTCGTCCAGCAGAGGTCGTAAGATGTGATTCATCTCCGCCTGAAGCGTTGCTGGTGCGTTGCAGAGTCCGAACGGCATCACCAAGTATTCGTAGGAGCCGTATCTGGTACGGAACGCTGTCTTGTGGACGGAGTTGTCTGCCATCTTGATCTGCCAGTAGCCCGATCGTAGGTCCAGCTTCGAAAATACTGTTGCTCCACGCAGTTGATCGAGTAGGTCGTCTATGCGCGGTATGGGATATTTGTTTTTGACTGTCTGTTTGTTCAGTGCGCGGTAGTCGATGCACATCCGTAGACTGCCGTCTGGTTTTGGAGTGAAGAGAACTGGTGCGCTGTAGGGAGAGGTGGATGGGCGGATAAGTTGTCTGTCCAGTAGATACTCTATCTGTTTTTTCATGTCTGTCAGTTCAGTCGGACTCAGTCGGTATGGTGCACGTGAGACGGGTTTCGCACTTGGCTCCTCCACGATCTCGTGCTCGTGGGTGCGTGCTGGAGGTACACCTGCAGGTAGGTCGTCGGGCATTATATCCTTGTACTGCTCCAAGACCTCTTTCACTGCTGCAGGTAGCTCGGAACTCGGCTTCTCCTCTGCTGCTGCCATAACCAGTGCTAGGTAACCCGTGTTACTCCTGTTCACCGTCTGTTCGAACCGTGCCAGTGTCGTTTCAGGTATGTCCCCTATATCCGTCCAGCTTCGCAGCTCCACTCGTTTCGCGTTGTTGTAGATGCACACCTTGCTGTTGACCCAATCGATCTCGGGGTTGGACTGCTTCAGGAAATCTCGCCCCAAGATAAAATCTAATCCTTTGATGTTGGTGACTGGTAGCTTCGGCTTCCACCTCAACGCACCTATATGCAGTTGCAGTGATGCTTCGCCGTGGATAGGAAGCTTCGTACCGTCCACCATGGTTGTTGAAAACTGGGTCTCTTCCGCCTTCTCTCCAATTTTCTCCAATGCTCCGCGGTCACACACCGAGTGAGATGCACCGCTCTCCACCTGTGCCCGGAGGCGTCGCCCATTGCATAACACCTCGAGGAGTAGTGGTTTCTGCTGTGCTGAGTAGCCAAAGAGGGCCTCGTTAACAGGATCATAGGGTACATCAAACTTAATACCTTCCCTTTTTCCTATACCTGACTCAGTGCTTTCCAACTTCACCTGGGGGGTAGGAGGATTTTTCCGAGGCTTGTATAATTTTTCCTGAGCCTGGATGTCTCCTCTAAGCCTTGGCAGCTGTGTAGGCTTCACCTGTGGGCGACGGGGAGCCTTAACACTGTGCTGCGGGGAGAGAATATTAACTCCACGGAACGCACGACCCTTTTCTACGCTCCGTAGTACTTTGCCCAACTTCTCAGGTACCTGAATAATTTCTAAAGGCTTTTTCTTGGCCTCTAGACTGTGAAAATAGGTAGGTAACGATAGTAGCCATAGCTAGGACCTACCTAGCTAGGCAAGAAGAAGTTAGGCAAAAGAGAGGGTTGTACTAGCAAGCAATGAGATACAAATATGAAACCCTAAGGGGTTATACTCGCTATAGAGTACCCCACTGCAGGCTAGATAACAAATATGACATTCTGACATAGACCTCCCCTGAATTTTTTGAAGGCTTTTAAACCACGAGAAGCAATATTCTTCGTTAGAGCATCTTTATAGGATACTTTTAACGAATTCTTACTTTCGTGGGTGTTCGGCTGGAGTTTCCCGGTCGGTGCAGAGTCTTTTTTCGCGGAGCCTCCATTCGCCTCGGCGATTTCCCCTGATGCCGGCCGGTCGTGACGTTTTAAATTCGCGCCATCATTTTCTCCTTTTTTCACCCGCTTCGAAGTCGCCACGTCGTCGCCTTTTCCTGCTTTTCGGATCTTTACGCGATCGCCAGGTCGATCCGCGGATACTGGCGATTCCCGTTTTTTTACTTCGGGGGTGCTCCACTGTTTCCGTCCCGGAGTGCCGCACGTGCTTTCTTCATTTTGTAGCACGACAAAAACTGATGTCCTGCTGCGCCGCAAAATTCGCATTTTGTCGGCTGCTGCTTCACGTCGTATTTGTCGATATCCATCGGTTCGGCGAACGTGGGGGGTGCCGATCGCTCCGTGCCGAATGTACGGTTCGGCGTGAAGCGTCGTGTTTCGGGTTGACTTCGAGTCAGCGCGTCGTATCGCTCTGCAGCACGCACGATGTCTCTGTAGCTGTTGTAATTCGCCGCAATCACCTGCCGCCGAATCTCCATTTTTAATCCTTCGGTGTACGCCTGGATTTTTTCGCCTTCGGTCAGGTCGGTGATGCGGTTGAACAGTAACTCCATCTCCTGCGTGTACTGTGTTACACTACTGTATTGCTTGTGTCGGTGTATCTGCTGCCGCGCCATGTAGGTTGTATTAATTGGTTCGAAACGCTCGATTAAATCTGCCCGAAACTGCTGCCACGTTTTCTCCCCGCGGGCTACGTCGTTGTAGTAAATCCATTCGAGAGTCGGTCCACGTAACAGTGTCGCTGCGAGCCGAATCCTTGCTGCGTCGTGTTGTGGGGTCGAACAGCCAATGGCCTCGAAGTAAATTTCGAGGGTGGCCACGAATCGCCGGACGTCGGATCCCTTCGCGCTTGGATCGAACGCCTCCGGGAGCCTCGGTCGTGCTGCTTCGAGGTTCGGCGACAATGGTGCCATTGGTCTGTGAAATGTCGGTGTCGCCACTGCTGCTGGAGTTGTCGGTGTTGTAGTCGCTGTGGTCGCTGCTGCTATGGTGGCGAACCCTGGTTGGCTTGTCAGAAAAGCCTCGAGTCGACGAAGCGTCGCCTGCGTCTGCTCCATGTCAGTGCGAAGGCTCGCAATGTCACTCGTAGTCGCGTAGTTGTCGCCTTGGCCCTCCATTTGGTGATTTACAGGAAGATGCGCAACGAAAATAATCGAATTCTAGGTGCTGGTCGACTTACTGCGAGTCAAATTGACTGTAGAATCGACGAGCGTGAATTCTGTAGGTTGCGTAAATCTCCCTTAGGCGAAATTCGCGTCCGATCTCGGCCGTTGAGGAGAAAATCGATCCGACGCTCCAAATTCCAACTTTTTTGGGCGAAATTCTCTGGGCCGTTGAGATGAAACTCGATCGAACGGTCGAAACTCCAACCTTTCCACCAGTAAATCTGAGGGGTGTTGGAAAACCGAATCGAGGGGGACTTAGAAAAATTGCGCGGAACTGGTTTTACATACCCATATCGGCGCTTTCGTCGTCGCCCCCGCGGTTTTTAAAGGCCGGAACTAAGCGGTTGAAGACCTCGCGTGTAAACCCGCTCTGATTACCAAGTGTGAGGATCTAGGATCGAGTTCAGAAAAGAGAATGAGAATTGAGTCGAATTGAATTGAATTGAATTGAATGTCCACCTGGGTACAACACGAGGCTATATATAGGCTCGACACAAGGCCCCGTAACCAGGTGTTACGCGAAGGTTCCGCGGGTCGCGAAGCGTCCCGAACAGATCCTTACCGAATTCGGTAGAAGGCAATTCGGTGGCAACCGAAAAGCCAGAATTCGGTGCACGCAACCTAGCTCGGTGCTATAACTATAATAAAATATAGGAAAGCACCTAGCCTAGGAAATCAAGCAATTCATGCATGCATATGATTATCCTATGCTAGAAATAGCATGATAAAGTAGAGGCAAGCAAGCATAGCTGGCATAAGCCGTCGTACTCTCACACTGTGGGAGTATCGGTCCCACTGACTGTAGCACCGTTGATTGTAACACTGCTGACTGTAACACAGCCAACTGTATTACCGCTGAATGTAGTCCCACTGACTGTAGCACCACTGACTGTAGCACCACTGACTGTAGCACCACTGACTGTAGCACCACTGACTGTAGCACCACTGACTGTAGCACCACTGACTGTAGCACCACTGACTGTAGCACCACTGAATGTAGGAGTGGTTGCAGTTGTTATGTGATGCTATCACTTGCATTCACGTCTGTCTGCCTCCCATCACATGTTCGTGCGTTGCATGCGTGGTGTGAGCGTGTGCAAGAATTTGTGTTTGATGTGGTTTGGTTTTTCTGAGTGTGTATGAATGTTATTTGGCTTGAGCAGGTATCTGAAGTGACTCCTCTGCTCAAGAACTTTCCATCGAGCCAAGTATCGCCTCAATCGGAGCACGAACAAGAAAGTTACGAACATTTGAAGTTCGTATGCTTTTGATATTTGGTTGTAATGACTATGGGAAGTTGTAGGGTTGAATCCATACGGGGTACATACTTTTGGGGGTTGAGAAATTCGTCAACATCACTGTAGATGCTGCCAAGTGGTTGGGAGGAGCCAAACCAGGTTGGCAAGTGTGGCCAAGTTGGGCAAGGTGGATGGCATGGGTTGGAAAGTGACAAGAGTAAAAGTGGGGTTCCTATAGGGAAAGGATTTGATGTGCTTATGGGGTTTCCCTGGTTGGGGAATCCTTGGGGTCCTTCCCTCTCGTCCTCCTCTTCCCTCCCACCTGGTTAATTGCTACTCTAACTTTCTTGTGTGAAATTTGTGAGACTCTTTTATTGAGTTAAGATTCTATGGCAGCATACCCCCTAGTGCGCCGAAATTCATAACTCAAGAAATACTTCACCTTATTGTACGATTCAAATTGGAAAATGTAGCCACGGACTAGGGGTACAGCATATCTGAGCTTGGTGAAGTTTTGACAGTGCGTTGTTTTGTCGAAGACGTTATTTGTGAAGTCGACAGTTCTGTCCAGAATTCTAAGCCAACGATTTTTAAGAAATTTGTCAAATTATAATGTTCTGTAGGCTATAGTGGGGTAGCCTATATGGGGTACACATTTCTAGGGTTGCATATTTGTATCACTTTCGTTCCTTAGTCAATCATTCTTGTTTCAGTTTTCTCATGGTATCGAGCAGGTTCCCTAGTGGGAACTGTACCTAGGGCCCACCACATCGATTTTTTTTTTTCCTGCCCGGAGCGCGCTCAGCCCGAGTCGCGCTCCTCTCTCTCACTGCGTCGCGCCGCCCTAGCGGCCCCGTCGTTCTGACGGCCCCATCATCCTAGCGCCCCCGTCGCCTAGCCCTACGGCCCCGTCGCCTCGCCCTACGGCCCCGGCGCCGTCCTGTCCCGGCCCCGCCGCCCTTCGCTGCGGCCCCGCCGCCCTTCGCTGCGGCCCCGCCGTCCTTCGCTGCGGCCCCGCCGCCCTTCACTACGGCCCCGCCGCCCTTCCCTAAGGCCCCGCCGCCCTTCGCTGCGGCCCCGCCACCCTTCGCTGCGGCCCCGCTGCCCTTTGCTGCGGCCCCGCCGCCCTTCGCTGCGGCCCCGCCGCCCTTCTCTGCAGCCCCGCCGCCCTTCACTACGGCCCCGCCGCCCCTCTCGCTACGGCCCCGCCGCCTACCTTGCGGCTCCGCCGCCCTTCGCTGCGGCCCCGCCGCCCCTCTCGCTACGGCCCCGCCGCCCCTCTCGCTGCGGCCGCGCCACCTACCTTGCGGCCCCGCCGCCATTCGCTGCGGCCCCGCCGCCCTTCGCTGCGGCCCCGCCGCCCTTCACTGCGGCCCCGCCGCCCTACCGAGCCGCCCGAGCCGCCCGAGCCGTCCGTTCCGCCCGAGCCGCCCGAGCCGCCCGAACCGCCCGAGCCGCCCGAGCCGCTCGAGCCGCCCAAGCCGCCCCAGCCGCCCGAGCCACCTGAGCCGCAGGGGAGCCGAGCCGCTGGTGCCGCCGAGCCGCAGTTACTGCTGAGCCGCCCGAGTCGCCCGAGCCGCCGTGTTGACGTGCAGGTGTGCTGCCGAGCTGCCCGAACCGCCCTGTCTGGTGAGAGCAGCGCTTCTGTCACTGCACTGCCCCTGTCCTTCAGTTAGCACTGCTAGCCTACTGCTGTCATGGCCACCCCCAGTGTTCTCGCTTTTGACGCTGAGGGTCGGGCCATTGACTTTGAGGTCTGGGTAGATGACCTGCAGGTTTTCCTACAGTGCGATAGGGCAGACGGTCTCTCCCTCTTTGACCTTACCTCTGGTGCCTCCCCTGCCCCTGCTGCCGATGCCGACGCCACTATTCGCTCCCAGTGGGCCACTCGCGATGCTGCTGCACGTCTTGCTGTGCGTCGCCACCTGCCTACCACTGAGCGCGCACACTTCAGTCAGTACAAGAGTGCTCAGACCTTGTACGACGCCGTAGTAGTGCGCTACTCTTCCCCTGCCACTGCTGCACTGAGCCGCCTCATGCTGCTGTACCTCTTCCCTGACCTTGCTGCCTTTCCCACAGTCGCTGACCTCATTACGCACCTCCGCACTAGTGACACTCGCTACCGCGCTGCGCTTCCTGCTGAGTTCTGCGCCAAGAACCCCCCCCCCCCATGTACATCACTCTCTATTATATAGTCACCCGCCTCCCTGACTCCCTTCGTGTAGTCAGGAACCACTTCCTCTCGGTCTGTCCCACCACTCTCACTGTTGACCTCCTAGAGAAGGCCCTCCTAGCAGCGGAGAAGAGCATAGTCGCTGTAGGAGCCTCTCGTGGTGACCCTCGCACCCCCATCTTTGAGGGGTGTTCCCCTTTCCCCCTTTTGCCCTCTGTCGCCTCTGCTGCTGTGGCCGACCTTATTGGTCTTGAGTCGGTCGGTACGGCGTCCGCCCCTAGCGGGAGACGCCGCTCTGGCAAGGGCAAAGGGGGCAAGGGCGCGGGTGGAGCTAGCAGGGGTGGCGGAGGTGGTGGTGGAGGCGGCGGAGGGAGTGGGGGTGGCCCTGGGAGTGGTGGCAGGGGTGGAGGTGTCAGTGGCAGCAGTGGAGGCGGAGGCAGCAGAGGCGGTAGCGATGGGAGCGGAGGCGGCGGTGGTGGTGGAGGTGGAGGAGGCGGTGGTGGAGGGGGTGGAGCTGGTCGAGGTGGCGCTTTGCAGAGTAGCGGCTCCGGTGGTGGTCAGCGCCAGCAGCAGCAGTAGCAGCGTTCTCGGGACATCCCCCCCCCTCAGCAGCTCCGTGAGTGGTACGCTGCGCGTCAGCGTGGTGGGGGTTTTGGTCCGTGCACCTACGTCCTTCGCACCGGCGACCGCGCGGGTGAGCAGTGTGGGGGTGCCCACTCCACCCAACGCTGCTTTGGCCGCCTGACGGACGCTTGGCGTCACCAGTTCCCGGAGGCCGCAGAGATCCCCCGCTGGGAAGAGCTGTCTAGGGCAGGTGTAGCTATCTTTGATCTTGACTTTGATGCTATTCTTGCTGCCATGTATGTGTCAGAACATTATAACTTACTTATTTGTGTAGGCTATAGTGGGGTATCCCATAGGGGGTACAATCCCATTAGGGTTTCCTATTTGTACTCACTTCATTCTTAGTCATTTCATTTCTCGTTCTATTGTTCTCATGGTATCGAGCAGGTTCCCCTGTGGGAACTGTGCTTAGGGCCCACCACTACTTCGACTTTTTTCTCTGCCTGGAGCGCGCTCCGGGCTCTCTCTTTCACGCCCGCGCGCCGCCCGTTCCGGCCATTAGCCGCCCGCGCGCCGCCCTTTGCAGCCCGCGCGCCGCCCTTAGGAGCCCGCACGCCGCCCTAGAGCCAGCGCGCCGCCCTACGCAGCCCGCGCGCCGCCCTACACAGCCCGCGCGCCGCTCGCTAGGCCCCAGGCCGCCCGCGCGCCATCCGCGCGCCGCCCTCAGCCGCCCGTGAGCCGCCCGCGCGCCGCCCTCAGCCGCCCGTGAGCCGCCCGTGCGCCGTCCTTAGCTGCCCGTGAGCCGCCCGTGCGCCGCCCGTCAGCCACCTTCAGCCGCCCATAAGCTGCCCGTGAGCCGCTCGTGCGCCGCCCGTGAACCGCCCGTGAGCCGCCCGTGCGCCGCCCGTGAGCCGCCCGTGAGCCGCCCGACAGCAGCCTGTGAGCCGCCCGTGAGCCACCCTTCAGCCGCCCGTGAGCTGCCCGCGAGCCGCCCGTGAGCCGCCCTTCAGCCGCCCGCACGCCGCCCGCGAGCCGCCCGTGAGCCGCCCGTCACGACGCCCGAGCCGCCCGTGCCACCCGCGTCACCCGAGCCGCCTGCGCAGCTGAGGAGCCGAGCCGCCCGAGCCACCCGAGCTGCAGAGCCGCCCGGGTCGCCTGTGCCGCTGAGCGCCCGAGCCGCCCGAGCCGCCCGAGCAGCCCGAGCCGCTCGAGCCGCCCGAGCCGCCCGAGCCGCCTGAGCCGCCCGAGCCGCCCGAGCCGCCCGAGCCGCCCGAGCCGCCCGAGGAGCCGAGCCGCTGGTGCTGAGGTGCTGCTGTTGCTGCTGGGCCGGCCGAGCAGCCGTGTTTGCTGTGCTACTATGCTCCCAGACCCGTCTTGTCTGGTGAGATCGCCGGCTGCAGTCATGGCTACCCCTAGTGTCCTAGCTTTTGACGCTGAGGGTTGTGCCATTGACTTTGAGGTCTGGCTCGACGACCTGCAGCTGTTCTTACAGTGCGATAGGGCAGACGGTCTTTCTCTCTTTGACCTCACCTCTGGCGCCGTCCCTGCCCCTGCTGCTGATGCTGACGCCACTGTTCGCTCACAGTGGGCCACGCGCGATGCTGCTGCACGTCTTGCTGTGCGTCGCCACCTGCCTACCGCTGAGCGCGCGCACTTTAGCCAGTACAAGAGTGCCCAGACCTTGTACGACGCTGTAGTTGCGCGCTACTCCTCCCCTGCCACTGCTGCACTGAGCCGCCTCATGCTCCCCTTCCTCTTCCCTGACCTTGCTGCCTTTCCCACTGTCGCTGACCTCATTACGCACCTCCGCACTAGTGACACTCGCTACCGCGTTGCGCTTCCTGCTGACTTCTGCGCCAAGAACCCCCCCCCCCCCCCATGTACATCACTCTCTACTTTTTAGTCACTCGCCTCCCTGACTCCCTTCGTGTAGTCCGGGACCACTTCCTCGCGGTCTGTCCCACCACCCTCACTGTCGACAGCCTCGAGAAAGCCCTCCTAGCGGCGGAGAAGAGCATAGTCGCTGTAGGAGCCTCTCGAGCTGACCCCCGCGTCCCCATCTTTGAGGGGTGTTCTCCTTCCCCTCTCCTGCCCTCTGTCGCCTCTGCCGCTGCGGCCGACCTCGTTGGTCTTGAGTCGGTCGGTGCGGCGTCTGCCCCTAGTGGGAGACGTCGCTCTGGCAAGGGCAAGGGGGGCAAGGGAGCGGGTGGGGCCTGCGGGGGCGGTGGAGGTGGCGGTGGAGGCGGCGGAGGGAGTGGGGGTGGCGGTGGAGGTGGTGGCGGGGGTGGGGGTGCTAGTGGCGGCAGTGGAGGCGGGGGTGGCGGCGGAGGTGGCGGTGGGAGCGGAGGTGGCGGAGGTGGCGGCGGTGGAGGCGGAGGCGGGGGTGGCGGTGGCGGTGGCGGTGGCGGTGGTGGAGGTGGTCGGAGTGGCGCTTCGCAGCGGAGCAGCACTGGGGGTGGTCAGCGCCAGCAGCAGCAGCAGCAGGAGTGTTCTCGCGACCTCCCGACGCCTCAGCAGCTCCGTGAGTGGTACACCCAGCGTCAGCGTGGTGGGGGTTTTGGTCCCTGCACCTACGTCCTTCGCACTGGCGACCGTGCTGGAGAGCAGTGTGGGGGTACCCACACCGCCCAGCGCTGCTTTGGCCGCCTGACGGACGCTTGGCGCCAGCAGTTCCCGGAGGCCGCGGAGATCCCCCGCTGGGGAGAGCTGTCTAGGGCTGGTTTAGCTGTCTTTGAACTTGACTTTGATGCTATCCTTGCTGCCATGTATGCTGTGACCATTAGTGATCAGGGTGACTGTTACCGGTGTTTCCCGCCCGACCCGGGCATTGGTACTGCTGCTCTTGGTGTCAGTGAGGCTTCTGCTCTAGGTGCCAGTGCGTCTGTGCTCTTAGGTACTGGTGAGGCTGCTCTCTCAGGTACTCGTGAGTCTGCGCTCTCAGGTACTGCATCGGCCTCAGCCTCCCACACCTTCACTCTTGACTCTGGAGCGTCTCGCTCCTTCTTTCGGGACCGCACCACACTCACGCCGCTTAGTCGGCCGGTTGCGGTGTCCCTGGCTGACCCCTCTGGGGGTCCTGTCCTGTCTCGCTTCTCCACAGTCCTCCCGTGTCCGGCGGCTCCCTCTGGCACCCTGTCTGGTCTCTACCTCCCCTCGTTCTCTACGAACTTGGTGAGTGGTGCTGACCTACAGGATGCGGGAGTCCACCAGTTCACCCCTGCTCGTCAGCGGGTGACGCACTGCACAGAGGCTAGCACAGGTCGTCACCTGGCTACGTTTACACGTCAGCCAGGGTTGAGCCTGTACACACTGACCACTACTTCTCCTCCAGTTCCTGAGTCTGGTAGGGTCCTATCTTCAGGTCAGGTGTTTGCTGCAGCGTCCAGGTCTGGTCCTGAGTCTGCCCCCTGTTCGTGTCGTCGCCTGTCTCACGAGACTCTCCTCTGGCACCACCGCCTGTGTCGCCCCTCTCTGCTTCGGCTCAGAGGCATGGCCTCCCGTCTTCTTGTGTCTGGTCTCCCCCGGTCCCTCCCTCCCCTTCCTCAGGGCCCTGGCCCTGCCTGTGTCCCCTGTGTCGAGGGGCGCCAGCGTGCTGCCCCTCACTCCTCCCAGTTTCCTCCGACAGAGGCTCCGTTGCAGACGCTTCACATGGACGTGTGGGGCCCTGCCCGCGTCCGTGGACTCGGTCACGAGCGCTACTTCCTGTTGGTGGTAGACGACTACTCGCGTTACACCACAGTCTTCCCCTTGCGCAGCAAGGGTGATGTCACTGAGGTGCTGATCGACTGGATCTGCGCAGCTCGTCTCCAGCTCAGGCAGAGCTTTGGCTCGGACTTTCCTGTGCTGCGTCTGCACTCGGACAGGGGCGGAGAGTTCTCCTCTGGCCTTCTGCGTGCCTACTGTCGTGCGTGAGGCATCCGTCAGACCTTCACGCTTCCGGACTCACCGCAGCAAAATGGGATTGCAGAGCGCCGCATTGGCATGGTCATGGACGTCGCTCGTACGTCTATGATGCATGCGGCTGGGCCCCATTTTCTGTGGCCGTTTGCAGTCAGGTACGCGGCGCATCAGATCAACCTCCACCCCAGGGTCTCCAGGCCGGAAACCTCCCCAGCTCTGCTATGGACGGGAAAGGTTGGCGATGCGTCGGCGTTCCGGGTCTGGGGATCTTGGGCGTTTGTCCGCGACTTGTCTGCGGACAAGCTGTCCCCTCGCGCTGCACCCTGCGTCTTCCTGGGGTTCCCCCCGGACGCCCCTGGGTGGCAGTTCTACCACCCCACCTCTCGCTGTGTTCTGTCCTCCCAGGACGTCACGTTCGACGAGTCGGTACCCTACTACCGCCTCTTCCCCTACCGCACACCGTCCCTCCCCCCACCCCCGCTCTTCTTGGTACCAGGTCCCCCCCCGGTAGACCCCCTCCCCCCTCAGGGTCCTGCCCCTTCAGGTGTGTCCCAGGTAGACGCGGTCGAGCCTGTCGAGGTCACTGGTGACTCTGGTGCTGCTGTGGGTGCTGAGCCTAGGGGTGCTGTGCCTGGGGGTGTTGTGCCTGGGGGTGCTGAGCCTGGGGGTGCTAAGCCTGGGGGTGCTGAGACTGGGGGTGCTGCGCCTGGGGGTGCTCAGCCTGGGGGTGCTGAGACTGGAGGTTCTTCGCTTGGAGGTTGTCCGGGTGCTTCGTCTCGCCGAGAGCCACTCTCCCCACAGGAGCTGCGTGAGTGGTTTGCCCGGCGCTGGAGGCGTGCTGCTGGTGCTGGAGGTTCTTCGGCTGCTGAGGGTGCTGCTGCCGCGTGTCGCGGAGGTGCTCGTACTGGGAGTACTGGAGCTGCTGGGCCCGCGGGTTCTCCTGGAGCTGGTGCTGCTGAGCGTGTTGGCACTGAGACTACCGCTGGCGGTCCGCCTGGCAGTGCTCCTGGTACTGCTGGAGGTTCTGGGGCTACTGGAGGTGCTGCTGGGGGTTCTGGAGCTACTAGAGGTGCTGCTGGAGCGGTTACTCTTGCTGGGGGTGTTGGTGCTGTCCCTGCTGTTTCTGGCGTCGCCACGCGACCCCGACCGTACTTCGTTCCACTCCTGCAGCAGGTTCTTGGTCTTACACCTTCTCCTGGTCCTCCTCCTCCTCCCTTAGAGGGTCCACAGCCTGTCCAGTCACAGTCACAGCTACAGCCTGCCTCCCCTTTGCTTGCTCCTTCTCCCTACACTGGTCCGACTGGAGGTCTTACTGAGCGTCGTGAGCCTGCGTCACGTCCTGCGTCGCCTGTTCGTGCTGCGCGCACTAGTGGTCGCGGTTCGCGTCAGCGTCCTCCTCCTGTCCCTGGCACGCACCGGATGTCTCTGCGTCCGTCCACTGCTCCTCTGCGTGCCCCTTTGCCTTCTCCTCCTGCTTCCTCTCTTCCTGCTCTTGCCGACCCGGAGTCGGACTCTCTTCGTGCTACAAGTCCTACTGTCACGCGTCTCCTTGCTACTGCCGTCACTGACCCTTCTTTCGAGTCTTTTGCTGCGTCTGCCCTTGTTACTGAGCTCGTCCACTTTGCTGCGCGCTGTCGTCTAGACTACGCTGCTAGTCTTGTCGCTGAGTCTGAGTTTGCCTCTCCTCCGTCCGTCGGGGGAGAGAGTGTGCCCTTGGCACGGACGTCCTTGAGGACAGGCAGGAGGAGTTCCAGTGTCTGGCCGCCGCTTCACCTCATCTCGCGTCTGTACTGCTCGCCCTTGAGGGAGACCCGGATGCACTAGACATCCCGACTCCGCGCTCTTACGCGGAGGCGATAGAGGGTCCCTACTCCTCTCAGTGGCAGGCAGCTATGGATGCAGAGATGGCGTCCTGGAAGTCCACAGGCACCTACGTTGACGCTGTCCCCCCTCCTGGGGCGAACATCGTCAGTGGCATGTGGATTTTCAGGGTGAAGCGGCCGCCGGGTTCTCCGCCTGTCTTCAAGGCACGTTACGTGGCTCGTGGCTTCAGTCAGCGGCAGGGAGTTGACTACTTTCAGACCTTCTCCCCCACTCCAAAGATGACCACTCTTCGGGTACTGCTGCACGTTGCTGCTCACCGTGACTACGAGTTGCACTCTCTCGACTTCAGCACTGCTTTCTTGCAGGGCAGCCTGCACGAGGAGATCTGGCTGCGTCGCCCACTTGGTTTCACTGGGTCTTTCCCTCCTGGTACCCAGTGGAGTCTCCGGCGTCTAGTCTACGGTCTCCGCCAGGCGCCGCGTGAGTGGCACGACACACTGAGGACTACGCTGGCGGCACTTGGGTTCGCTCCTTCCACTGCAGACCCGTCGCTGTTTCTGCGCACCGACACCTCTCTGCCGCCGTTCTACATCCTCGTGTACGTCGACGACTTGGTCTTTGCCACAGCTGACACTGCTGGACTCGCCTACGTGAAGTCCGAGCTGCAGAAGAGACACACGTGCACTGACCTGGGTGAACTGCGCAGCTACCTTGGCTTGCAGATCACCCGGGACAGAGCACGCCGCACCATTACCCTGACTCAGTCACACATGGTGCAGCAGGTCCTTCAGCGCTTCGGCTTCACGTACTCCTCGCCTCAGGCCACTCCTCTGCCTACTCGCCACTCGCTCTCAGCTCTGCCTTCGGATGAGTCCGTAGAGTCGAGTGGCTCGTACCCAGAGCTTGTTGGCTACCTCATGTACCTGATGACCTGCACACGACCTGACCTTGCATACCCTCTTAGCATTCTCGCACGCTATGTTGCTCCTGGGAGACACCAACCAGAGCACATGGCTGTAGCGAAGAGGGTGTTTCGCTACTTGTGCAGTACGTCGGGCATGGGGCTAGTGCTTGGAGGGCGCAGTCCAGTGGTCCTCACTGGGCACGCGGACGCTTCTTAGGCTGACGACCAGGCTACACAGCGGTCGTCACAGGGTTACTCCTTCAGCCTTGGTTCCGGCTCTGTTTCGTGGCGGGCTACTCGCTCGTCTTCTGTTCTCGGCTCCAGTTGTGAGGCTGAGATCTACGCCGGGGCTATGGCGGCCCAGGAGCTTCGCTGGCTCACCTACCTGCTGACTGACCTTGGAGAGCCGCCTTGTTCTCCTCCAGTCCTGTACATAGACAACAAGGCCATGCTGGCCTTGTGTCGAGAGCAGCGACTGGAGCACAGGACAAAGCACATTGCTCTCCGCTACTTTCTTGCTCGTGAGCTACAGCAGCGTGGACAGTTGCGAATTGCGTACGTGGCCTCTGAGGCCAACACTGCTGATGTCTTCACCAAGGCGCTGGCGCCTTGTGATCATCAGCGCTGCTGCACGCAGCTGGGTCTTGTGCCTCTCTTACCTCACTTGCTCACTTCTTGACCTTGCTTGTACCTTTACCTATATATACTCTTCCTCTTGCTTGTTTGACTCTTGTATATCTCTATATGTGATCTTGCATGTGAACTGGCCTTCTGGCCTTTTGAACTTGTGCTCGGAATGTGTGGTGACTTTGTGATCCACCCTGAGCTTTGCTTTGCTTTGCTTGACTGGTCTTGTGACCCCTTGTTCTCCCCCACTTTGCCTATGGGGGTGTGTCAGAACATTATAGCTTACTTATTTGTGTAGGCTATAGTGGGGTATCCCATAGGGGGTACAATCCCATTAGGGTTTCCTATTTGTACTCACTTCATTCTTAGTCATTTCATTTCTCGTTCTATTCTTCTTAGTATGCTGTGACTTATAGTGACGAGGGTGACTGTTACCGGTGTTTCTCGCCCGATCCGGGCATTGAGACTGCTGCTCTAGGTGCTGGTGAGGCTGCTACTCTTGGTGCTAGTGCGGCTGTTGCTCTAGGTGCCAGTGCGTGTGGCGTCTGGCGATGCTGGGCCTGGAGGTTCTCCGGGTGCTTCGTCTCGGCGGGAGCCACTCTCTCCACAAGAGTTGCGTGAGTGGTTTGCCCGGCGCTGGAGGCGTACTACTGGAGCTTCTTCGGCTGCTGAGGGTGCTGGTGCCGCCGGTCCCGGAGGTGCTCGTGCCGCGAGTACTGGAGCTGCTGGGCCTGCGGGTTCGCCTGGAGCTGGAGCTAGTGAGGGTGTTGGTGCTGAGGCTACTGCTGTCAGTCCTGGAGACGGTTCTGCTGGGGGTGCTGCTGGTGCTGCTGGAGGTGCTGCTGGCTCTGGTCCTGCTGCGGGTGCTGCTGGTCCTGCTGGAGGTCCTGCAGCTGGCGGTGGTGTTGGCGCTGGTGCTGTCCCAGCTGTGTCGAGTGTCGCCGCGCGGCCTCGGCCGTACTTCGTTCCGCTCCTTCAGCAGGTTCTTGGTCTTCCTCCTCCCTTAGAGTGTCCTTCGCGTGTCCAGTCCCAATCACAGCTTCCGACGGCCTCCCCACTGCCTGCTCCTTCTCCCTACACTGGTCCTACTGGAGGTCTTACTGAGCGTCGTGAGTTTGCGTCTCGTCCTGCGTCGCCTGTTCTTGCTGCTCGCACTAGTGGTCGCGGTTCGCGTCAGCGTCCTCCTCCTGTCCCTGGCACGCACCGGATGTCTCTGCGTCCGTCCACTGCTCCTCTGCGTGCCCCTTTGCCTTCTCCTCCTGAGTCTTCTCTTCTTGCACTTGCAGACCCAGAGTAAGACTCTCTTCGTGCTGCCAGTCCTACTGTCACGCGTCTCCTTGCTACTGTCGTCACTGACCCCTCCTTTGAGTCCACTGCTGCGTCTGCTCTTGTTGCTGAGCTCGTCGACTTTGCTGCTCGCTGTCGTCTAGACTACGCTGCTAGTCTTGTTGCTGAGTCTACGTCTGTCTGTCCTCCGTCCGTCGGGGGTGAGTGTGCTCTTGGCACGGACGTCCTTGAGGACAGGCAGGAGGAGTTCCAGTGTCTGGCTGCTGCTTCACCTCATCTCGGGTCCGTACTGCTTACCCCTGAGGGAGACCCGGATGCACTAGACATCCCGACTCCGCGCTCTTACGCGGAGGCCGTAGAGGGTCCCTACTCCTCTCAGTGGCAGGCAGCTATGGATGCAGAGATGGCTTCGTGGAAGTCCACAGGCACCTACGTTGACGCAGTTCCCCCTCCTGGGGCGAACATCGTCAGTGGCATGTGGATCTTCAGGGTGAAGCGGCCGCCAGGTTCTCCACCTGTCTTCAAGGCGCGGTACGTGGCTCGTGGCTTCAATCAGTGGCAGGGGGTTGACTACTTTCAGACCTTCTCTCCCACCCCGAAGATGACCACTCTTCGGGTGCTGCTACACATAGCCGCTCATCGTGACTACGAGTTTCACTCCCTTGACTTCAGCACTGCTTTTTTGCAGGGTAGCCTGCACGAGGAGATGTGGCTGCGCCGTCCACCTGGCTTCACTCCTGGCTCCCAATGGAGCCTCCGACGGCCAGTCTACGGTCTCCGCCAGGCACCGCGCGAGTGGCACGACACACTGAGGACTACGCTTGCGGCTCTTGGGTTTGCTCCCTCTACTGCTGACCCGTCGCTGTTTCTGCGCACCGACACCTCTCTGCCGCCGTTCTACATCCTCGTGTACGTCGATGACTCGGTCTTTGCCACTACTGACACTGCTGGACTCGCCCACGTGAAGTCCGAGCTGCAGAAGAGACACACGTGCACAGACCTGGGTGAACTGCGCAACTACCTTGGCTTGCAGATCACCCAGGACAAAGCACGCCGCACCATTACCCTGACTTAGTCCCACATGGTGCAGCAGGTCCTTCAGCGCTTCGGCTTCACGTACTCCTCGCCTCAGGCCACTCCTCTGCCTACTCGCCACTCGCTCTCAGCTCTGCCTTCGGATGAGTCCGTAGAGTCGAGTGGCCCGTACCCAGAGCTTGTTGGCTGCCTCATGTACCTGATGACCTGCACACGACCTGACCTTGCATACCCTCTTAGCATTCTCGCACGCTATGTTGCTCCTGGGAGACACCAACCAGAGCACATGGCTGCAGCGAAGAGGGTGTTTCGCTACTTGTGCAGTACGTCGGGCATGGGGCTAGTGCTTGGAGGGCAGAGTCCAGTGGTCCTCACTGGGCACGCAGACGCTTCTTGGGCTGACGACCAGGCTATACAGCGGTCGTTACAGGGTTACACCTTCAGCCTTGGTTCCGGCTCTGTTTCGTGGCGGGCTACTCGCTCGTCTTCTGTTCTCGGCTCCAGTTGTGAGGCTGAGATCTACGCCGGAGCCATGGCTGCTCAGGAGCTTCGCTGGCTCACCTACCTGCTGACTGACCTCGGAGAGCCGCCTTGTTGTCCTCCAGTGCTGTACGTAGACAACAAGGCCATGCTGGCCTTGTGTCGGGAGCAGCGCCTGGAGCACAGAACGAAGCACATTGCTCTCCGCTACTTTCTTGCTCGTGAGCTGCAGCAGCGTGGTCAGTTACGACTTGCGTACGTGCCTCTGAGGCCAACACTGCTGATATCTTCACTAAGGCACTTGCGCCTTGTGATCATCAGCACTTCTGTACTCAGCTTGGTCTTGTACCTGTCTTGCCTCACTTACTCACTTCTTGATCTTGCTTACACTATGACATATATATATATACTACTGCTCTTACTTGTTTAGCCTGTTATATATATATGTGTTCCTGCATGTGAACTGGCCTTGTGGCCTTGAACTTGTGCTCGGAATGTGTGGTGACTTTGTGATCCACCCTGAGCTTTGCTTTGTTTTGCTTGACTGGTCTTGTGACCCCTTGTTCTCCCCCACTTTGCCTATGGGAGTGTGTCAAATTATAATGTTGTGTAGGCTATAGTGGGGTAGCCTATATGGGGTACACATTTCTAGGGTTGCATATTTGTATCACTTTCGTTTCTTAGTCAATCATTCTCGTTTCAGTTTTCTCAAAATTTAGGCCCCTAATCTTCGTAGACCTCGTCCTTAGTATATAACGGCAGTGGGGTTGGTGAGACTACATTGACTTGCAACAGTGGTGCTGGCAGCGGCAGTAATGATGCTGGTGGTGGTGACTTTTATTACAGCTGTCGTTGTTATGGCAGTGGTGACAGCTGTAGCAGTGACAGCAATTCAAAGAGTAGATGCACTGGCAACAGCGACAGTAGCAGTCACTGCCTATGTACCAAGAGCGCAAGCAGTGATATGGGTGATGGAAGAAGCCCCATTTGCAGTAAGGCTGGAGGAGACAGTGGCTGCAGTCACAGTCACCTTGCTTGGAGGATGAGTGGAAAGATGTTTACGTGCTATGGCAGCGAAGGTAATAGTGGTGGTGGCATCGGTAGTGGTGGTGGCATCAGTGGTAATGGTGGTTTCAGCATGATGCACCAGATACAGGTGTCAAGTGGTACTCTCTAGTTTCTTTGCTCTCTTCTGTGCTTGTGGTTGCAGCCAGTGGCCATGGGTTGCCATGTGGTTACAGATAGCAAGTGGTGTGAGTGTAACATTTGTACATTCCCCTCTTTTCCCAGCTCGTATTGGCTGAAAATGAGAGCGCGTGCGCTGATGAACGAGAGCGCAATGACAGTATTCCGAATTCCAATCACACAAAACGTCTCCAATTCAGAACCAGACCGTCCAGTGTAGTCGCTGCCTAGGTTAGGTAATATCACACCAACGTATCACTTATCTTCCCCGCGTTCGCGCCGCTCTCTAACTTCGCATCCCTTCACTTAGTAGCTATAGTTTTAACTCTCGCTATAGTTTTAACTCCGAGATGCCACGTTCTTCAAACTCGTCGTTGGACGAATCCTCGGCCGTTATTATCGACCGTCTGTCTGACGATCTGCTGACGTCACTTGACGCGGCAACTCCGCCAGTGGACCGTTTATCAGACGACATCTTGTGCTCCGTCCTCTGTCTAGCTTCCGTCGACGACTCTCCCCCGTTACATCTCTTGCTTGTCTGCAAGCGATGGCTTTGCCTAGCTTGTCCCGTTCAGACCTCCATTCCCTCCACCTTCTTTAATTCTCTCTGCACTCAAAAGCCAGCTTTTCCGCGCAAAAGCGTCAGCCGCAATGTCAGCGGAAGCAGCAACAGCAGCAGCAGCAGCACGATAAGCAGCACCGCCAGTAGCAGCAGCAGCAGAAGCACCTCTTAGAAACTAGGCAGGAATGTGTTTGACTATGGAGAGATTTTGGTTCAAGAAGGAAACCTAAGGGGTTATACCCCACAGTATTTACCCCACTACAGCCTACCCATAACTATAACATATGTATATGTTTGACACACCCCCATAGGCAAAGTGGGGAAGAGCAAGAGGTAAAAAGACCAGTCAAGGAAAGCAAAACAAGCTCAGGGTGGATCACAACGTCACCACACACACTGAACACAAGCAAACGGCCACAAGGCCAGTTCACATGCAGAGGTATATATGCAACAAGAACAGTACAGTGATCTCTACCTTGCAAGAGCAAGCATGCAGGTATATATATATATAGATCACAGTACAAGCAGAGACTACAGCAAGTGTGGAAACGTAGGCACAAGGCCCAACAAAGTACAAAAGCGCTGATGGTCACCATACGGAAGTGCCTTGGTGAATATATCAGCAATGTTGGCCGGAGTGGCCACGTGAGCAAGGCGAAGCTGACCCCGCTGCTGCAACTCTCGAGCCAGGAAGTAACGCAGAGCGATGTGCTTTGTTCTGTGCTCCAGTCTGTGCTCCTGACACAAGGCAATGGTGGCCTTGTTGTCAACGTACAAAACTGGAGGAGAACGAGGCCGCTCTCCCAGGTCGGTCAGCAGGTAGGTGAGCCAGCGTAACTCCTGTGCAGCCATGGCTGTGGCGTAGATCTCAGCCTCACAACTGGAGCTGAGAACAGAAGACGAGCATGTAGACCGCGAAGAAACAAAGCCGGAGCAAGGCTGAACGAGTAACCCTGTGACGACCGCTGTGTAGCCTGGTCGTCAACCCAAGAAGCGTCTGAGTGCCCAGTGAGGACAACTGGACTCCGCCCTCCAAGCACGAGCCCCATGCCTGATGTACTGCACAAGTAGCGCAGTACCCTCTTAGCAGCATCCATGTGCACCTTTCGGTGCGACCAGGAGCCACGTAGCGAGCCAGAAGGCCAAAAGGGTACGTAAGGTCAGGATGAGTGCAGGTCATCAGGTACATGAGGCTGCCCACTAGCTCTGGGTAAGGACCACTCGGCTCTACAGACTTGTCCGAAGGTGGAGCTGAGAGCGAGTGACATGTAGCCAGAGGAGGTGGCCTGTGCCGAGGACCAGGTGACGCCGAAGCGCTGAAGGACCTGCTGCACCATGTGTGACTGAGGTCAGGGTGATTGGTGCGGCGTGCTCTGTTGCGGGTGATCTGCAAGCCAAGGTAACTGCGGAGCTCACCCAGGTCTGTGCACGTGTGTCTCTTCTGCAGCTCCAACTTCACCAGGGCGAGAGCCTCAGTGTTAGCAGTGGCAAAGGCCAAGTCGTTGACGTACCACGAGGATGTAGAACGGCAGCAGCGAAGTGTCGGTGCGCAGAAACAACGACGGGTCAGCAGTCGACGGAGTAAACCCAAAGAGCCGCAAGTGTCGTCCTCAGTGTGTCGTGCCACTCACTGGGCGCCTGGCGGAGACCGTAGACCGGCCGCCAGAGGCTCCACTTGGTACCAGGATGGGAACGACCTAGTGAAGCCAGGCGGGCGGCGCAGCTAGATCTCCTCATGCAGGCTGCCCTGTAAGAAAGCTGTGCTGAAGTCAAGAGAGTGAAGCTCGTAGTCAGCTGAGTGGCAACGTGCAGCAGCACCCGAAGAGTGGTCATCTACGGGGTGGGGGAGAAGGTCTGGAAGAAGTCAACTCCCTCTCGCTGACTGAAGCCTCGAGCAACGTAACGAGCCTTGAAGACAGGCGGAGAAACCTGGCGGTCGCTTCACCTTTGAAAATCCACATGCCGTCGACGATGTTTGCCCCGTACATGCCTTTGGACTTCCAGGATGCCATCTCTACGTCCATGGCTGTCTGCCACTGAGAAGGGTACTCACCCGCGATCGCCTCAGCGTAAGAGCGCGGGTCGGTATGTCTGTTGGCATCCGGGTCTCCCTCAGGGGCAAGCAACATGGCCACGAGATGAGACGCAGCGGCTGCAAGACAACTCAAGGTCCTCGTGCCTGTCCTGAAGGACGTTCGTGCTAAGAGCACACTCACCCCAGACGAACGGAGGACAGGACAGACGCAGACTCAGCAGTAAGACTAGCAGCGTAGTCTAGATGACAGGCAGCAGCAAAGTCGACAAGCTTAGTAACTAGGGCAGACGCAGCAGTGGACTCAAATGACGGGTCAGAGTCAACAGTGGCTAAGAGATGCGTGACATAGGATGCTCAGTACGAAATTGGTCGGACCTCAGGGTCCGCAACGTCAGGCAGAGAGGACGCAGGGGAGACAGCAGAGGAACACGCGGCGGAGGAGAGGAAGGACGACGGACTACAAGGTTGGTGTCGAGGACAGCCGGCTGACGCGGACGAGGAACACGACGACCGGAACGACCAGAATAGACAGGCGAGACAGGACACGACGCAGGCTCACGACGCTCAGCAAGGCCCCCTGTATGCTCAGTGTACGGAGAAGGAGCAGGCAGCGGTGAGCCAGGCTGTAACGGAAGACCAGTAGACGAATGGAGTCTGAGAACCTAGCAAAGCGCAGAGTCAAGGCGGTGGCTAAAACGACGGAGATGGCGGAGCGAAGAACAGGCGCGGCTGGCAATGCCACTAGCACCAGCCGCTCCAGCAGCTCCAGAACCCTCAGCGCCAGCTCCTCCAGGACCAGCTCCACCAGTTGCAGCACCCCCAGAACCGGCACCTCCAGTCCCAGGGTCCTCAGCCTCTGTGCCTCCAGCAGCAGCACCTCCAGCCCCAGCAGCTCCAGTACCTCCAGTACGAGCACCTCCGGGACCAGCGACTCCAGCACCTCCAGTAGACAAAGGACCAGCAGCACTCCCAGCTCCTGTGACGTCAGCAGAAGTACCTCCAGCAGTAGAGCCCCAAGCTCCAGAAGCGCGACCCTGACGGCGACCGTACTAGTCGTGCAGCTGCTGTGAGGTGAGAGGCACACGCGGACGAAGGCGACTACTCCAAGGAGACCGCGTAATAGCAGTCTCAGAACCCTCAGGCGTCGCACCCCCAGACTCAGCACCCCCAAGCTCCTCACACAAAGGCTCAGCACCCCCAGACGCAGCACCCCCAGGCTCAGGACCTCCAGGCTCCCACACGCGCAGGCTCAGCACCTCCAGGCTCCGCACCCTCAGGCTCCTCACGCTCAGTCTCAGTGCCCCCAGACTCCGCACCCATAGTCTCAGCACCCCCACGCTCCGCACCTCCAAGCTCCGCACCCCCAAACTCCGTACCCCCAAGGACAGCACCACCCCAGCAGGACCTAAGTCACCAGTGACCTCAACAGGCGCAGTTACGGGAGGGTCTACCTGAGAGACACCTGAAGGAGCAGGACCTGGCGCGGGGAGGGGGTCTACCTGGGGAGGACCTGGGGCAAGAAAGAGCGGCGGGGGGGGGCGAGGGGCAGTGCGGTAGGGAAAGATACGATAAAAGGGAACTGACTCGTCAAAGGTGACGTCCTGAGACGGAAAGACAAGGCGCGAGGCGAGGTCGTAAAACTGCCAACCAGGCGCATCAGGGACAAAGCCAAGAAGACGCAGGGAATGGCGCGAGGGGGAGAGCTTGTCCATGGTGGTATCGCGGACAAAGGCACGAGCACCCCCAGGCCGGAAACGTGACGCATCGCCAACCTTCCCCGTCTACAGCAGTGTGGGCGAGGTCTCTGGAGCAGAGACACGGGGCCAGAGGTTGAGCTGATGCGCGGTGTACCGGACCGCAAACGGCCACAAAAAATGGGGGGCAGCCGCATGGATCATGGAGGTACGAGCAACCTCCATGACTAAGCCAATGCGGCGCTCAGCAACCCATTCTGCTGCGGAGAGGGGCCGGAAGCGTGAAGTGAAAGCCGGCGGATGCCGTGCTCCGCACAGAAGGCGGCCAAGAGGTCTGAGGAGAACTCACCACCTCTGTCAGAGTGCAGACGCGAGACAGGAATGTCCGACTAAAACCGCTCGCGGAGCTGGAGACGAAGTCGCGGATCCAGGGGATCAAAACATCAGGGACTTCCCCCTTGCGCTGCAAGGGGAAGACCGTGGTGTAGAGCGTGTAGTCGCGACAACCAGCAGGAAGTACCGCTCGTGGCCCTGTCCACGGACGCGGGCTGGGCCCCACACGTCCAGGTAGAGAGTCTGCAGTGGAGCCTCTGTGGGAGGGAACGAGGAGTGAGAGGAGCGGCGCGTTGCCGCCCCTCGACGCAAGGAATGCAGGGCGGCGCAGGCGAGGGAGGGAGGGCAGGCAGAGACCTGGGAAGACCAGAAACAAGAAAGCTAGAGTGCATGCTACAAAGGCGAGGCAGGGAGGGGTGTCCCAGGCGGTGGTGCCATAGGAGGGTGTCGTGAGACAGCCAGCGCACCTCACACTGGGTAGCTACCTGAGCAGACGCGTACATCTGGGGAGACAAAGGGGTGGAGCGCGATGTAGTGGTGAGGGGTGTACAGACTCGACCCTGGCGCACGTGTGAACGTGGCCAGGTGACGGCCGGTCCGGGAGCACGTGCAGATTGCCACACGCTGTCCCCAGGGTAAAGTGTCAACCCAGTGATCCTGAAGGACGGGTCGTGCTCACCCAAGTTCATAGAGAACGAGGGGAGGTGGAGACCAGACAGCCTCACAGACGGGACCGCCGGAACCACAGAAGCAAGTGGAAGACCCGTGCAAGCACTGGGCCCCCAGAGGGGTCAGCCAGTGAGATAGGGACATGTG
>CANXME010002495.1:0-208389 GCA_948144175.1 Closterium sp. NIES-65
GGTTACAGTCAGGCGCAACCCTGACCGGCGTGTGATGCAGGAGAAAATTGAAAATATGATGTCTTCGGGAATGCCAAGAAGTTATCAGTGGTCCCATGTTGGCCGACGTATTCCTAATGCCAGCTGTATGCAGCAGACGAGCTGGTTGGAAATCGCACAGCTGGCAACAAAAGCCCCCCTGATAAAGTTTGAATGCGTGCTGCTGTTTCTACATAGACAAGCTGGATGTACTATGGCGTTTACATAAATATTTTCTTCTGAATCCTGAAGGAAGAATGGCAAAGGCGTGCTTGCATCCTACACTACACCAAGTCCATAGAAAACATTCTACGTATCTGACCTCGGAGAGGCAGCCCGGAAGACACAGACGAGCTAGTCCTAGAAGGCACAACCGAGGCAGTTCTGGAAGGAACACTAGAGCTATTCCTGGTCCCTGGATGATACAACCGAGCTTGGCGCGTTGAACGCATCAACCCCATGCCTGGCAAAAGCCCCGGTTCAAAACGTCGCGCCTGGGGGACCTAGGGTCAGAGGTGAGCGCGGTGGTTGACCACTGGTGAGGGTTACCTGCTGGCCTTCCATGTGACCGGCGGCAAGCACCGGGGGAGGGCAGGAGATGCCGTTGCGAGGCGGGGAGAAGCGAGCGTGGAGAAACTCCTCCGTGTCGCACGCAAAGCGCGAGTTGCGGAAATGTTCTTCCAGCGCCGCGCAACCCTGCATGTGGAACAAATTGAATGTGAATGCCATGGTCAGCAAGACAAGCAATACCAAGTGGCTTGCACGTGAATCTCAAAGGCAACGCAGCCATGGCTAGACACTGGCAAGAGCAGCCATATACATATTGACCTCACCCCACCATGTGCAGAGCACAACGCACCTGCACGCGCGCGTAGGAGATGCGGCAGACCTTGCGCGAGTTGAAGGCCTCCCACGGCTGCAGGTGGAAGGCACGGAACAGCCGCAGCGCCGCCGTCACCGTTGTCAGATTCACAAACGCGTACCCCAGGTTGCACCGGTTCCTGAAAGCAGTGCAGAGCGGTCATGAGCAGTGAGGGGTGGGAGCGGAGGAATAAATGTGGATACACACACATGGAAGCAGCACCACACGAGTACAAGCATGAGCATAATCAACGAAATCGATTGGAAGGATCACTCACTTAAAGTCAATGGGAAGGTACACAAAGTCATAAGCGAGAGCGGCTCCCATTGCTCCTCCTCCTCCCCACTCCCCCCACTGCACCACTGCTGCCACTGTCACTGCCCGCATCACTGCCATTGCTCCCATCTCCATCGGTACAACCAGCAGCAGCAGCAGCAGATTCACCACCATCACCACCATCATCACCACTGCACCACAGCCATCAACACGAGCACCACTCCTGCCTCGTGCTCCACCTCCTCCCACCGCGTGCCCTCCACCCCAGGGCCGACAGGCGGGCTGGGAGTTGCAGTGCAGGCAGTGGGCGTCCAGCAGCGCGAGCAGCATGGCCTGGTTGTAGCGGTTGGAATGTTGCGCACCATCACCGTCGTCCTCGTGCCGTCCCGCCGCCCCCTCGCTCGCTGCCCCTCGCCCACCTGACTTCCCCCTGAACCCCCACCTGAGCACCCTCCCTCTCCGGCGTCATTTGCACCTCCTCCCTTCACCTCTTCTTCCTTTTCCGTTGTATCTTCCTCTTCTCTCTTCTATTGCCTTCTCCCCTTTCCCCATCGCCACACCACTGCACTCTGCACGCGTGACACTCACATGCGGCCCACCACCCTCCCTGAGCCCCCAACAACACCCCCCATAATCCCGTGAGGCAGTCAAACCTGTGGAGTCAGTCAACCCAGTCAACCCAGTCAACCCAGTCTGGACGAGATCTGTCAAGCATGCCAGAGGGCGAGGCGCCTCTGCCCTCCTGCCCACCTTCTCCACGCCTGAGCTATCCCCCTCCTCTGCAGCTGCGGCGGTTAGACGAGTGCCACGTGTCCTTCCATACTGGTGCCACCTGCCTGCTGCTGACGTGGCAGCCAACTGGGCGGCCTCGCTCCTGCCGCCGCTGCTGCTGCTGCCTCCTCCACAAACGCGAACTGGGCACGAGACGGAGGGGAAAGAGAAGAGGTGGGAAGAGGAGAGGAGTCAGTGAAAGAAGGGCAAGGAAGGAGGGGACAGGGGACAGAATGAGCGAAGGAGGTACAAGGAGACCAACAGCAAGGCGAATGGGAACGACAACAGATAGGATAGTCGTCAACAGCTAGGCTAGTCGTCAACAGCTAGGCTAGTCGTCGTTATGGTCATTCTCACAATCATCATGAGCTACAGCAGTTTCCTACCTCTGCCATGTCATCTTCGTCTCCCCGCATCGCCCGCTGGCCCCTCCCCATGACCATAGGCCCATGCACACGCCCATGGGCATGTGAACGACCGTGGGCATGGGCATGGGCATGGGCATGGGCAGGCGAGTGTGCATGTGAATGGGTATGTCGGTACTGTTGGTGGCCCACCCATTCCTGAGGCACCCCAATCCTCCACCCAGCCCTGCCTTGCATTCCCCCCCATCGCTTCTCCCCTCCCTGCTTCCTCCCCCCATCCACATTCCGCCCATGCCTCCGTGTTCTCGCCCTTCCCCCCCCTCCCCCCGTTCCCCCCCTCCCTTGCGCCATGGGCATGTTCCAATGCATCATCATCTGCCGGGACGGGCAGATGGAAAACATTCCAGCTGCCGCCCCGACGATTCCTATTGGAGGAAAACCCCACGCCCATGGGTGTTGTGTAGCATGGCCGTACATAGCAAACCCAGTAGAGGCAGTGGGGGTAGGCGGGCCAGCAGGGTTGGCAAACGCAGGGGCAGCAGCAGCTGCAGCGGCAGAAGCATGGGAGGCACTTGCAGTGGGGGTGGCAGGGAATCGGGGAGAGGAGGAGAGAGACGTGGGGAATGAAACAGCAGGAGACGCCCCCCCAGCAGATATTGCAGCCAGGGAAAGATGACTGGGAGCAGACGAAGGAGGGGGAGGAGGAGGAGGAGGAGGCGGCAGAAGAGGTACAAGGGGAGAATGCGCGGCATGGTCAGAAGGGAAGGGCAGTGGAAGTGGAGGAGGGTAGGGGAGATAAGCAGAGGATGCAGCCCCAGCAGGTGGGAGAGATACGGCATGCCTGGGGCAAGGTGGTAGGCATACTGGGGAGGGCCGTGGCTGTGTGTGTGAGGTGCGGAGGGCAGGGCGTGGGAGCATGAGGAGCATGAGGTGGGAGTGAGCGTGTGGGTAAGCAGTGTGGGGATGCTGCAGCAGAGGCACCGAGACAGGGGCGTGAGGAGGCTCGTATGGCCCGGCATACTGCTGCTGCTGCTGCTGCTGCTGCTGCTGCTGCTGCTGCTGCTGCTGATTTTGCTGCTGATACTGCTGTTGATACTGCTGTTCATACTGCTGCTGCTGGTGTTGGTACTGTTGCTGCTGCCTGCTGCCCCCTCATGCATATACCGCCCCTCGTGGGCTCCTTGCACGTGCTGCCACTCGTGCTGACCCCACCCAGGCCTGTGTGGCCTGCGGGCTCAGGTTCTGAAGAGGCTGCGGCCACACGTGTTCAACCAACGCTGAGCCAAGGGTGGTTGGACGAAGGTAGGGGGGGGGTGGGAATGGAGGGCGGAACCAGGTGGCTGCTGGTGTGACTACTGGTGTAGATGCTGAAGCAGGGTGCGGGTGTGGCTGTAGGATCAGCAGTGGAGACATGTGCCTGGGGATGGTGAGAATAGTTGTACCCAATGTCGCCAGTGCTGCCACTGCCATGCCCTTGCTGCCTGTATGCATGCGAGAGGGCAGAATCCGGTGTAGTGTGCAGGGGCGCGAGAGGCAGAGGGGTCACAGAGGAGGCTTGCCAGTGCCAGCCGGGAGGGAGGCTGCTGCCACGGCTGCTGGCGCTCCTGCTGGCGCTGCTGCTGCCACCGCCACCGCTGCTACCAAGTGCAACTGCCACTCGTATCTGACCTCCACAGTGTCTGGCGAGCTCTGGGCGCTCGCTGTGGCGCTGCTCATGGGGCGTGCTGGTGTTAAGTGCGGTAGTGATGGGTGCGGTGGTGATGGTGCACTGGTGATGGGTGCACTGGTGTCGGGTGCGGTAGTGATGGGTGCACTGGCAGTAGCGATGGGTGCACTAGTAGCTGGAGTAGTGTTGTCTGGGTTGCCGTCCCCTGACGTGCATTCTTCGCCAGGAGATGAGAGAGGGGCCAGCTCTTCTTGGGTCAGCGATGCTGACTCATCAGAATGCCCGCCACCTCTTGACCTGGCGCTCTCCCCTCCACTCTCCCCTCCATTCTCTCCCTCTCGCTGTCCTGCTGAACAGCCCTCCTTCACACTGCATTCTCTGCCGCTTTTCTTTCCTCCTCTACCCCCTTTCCCTCCTCCTCTCCCCCTTCCACATCAGCACCTGCTGCTAACTCGGCTTCAAAACATCCTCCAGAAGCTTCATCAGAAACTTCCACGGCTCTACCCCCTAGCATTTCCTTTAATACCGTTCTCTGCTTCCTTTAATACCTTCTCACCTTCCCTCAATACATTCTCTCCTTCCTTTAACACCTTCGCACAGTCGCCTGTAACCTGCTCCTCTACGGGGGCTACTCCATCCGTCTCTCTTGCTGATTCCCCCCTGGTGCCGTCTGGACCAGGCGTGGATCCTGATGGCAGCAACCCATCTGCACCCATCTCCCCCCTGCCACCCTGCTCTCCACCCCTGGGCTACTCAAGTCAGGGCTGTCACACCGGGGAGCTTCTGGAGAACCACCGCATTCGGAAGCAGCACGAGCAGCAGCAGTGAACTGGATTCAGTAGCAGGGATGGCCCTTCCGGAGGCTGTGACTCATGCTGGGGCGCGGCTGAATCATGCCGGTGCGAGCCTGGTATGTCTGTAATACGCGGAGAATCAGGGCTAGGCTGGGTGGGAGTGTGCACGGGGAGTGCGACGAGCTGCTGCTAGCAGTCGATGTGTGAGACGGCGGGTCCGATCCACATGAGGGAGTGTTTCAAAGACGCCTGACTCGATGAGCTGCTGCCGCCTCTGCTGCCGCCTATGCTGCCGCTCATGCTGTCACCCCTACCGCCACCACTCCTGCTGCTGCCCCTGGTGTCACTCCCGCTGTGGGTGAGAGCACCGAATGCGGGGCTCCTTCCTTTCCCACGTGAAGACCATTCCGTGCGCCCACGCCCCTGCCATGCATCCACACCTCTTGATCCCACTGCTCCTACAGCTCTCGATCCTCCTGCCGTTCCAACTGCATCTGTCATGACTCCTTGGCGTGCAAACTCGATCTTTATCCGCCTGCCCGCCAGCTCTGTTCCGGTCAGCTTCTGCACCGCATGAGCTGCTGCCCGGATGTCAAAAAACTCCACAAGGCGATGAAGCTTCTTGGAAAGAACTGCTCTGACCTCCTTAACGTCTCCTGCAACGCAAAGAAAACAAAGAGAGAGTGGGAGGAAGCACGAGGAACAGCGGATGTGATGGTAAGGAACAGAGCGATTCACACATGACTGAGGAGACCCAAAGAACGTGGACGAAGCGGATGCGTGATCCAGATCCTAGAGGAAATCCAATCCAATCACTGCAAAACTCAAGAAACCTTTGTGAACCCCAGCACGTACCGCATGTTGCAAAGAGGGCACGCAGTGAGTCCATAGACACAGAGGGCTCAACGTTCCGCACCACCACGCACCCGTTACCACCGTCCCACGCCCCTCCCTGCTGCTCATTCGCCCCCTGCCATAGTCCTCCTTGCCTGCGCTGAAGCTGCTGCCTTAACTGCTGCTGCTGCTGCTGCTGCTGGTGGTGCTGCTGAGGCCCCTGCGACTTCTGTTGCTGGTGACGCCTCTGCACCGCACCGAACCTCCCTTCACCGCCTCCACCATCCGCCCCACCTCCTCCAAACCCCCTCCCAAGCCCGGCACCCTTCCCTCTCCCGCCCACGCCCCGCCCTCCCCATCAGGATCCACCGCTTGAGCCCACACCACCCACCCAGCAACCAACCCCAGCCCTTTCAGCGGCACAGGCTCGTTCGGCAGGGGCCGGTAGGGGTCCTGGATGATCTTCTCAGGGGGTTCCCTGGTGTGGATCTGGCGCAGGCGGAGCAGGATGCGGTGGTGTGTGCGCTGCTGCTGCAGCCAGTGCTGCTGCTGCACGTCCCTCAGAGCTGCCTTGGCATGGCGCAGGTCGTAAAAATGTGCCGTAGCCACGCCATCCCAGCGGCGGGACAAGTCGAGGAACCTGGAAACAGGAGAGGAGAGCGGATGGGGCAGGGCAGAGGGTGGTGCAGGGAAACACAGAGGGACGCACGGGGTGAACCGGGTGCCAGACGCTACTGCTGCTGTTGCAGCCAGTGCTGCTGCTGGATGTCCCGCTTCGCAAGCTGAGAAAACAAGAAAACCTCAAACGAGCACCTTCGCAAGGAATGATGAAGTGATGCATGATAACGTGGTGAAGGAGAGAACGGATAGGAGAGTGCACGGCGCTCAAGCTGAGCGCTTATTCTCGAACAACCCAATCCAGCTCACCTCAAAGGACCCCACGTTCTCTCTATCTCTTGCGCCAGAACGGCGTCAGGTAGTTGTTCAGGTGGCGGCAACAGAGAGAGCATGATCGCCCGGGACTCTCTGTCGTCTGCTGTAGCCAAGGGTGTGGGGGGCGTGGGAGGAGGAGGAGGCACCAAACTTTCCCCCATTTCATACCCCATATAAGGAGCCCTGAAACCCACGTGTGCAGGCAATGGTGCCTGTGACTGTACATGTAAGAGAGGGTTAGTATGCACAAACGGTTGTGAGTATAGCGGTGCTTGCTGTGACTGCAATGGCTCCTGTGGATGTATGAAGTATGCAGAAGGAGCCCCTTCCTCCTGCTGCTGCTGCTGCTGCTGCTGCTGCTGCTGCTGCTGAAAAGGAGCGGGATGATACTGTATAGTGTGACTGTAAGGAGCGCTGTACATAGCAGTCACGTTGTATGGTGCAGTAGCAGGAAAGGCGTGCTGCAAGGAAGCCGCGAACGCAGTACCGGCAGCAGCAGCGTCAGAAGAAGCACCATAACCAGAGGGGTCAGTAACAGCAGCACCAGCAGCAGCCGCGGAAGATGAACGAGAAGCATTACCACCCAAAAAATGTGAGTCGGAATAAACGCATGATGCATTTACAGTGAAAAATTTCACGTCCTCCATGCTCCCCTGCTTGCTGCTCCCAGAGCTGCTGCTCCTGCTGCCTCCACCCTGCCTTCCACGGATATTCCTCTCCCCCCTTCCACTCCAACCCCGCTCCCACCAACTGTTGCCACGTGGAGGCACGGGGGAGGACCTCCGAGGGCCTATAGGAACCACCTGGGAAATTGCCGGCAATGGACGGCTAAGATTCAAGCCAGGAATCGAGCTGCCGGTAACGAGGGAACGAATGAGAGGAGGAACCACAAACGAAGCGGATGAAGCGGCGGCACCAGCGGTGACCGCAGAGACATCCGCAGCGGCAGTGGAGCTGAGAGGGGTGTAGTCAGGTAAATAAGGTGTCGCAGCGACTGCTGATGGGGAAGGCGCGAAGGACGGGGTGAATTCAGCGGCGTTGGGATCAAGAGACATCTTCTTAAACGCGAGCTCCGAATCGGAGTGCAAGGACTGAGTTTCTGCTGTTCCGGAAACGTCTCTATCACACTCTGCTCCGACGGTTTCTGATGTCGCTGCTTGCTCTCCGTTCTCTCCGTTTTCTCCGTTAATTGATTTCTCTGCTGCCTCTGACACGGACACAACCTCGGGTGCATCCATCAAGTCCGAGACAACAGACTCCTCTTCTCGCTGCTTCCCGTCCCCTGTAGCCTCGATGATACCTCCGCTCCGTGCCTCTGCTGCTGCTCCTTCTTCCCCAGGAGTCTCCCAACGCGCACTCTCGCTCAGGCGATGAGTCAAAGGCGGACTTCCACTAAGAGCGGCTCCATCGTCGTCCCGAGCCTCAGCCTGCGAACAAGGCTCAGTTGGACGGGACATTTGCGGAGCTATTTCGCCGCTTTCCGCAGTCGATTTGGACGCGCGATCCTGAACTTCCATGTCGCCGTCGCAGCCAGAAGCATCACCCGCGATTAGCTGTTTTCTTGGCAGCAATCCGTTCCGCGGCGCAGCTTCCAACACGGCCTTCCAAGAACGCTCGTTGACCGACGCAGCTAAGCTTTCCGTAGCAACCCTACAACCCGAGGAGGAGAGCCTAGTAGTCCCTCGTATATAATTTTCCCTAGCGGTGCTTAGCGAGAACCCACTTTCGGTACTATCACTTAACGTCGTCACACTATTGGATGCTCTAAGAACGACTCTCGGCGCCGAGCCCTTGGTACCGGGAGGCGCTATAGCCATGTCCAGACATGGATATGAGATTCAGCGATGTTCCTCTAGCTTCTTCCGGGATCATAATACCTCTAGAAGTCTAGAAGCATTCCGCATGAACCATGACGGTTGAAAAATGACCTTCAACAGAGGCGGAAAGCTGCACCGAGGAGGGGAAGCTGGCCTTAGAACCGCTCATGGCGCTGGAACATCATAGCCATAATTCCACGCGTGTGCACAATGAAGTTGCATGATGGATGATGCCTCTGCACTGCTGAGAGGAACCGACGATGTCGGCTGTGGAAAGAAAATTCCTCCAAACATCAGCAGCACGTAGCAGCAGAACAGGGCTGCTTTGGTCTCTGCTACTTAACTCCAACCGTGGATCTTCGTTCCCTTCGCTTCAAGCACATTTGTGAAACGCGATGCCCTGCACAGCCTTATCCCCTCCATTCTCGGGATCGTCTCGTAAAGACCTCGAGATTTTCGAGCTTCAGCCGCCAAACAAAGTCTCCTCCAGGTTGTCGAGACAGCAACGTAACCAACAATCTTGCATCCATCAGGGGCGAAGCCGGGCCAGGTATGAGAGGTGAAAAAGGCGGTGCAGAATGCAGGGCGTACCGAGCCGAAAAGGACGTGCGGACGGCTGGATGGGGTCAATTGCCAAGCTTTCCCGCCACGTGTTATCATCCCGGCGGTCCTTTTCAGCTTTGGCAGGACGCCCTGTGAAAACCTTGGTCCCAGCCAGCCTAACCTTCCAGTCGCATCGCTCTGCGATCCGCTGCCAAATCTCTCTGATCTGATGGCAGCACATCATGAAACCGCACGGTGACCCCAGTCTGCCCATCAAAAGTAACACCGTAATCTGGGCGAAGAATATTTCCGGTCGCCCACCGTCATTTTCTAGTACGGCCATCAGGCGGAGATTGCTTGCGGAAGAGGTGCAGGGTAACATCATCGCAACTTCGAAGCCCGAAGCCCAACGAGAATCCGTGTGACGTGGTTCCGCTTCGCCCATGCGTGGATTGAGACAAAAGTTGACGTGTCGAGGGCGAATCCACGCAGATTGCTTCTGCCCCACGTTCACCACGCCGTCAACACCTGCTTCTGCGTATAAGCAGATCCGAATACACTACAAACAGGCCTATGAAGGTGCGTCCATTTTTTACACATGGATGGACATAATTTGTTCTCCGCATGTTGCAGCCCAAAATTGTTGAGAAAACATAGCTTGTAGACTGTGTCTTCCTTCACCATAAATCGCCAAGCTTTCCTTCCAAATCGTAATCCTCATCCTCTTCATCGACCAACTCATCTCCCAAGTCAACCTCTCCTTCAGCTCTTTCCCCCTTAGACTGAGAGCTACCACTGCGAACCAGGATAATACCATCGTCAGCATCATCAGCCAGTGTAGCATCAGGCGCGTGTCCAACCTTCTCCTCCTCCACAACAGCTGCAGCAGGAGCAGAAACGGGAGCAGTGGCCGCAACGGGGCCAACAGCCTTCTCCACATCCTCATTTTCAGAGCCTGCAGCCTCTGTGCCTGCTGCTGTTGCTTCTCCGCCTGTTGCTTCTGCTCCAGTGCCTGACACTTCTGCTCCAGTGCCTTCCCCCATGCGTGCCGCTTTCGTCCCAACTTCCCCGCCACCACGCCCACTCAGCACCCTCGTCAGCCTCCTGGTCTTACCCACATTCCCTTCACCCTGCCCACCTGTCACATCCACTCGCGCCACTCTCCTCTGCCTCTCACCAGCAGCCCTCTCCTGCTGTGCCCCACTACCAGCTACCCCACCATCATCCCCACCCCCCTCATCGCTCGCTCGCTTGCGCTTGAGAAGCTCTGAGAGCGGCCGAGGGCCCGAGAACAGCCCACCTGCTCCGCCAGCTGTCACAGGAGCTGCCTTGCCAGCTGTTGCAGTAACTGCCTTGCCAGCTGTTGCAGTAACTGCCTTCCCAGCTGTCGCACTTGCCGCCTTGCCAGCTGTCGCACTGGCCGCCTTGCCAGCTGTCGCACTGGCCGCCTTGCCAGCTGTCGCACTAGCTGCTTCACGACTACCATTCGTAGGATTCTGCGGTGCTGTTGTCTGCGCTCTCTCGCCAGCAGCCTTAGCAGCAGATCCAGCTGTAGCAGCCCTAACGAGCTGTGCCTTGGGTCTTGATTGAATCGCACTGGCTGGGTCTGCTCCTGCTGCTCCGGTACCCCTGCTGGCGCCCGGTGCTCCAGGGGATGCTGATGATGCTGATGCTGATGGCACCGCATCTGCCCCCTGGGCTTTCCTCTTCTCTGCCAGTATCTCTGCCAGACTTCTCGGTCGAAACCCGCCTTCTCCCCCTCCTCCTGCTCCTGATGAGTTGCCGACCTTCACAACAGCAGCAGGGGTGGCAGCAGCAGCAGTGGCAGGAGCAGTAGCAGCAGCTGGGGGAGCAGTGGTAGCAGCAACGGCACCAACCCTGGGACCGTCAGAGCCGCCTCCTGCCCTGACTACATTCGCCTTCCCCACAGGTCCTGACAACCTGGCAGCTAGTCGGTTCTTGACACCTGTCACGCCTGCACTGTTCACAGCACCGTTCCCTTCCCTGACGCCAAGCCCGTTGGCTTCTGCCAATGAGCCGGCACGAGTATGCACACCGGCAGCACGGCCAGCAGGAGCAGCAGCAGCAGCAGCCCCACCGCCCATGGCAGCAGGGCGAGCATCAGCACCAACACCAGTAGTAGTCACTGTACTAGCAGCACCACCCAGGCGCCTCTTCACTGACAATCTACCATCCCCTGCCGAGCCTCCGCCACCGATTGCCGAACCTTCCAAACCTCTAACAGGCTCGGCAAGTCTGCCTTGCAACCGGCCTACCCCAGCCTGCCCCTGCCTGGTCGTATCCTGTTCTGACTGAGCCCTTGCACGCCCCGAACCTATAACCTGAACCCCTGGAACGGATTCAGGCTCGGGCCGGACCCGTTTCAGGTCCCTCCTCCCTGGTGGAATTTCAGGGAGGGACGAGGTAGCCTTCACAAGCTGGCGAATATCAGCTGCCCGAGAGACATGAGATTGGGAAGCAGGGAGGGAAGGCGCCTGCACCACACGTTGAGAGGACGCTGAGGCGCCATCCACTCGCGCACGAATCACTAACCCCTGCGCTACAGCCCTTGCTGGAACCTGTCCTTGCTGCTGCTGCGTCTGCTGCTGTGGCTGAAGCTGCTGTTGATGACCTTGTTGCTGTTGGACAGGCAGAGAGCGAGCAGTGGTGGCAACGACTCTCCCAGCAGTACTGTCAGTGCTGCTCCCAACGGCCACCACCAGCCTACGACCCTTCAGAGGAGGGTTTGTTACTGAAGAGGTGATGTTGTCAGGTGCTGCAGCCAGAGAGGGGGCGGCATTGCTGGCTACTCTGCCTGTGCCTGCTCGGGTTCCTCTCCCTGCTCCTGCTGCCGCTACCGCTGGAGTGCCGCCGGGTGCTGCGAACACGCCTGAGACGCAATGGCCAAGCAAACGAGAGGAATGGCAAACATCTGTGAAGGAGGAGCTCAAACCCAAATGCTCTAGGAGATGCACACAAAGAGTTTTGAGAAAATCTAGTGCGGAATTCTTACCTCGCATGGGAGATGGAGGCAAATCAGGCACCTTCGCCCCACCATGTGCCACGTGCTGCTGAGCGGACCTTTCCCCCACAAATCGTCCTCTAAGCCCAACGTTACCCTCCTCCCCTCGCCCTCTACTGCCTCCCTCTCTTCTCCCTGCTTCCGCACCCAAACCCCTTGGCCCAGGGCCTGGCCCTAGTGCTGCTGTGGCGGCAGCAGCGGCTGCTGCAGCTGCTTCCTCCATCACCGCCCGCACCCCCACTGCCCGCCCGCGCCCCTGCACCCTTTGCCCATGCTGAGTCATCAGGTGCCCCTGCTGACCTGGAGCTTGACTAGGGTGACCTGGAGTGTGACCAATGGCACGATCATAACCACGGGGCTGGGCGGCTGGCTGAATCTGCTGCTGTTGATGCTGCCTGTTCTGGTGGTTGAAGTGATGGTGATTCCGCTGCTGCTCCTGCCATTGCTGTTGCTGCTGCTGCTGTTGCTGCCACTCCTGTTGTCCCTGCCCCTGCCACTGCTGCTGCTGCTGCTGCTGCTGCTGTTGATGATGATAATGCTGCTGCTGATGGTCGTGGTGGTGCGGATGTTGTTGCTGCTGCTCCTCATAAGCCACATCTGCAGAACCCCTCGCAAACCCCCTCCCTACTCCAAACGCTGAAGCTGTTGGCAGCATTGGACGACCATCTCTGCCCCCACCTGGAACCCCTCTTTCCCCTGTCTGCCCTGATCCACTCCCAGCACCAAAGACACCCCAACCTGCACCCGGTCCCACCCTCCCCCTCTCCTCAGCCCTCCTTCCGCCTGTCCCTGCATCAAATTGTTCGTCCCACCCCCCAGGTGCTCCTGCCTCCTCCTCTGCCACTCGACCCGTACCTCTACCCATACCTCTAACCGAGCCTCTATCCGAGCCTCTCCCGAGCTCCCTTTCCACTCCAGCAGCAGCGGCCGCGCCAGGAGTCCGGCCAGAGAGAGGGTCAGCAGCAGCAGTGGTAGCTTCAGCAGAAGCAGGACTAGCAGCAGCAGCAACAGTTGTAGCGGCGGCAGGAGCAGGCGCAATGGCGTCAGGGGGGGAGGTCTCGTGGCGGAAGGGGCAGAGTTCCCCCTTGGCGCACGCGCCCCGGGCGAAGAAGAAGCAGGGCGTGCGCGACTTTTCCTCCGCCAGGGGGAACGCGGGCGGGGGGGCTGCGCCAGGCGGCCTGCCTAGAGGCTGCCAGGGATATGCGGGAGAGGGAAGGAGGCGGAAGAGGGAAATACCATGGATTTACTGATACCAAATTGAATGGCTGGGGTTGCTGATACCAATTTGTGCGGAATAGCATGGTTGTACGAAGTCAACAAGATTAGCAGGCCTCGAAGCGAAGCAATAAAGAGAAGCGGGAACCGATCCGTACCGGATGCCTGAAGGCGCAGTCGGCCTTGTTGCACCCCCAACTCATCCAGTAGTAGCAGTCGCGCGGGTTCCGCCTCGCTGCTTCGGAATGGCGAAACTCGCATGTCGCTCCCTGCGCGGATAGTCACAGAGGAACGGAAATTAAGAATTTCCCGCACAATGACAGATAAATTTCAATTGAAACATTAAGATACCTCATGAGCTTGTCTGTCTCTCAAGCTAATCACCTTCTTGCACATTAGCGGCGATGCGAGAAAAAAGATGCAGTCTGTTCGCGCTTTAACCAACAACGCGTCATCTTCCTCCGCTGCCGTAGCATCCCCTTCGAGATTGCCGTTATTTCCGATAATGTCGTCTCCAGCCTGACCCGCGTGCCTCTCCATCCTAGGCTCGCGATTAATCCTTCAGCAGACACGACGATCGCCAGCTCTTCAGTGCAAAAAGACAGAGGGAAAATTCAGTGCGGAAATCTAGGCGCATCCGCTGGAATAAGCATGCGTGTATAATATAGTGCATGTTTGAGGTGTTCAGTTGCCGCCATGTCTGAACTGATCGGCTCAGGAGTGTTGTGGCCGTTGAGTGGTCATTGTGAAGTGTGGAAGATGCGGACTGAAACATAGATACCGATTTATAGCTACTCGTGATCTACTTTATGGATGCTCTCTAAAACAAATAGAAAGGCCTTCAGAACCCAAGTAAACCATCATTCAGCGTGGAAGTGAGGAACGTTATAGCGGAGTTCAATCGGGCCGGGGAGGTCCAAGTCCTGGTCAACCTTCTCGTCGTCTCTGCGCGCACCAGACAAACTCAACCTCTGCGCTGCGCCTAACCCGCGTGGGGTTTGACTCAGCTCCCCCCGAAAAGCCAACCTCCGCACAGACGGTTTCCGCTGGTCCAATCGGGTCAGCTGGGGCGATATCCACTCTCCGCATACGCTAGCAAGGAATCTGCGGAGGGGGGGTGAGCAGTGCTGTTTCGGAGCAGAATGCGCTTTGCGCAACGACTTGGTTTTCCGCGCACACTGCACTGCACTGCACTGCACTGCACTGCATGCTCCGTGTGAGGAGGAGTCCGGGGGGAAACTGTGGCTGCGCTACTGCTGGAGTGGAGAGAGACTCCGCTGAGCACGACGAGCAGTGGCGGCAGGCTCTTGGGCTGGGTTGTCTTGGAAAGAGTTTTCCGCTGATTTCACGTTTGTCATTCATTTGACCTAGTAATTTTAGTTAGCCTTCGTCTTTCACTCCTGTTTAGTGGGCTCTCTCTCGTTCATTATTGGCACCGCATGAATGAGTTGGGGCTTGCACTCACTAGCTAACGTTTCAAAACCACTCGGAGCTGGGCTACGATTCGAGCTAACAAGCTTATGTCTTTAAATCGAATAAAGCTTGAATCAACACAGACACTGATTCTGTCCACGTCATTTGTTATCTCCGCGATGCGTTCGCTCGTGCCTGCAAGGAGCGTCTAACCCATCGAGTCCGTCGAACACACCGAACATACCTTTCCAGCCCATCGACCTCTTATCCCAGCGCTCGCCATGGAGCTGTCAGCTTGCGTCGATAGTGCCGCGCCTCCGAGCCTCCTTCAGGGAGTCCCGAGCCTCCATCAGGCTCGGCAAGACCACTACACCCCGTCCGTTCGGTCCGCTGCAGTCGCAATGAGCGGCGACCTACTGCCGCCGTCTGATATAGAGCTGGGCGAACGGCGCGACCCCATATCCCTCGAGCCAATCACCAGCCCGCCTTCCATCCGCCGGACCGCGTCGATAGGCACCAGCAGCGGTAGGGACTTCTGCTTATCGCTGCCGCAGATCCCTCCTCCCGTCACTCCGCGACCCGACTTAATAGCACCTCCAGAGGAAGCCGATTCAGACATGGGAATTACCATAATCTGTCCACCCAGGAACGGGCTTCTATTAAGCCCTACTGACGAAAGCGAAAAATCGGGCGAAACTGGCGAAGCCGGCGCGTCCAGCAGCAGACGTGGCGCATCAGGCCGTTTGGGCACGTCCGGAGCTGGCCCGGCGGTTCGGAAAGGCTCGCCGAGCCTGAGCCGCGCGAGGCTCGGGTTGGGGGAAATCCGGCTGGACCTGGGCGCGTTGCGCGCGCGCACGGAGCGGGATTTCAACGCGGAGGCGATGGAGGTGCGCGCGCGCAAGGAGAAGTTCGCCTTCTTCGAGAAGGACTGCAGCCGCGTGCTGGAGCACGTGTTCGTCGGGAGCGATTACGTGGCAAGAAGCCGCGAGATCCTGCGCGAGGCGGGTGTGACGCACGTGCTCAACTGCGTGGGATTCGTGTGCCCGGAGTACTTCCCCGGGGATATCGTGTACAAGACGCTCTGGCTGCAGGTGAGAGAAAGGGGCGGGGAAGAGGGGAGAGGGAAGGGAGGGAGTGGGGGGAAGGTGAGGGGGAGTGGTACGCAGGTTGGTGGAAGTGAGGTGGAGATGAGGTGGGAGTGAGGGTCAGGTGAGGGAGGTGTGACGGGAATGTTAAGTTGCTGTTTTGAGAGGCAGTGAGGGAGGCGACGCTCTCATCCCGTTGCACTCGTTTCTCCCGTTCCTTTCCCCTTCACCTCAGGACAACACGGCGGTGGACGTAACATGCGTGCTGTGCTGTACGACGTGTTTGACTGCATAGAAGGCGTGAGAGACATCACATGCCTCTCAAAATAAGGCGTGGAAGGCCACGGCTGCTCATCCTTGCACTCTCTCCCCTCCCTTTCTCCCCCACAGGACAACACAGCGGAGGACATCACATGTGTGCTGTACGGCGTGTTTGACTACATGGAGGGCGTGCGGGAGGGCGGTCACGGCTGCTCATCCTTGCACTCGTCTCACTCTCTCCACCTCTCTCTCCCTCCTTCCGCCACCTCCCCTCTTCCTCCCCTGCAGGACAACACGGCGGAGGACATCACATGTTTGCTGTACGACGTGTTGGAGGCAACGTCTCCTCATCCTCGCACCCGTCTCTTTCTCTCGCCATCGGCCTCGGCCCCCCCACTCGCCTCCCCCTCCCTCCCTCCCTCCCTCCACCACCCGTTCTTCCTCCCCCACAGGACAACACAGCAGAGGACATCACGTGTGTGCTGTACGACGTGTTTGACTACATGGAAGGCGTGCGGGAGAGCGGGGAGGTGGGGGCCAAGCCTCTTCATCCTCGCACCTCTCTCACTCGCTCCCCTTCCCTCCCTCCCTTCCTCCCCCACAGGACAACACAGCAGAGGACATCACATGTGTGCTGTATGACGTGTTTGATTACATGGAGGGTGTGAGAGAAGGCGGAGGGCGCGTGTTCGTGCACTGCTGCCAGGGCGTCTCGCGCTCCACGTCGCTTGTTATCGCCTACCTCATGTGGACACAGGTGGGCAGAGCAGTGCAGGAGTCTTGTAACGAGTTGTCTGTTAGCGTGTATGGCGTGATTGTCCACTCCTCCATTAATGGTGATTGTAGTCGTGTTACTCAAGTGATTGTGTGCGCACGCGAGTCGTTCAGCCGGTGTGGTGGGAGGATCACTTGAGTCATTCGCTTGATGCTTGCCCAAGATGCTAGAATAAGCCTGCTGTCGCCTGGTGCTTGCCTGGGATGCCAACAGGATGAAAAAGATCCAACCCTTCACCAGCAGGATGGTAACAGCAAGATGGTTTCGCATGCGGCATGCCAGTGCACTCGCAACCATCCTGCGCCCTTACCATCCTCCCCCCCCCCCCCCACCCCTCTTCCCCTTCCCCCTGTCCCTGTGTCCCCGTGTTCCTCGCCCCCTCCCCCTCCCCTGTGCCGCTCGCCCCCTGCGCACACCACAATTCTCCAGCGCCTGGAGTTTGAGGAGGCGTTCAGGCGGGTGAAGGCGGTGAGGGGCGTGGCGAGTCCCAACATGGGCTTCGCATGTCAGCTGCTGCAGTGGCAGAAACGAATTCTGCCACCCAAATCAGCAGCCCCCGCGGCAGCAGCAACAGCAGCAGCAGCAGCAGCAGCAGCCCCCCCAGCACCAGTTGATCCGCCAACAGTATCCGCAGCAGCAGCGCCGGCAGCGTCTGAAGCGGCGGGCGGCGTGGTTCGGCAGCACATGTATCGCATGGCGCCGCACTCCCCCTACGACGCGCTCCATCTGGTCCCAAAAACCGTCCCTTTCTCGCGCAACTCACTGGACCCGCGCGGGTGCTTTCTGGTGCAGGTGGGATCTGCTGTGTTCTGCTGGGAAGGCAAGCAGTGCCACTCCCTCATGGCCCAACAGGGGTTGGCTACCGCCAGGCAGATTATCAAGTATGAGAGTCTGGGCGGGGAGCCGGTTATGGTGACGGACGGGCAGGAGCTGGAAAGTTTTTTGGCTGCCCTTGGGGATGGGGGTGGAGGACGGGAGGGGAGGGTGGGTGGGGGGAGTGGGGCAGGGGCTGATGCTGAGTTGATGAAAGTGGTGGCTCGGCAGGGGTTGACGTACCTCGGGCAGGACGCAAAACTTTTAGATGGTGCCCAGCAGAGTTGTGGATGTGAGGTGTCTGAAGGGGTTGTAGCAGCTGCTGCGCCTGAATCAGCAACGAGTGGCAGTTCATCTAGTGCGCCAGACGCAGCAGTAGCAGCACATGAAATAGCACCGGCAGCAGCAACACCAGCATCAGCAGCAGCAGCACCAGCATCAGCAACACCAGCAGCAGCAGCAGCAGTGCCAACAGCAGCGTCCTCAGCAGCTCAGTCATCTCCATTAGCAACAATTTTATCTGATTCTCCGCTCTCACCCTCCGCACTCTCCTCCACCTCCCAGTCTACAACCCCATCTCAGCCCAAGCCAACAACCCCGTGTAAACCCAAAACGCCAACCCCTTCCCCACCCAAACCAAGCACATCACCCACACCTGCGAGCCCTCTTCTTCCCTCGCTGCCTCACGCTGCCTCTGCCCCAAACGCCCCTCACACCCCCACCTCTCCCGAACCTCCCAACCTCTCTTCTCAGCTCACGCCCCCCAACCAGGCCTCCACATCTGCCGGGCCTAGCCAGAAGTCCACATCTCCGGGATTCTCTGCCTACCGAACCTCGTCCTCGCTCTTGGGCTCGACCTCGCTCTTTGGTGCGGTGGACAGGTTTGCGCAGAAGCTTCGGCGCCGAAGCTGGGACCGCAAGGAGGCAGAGCAGCTTAGGAAGATGGCTGCAGCGGCGGAAAAAGAAGTATCGGGAAAGAAAGAGAAGGGGAAGGAGGGGAAGGGACGCAAGAGTGACAGCCCATCAGAAGGAAAAGAAGCAGCAGCAGGAGAAGCAGAGGGATCAGGAGGAGGAACGGGCACGAGCAGGAACAGTGAGGGGCGGGCGAGGAGGAGCGAGAGCCTCTCAGAGGAGCAGCTAGAGGCGCTAGCAGGGCAGCTGCGGTGCGGGGGTCTGCTAGATCCCTCTGATATCCGCCTGCGCCGCCCCTTCCTGCGCGGGCTGGGGCGCACTGGGGGAGGCGCGGACTGGGGCAGGCGGAAACTGGCTCAGGAAGAGGCGGGGAGGGAGGAGGAGGATGGGTGTGGGGCGGGTGAGGCGGTGGAGGAGGGAGAAGGGAGGGTGGGAGGGGAGGGGGAGGAAGGAAGTGTGGAGGAGGAGAGGGAGAGAGAGGAGGGGAGGGTGGTAGGGGAGGAGGCTGGTGGGGGAGAGGAGGGGCGGGCGGAGAGGGGGAGGGGGCGGGAGCGGAGGAAGAGGGGCGAGGGGAGGGGCATGCGTGGGCTGTCTCCCATGCGCCTGCTGGCGAAGCTGTCAGGTGCTGCAGGGGGGGAGAAGGAGCAGAAGGGGGCGGGAGAGGGCGGAGGGAACGCGAATTCCAGTGGCAATGCAAGCAGCAGTGCAAGCAGCGCGGCAGTGACGTGTCTACGCCTGACTGCTGTGTCGTCGCCAGTAGTGCCTGGCAGGGCGGGTGGAGCCACTGTGCCTCCAATTGATGCTCTGGAAGGTTCCAGTGGTGATGCTGCTGCGGTCATCGATGCTGCTGCTGCCGCTGCAACAGATGCAACAGCTGAGCCACCTGCCGCAGCACCCACATCACCTGATAAAGCACCTGAAGCTGTATCTGGGCCAGCACCCAGTGCACCTGCAGCCGCACCTGTTCCAATCCAAATTCCAAACCGAAACCTTGTGCTTAACTCACCCGCCCCTGCCCCCACTGCATCCTCCTCCTCCTGCTTTACTGCTCTCCCCTGCTCTCAATACGACACTGATTTTGATTACTTTGAAAAGGCTCTCACGGGCGGCACGCCCCGTCCTGTAGCGGGCTTCGTGTCCCCCTCGGCCAGGCCGAACGTGCTGCCTCACAAGGGCCGCGGGTGGCTCTCTAACGAACCTGCCTGGAATGACAACCCACCAGGTTCAGCAGCTGGTTCGGGCATAGGCTCGGTAGGGGGGAACGCGTTTGGTTCCAAGGAATGGCCAAGCTGGATTCCGAAGAACAGGTTCGGTGCGCTAGGCTTGGCAGGAGGTCCGGGGCTGCCGTCTCCGTCGTCATTCTCCCCTCGTTCGCTCGCATTCTTCCCTCCTGGCGGCATGGGCATATATGGGCAGGAGCTGATGCGGTCTGTGCCCAAAGCACAGCAGGAGGGAGGAGGGCAGGGAGGGGGGCAGGGAGTGGGACAGAATCAAGAACAGGGGAAGGAGAACGGCGGGACAGGGTCAGGTGCAGGTGCAAGTGCAGCGGCCGCTCTTCCCTCAGCAGCACAGGGGGTGGGGTCAGGAGGGCGTGGGAGCGTGGAGAGTGGGGGAGTGGGGTTCACCCCCAGGGGGGCGGGTCGCTATGGAGGGTTCTCCTCTCAGGGAGAGCTGCTTACTACCCCTCGTGGCGCCAGGTCTTCCGTCAAACCGCCCTGGGAGGTAGGCGCGGATAGATTTGCCGGTGCAGGCTCGGGTGGAGGTCCGGGAGCTAGCTCCGGCAGCAGCAGCAGCAGTGCAAGGTTGCCTAAAGTGCCGGTTAAAGCCGCAAGTACAGCAGCTGTTCCTAACAACAGGAGTACACTTTCTTCGGTACAAGAATCCAGCGCTAGAGAGGACTGCTCGACAACCACCCCTGACATCTCGTTATTGAATGGTTCACAACACGCGGTTACAGCGAATGGCTCGGAAAACCGCTCTAACAATGACAATGGGATTTTCAATGGAGCTGATGACTTCAGTGCTGCTGGCCTTCCGTTTGGGATGACTCCTAGAGGACGTCCCCCACCGACGTCCTTTGCTGACCTGGACAAACGGGGCTTGGGTGGTTGGGGTAATGATGGTGCCAGCAAGGCTCCCCCGCTGCCGATGTCGAATAGAAGGTGATTTTGTAACCTGGTTTGCTCTGACCTGACAAATATTGCTGTGTAAAGCTCAGCTGGGCGTTTGTGTCTTCAGGCATGGGCCATTCTTAAAGCAATTTTTTTTTCATCTATAGTGTAAGCCTGAGCTTATGTCATGTTTCTGGTGCTTCAGATACACCTGCAAATCCTTGAAAACACCCACGGATTTGGGGGCTTCGGATTGCTTGGATTCGCTATCCATCTGGCTGACACGTCAGAAACTGACGGAGCTGTGTGATTGGCTTGCGCGGTGCTGTAACCTTTCAGACCCATCCTGCACGGTTCGTCTGCTATCCTTTTCGCCGCTTCTCTCGGACATTTTCAAGGCTTGCTGTTCCACTTGTGCGGGCGAAACATTTTGGGAACCACGATGTGGTCGCCGCACGAATTACCACATGCGATCTCTAACGAACCTTGATTACCAGTCTTTTCGTGAAGTTACTGTTCTGGCAATTACGAGGTTATGAAAACACAGGCTTCCATGGCTCGTCCTTTTCCCCTCTCGGCCCTCCTAGATTCGTCCTAAGTCAATTTTTAGTCCAAGCTAGGTTATCGCAACAAGGTCTTATTACATCTCTCTTTAGGTCTGTTTGAATCAGTTGTTTTTCCGAATCGCTAGATCGTGTAGCTGTACCTGGTGCGGATTTGTAGACAATTTAACGGTGTCGAATCAGTCGTTTCATCGCATCGAGATTCAGGTTTCATTCACAATCTGGTATAGAACTTCAATTCGGTAAGGTCGACAACCCACTATAATCAGGCCTCCTTCAGCGGATCCGAGCATAAATTCTCTTACTGTAGCCAGTATGGCTGGTCAAGGTTGGGGCGATGTGGTGGAAGAAGCCCATCAAGCCCATCCGCCCGCGCCAGGCCCCCCCGCGCCATACATGCACCCCGCTGGCGGGCCTTCCGCTCCGGGGGGACCCCGCGGACAGGGACCAATTCTACGGCAGCCGATCACGTCGTACGTCCCCCCCCACTTGCGCGGCCGCGGGCCAGTCGGCGGGGGAGATTTTGCGCAGCCTCCGGGTATGCCGGGGATGGGCCCACCGGGAGCTCCCGGCCCTGCGCCGGTAGTTTCCTGGAATGCGCCGGCGGGGGGAGCTGGCGGATCGTGGGCGGATCAGGCAGGCGCGACGGGTCCAGCATACGGGGGACCTCCGCCAGGCGGCGCATGGAACGGCGGAGCTTCAGGCGGAGGCGGCTGGGGTGGCGGAGGATACGGCGGAGGGGGCGGAGGCGCCTGGCAAGGGGGGGGTGCCGGAGGCGGGTACGGCGGCGGCCGAGGGGGATACGGCGGCGGGAGACGGGGCGGCGGCGGTGGCGGCGGCGGAGGGCCGCTGGGAGGGTTTAGCGGGTCAGGCGGCGGGCGGGAGGAGGATCCGTTTTCGACGCAGACGAAGAAGGACTCAGAGGCGGTGTTTGAGAACCACCAGAACACGGGCATTAACTTCGACGCGTACGAGGATATCCCCGTCGAAACCAGCGGCGACAATGTCCCCCCCGCCATCACTGCTTTCGACGGATCGGGGCTCCAGGTGCGTGGCGGACACGTGCTTGACGCGTGTGCTCGTCTTGGATGTTGAAGCGTCGTGTAAACACGCGGTTATGTATGGCTATTGAATTGATCCTTTTCTCACCTTGTTTCTGTCGACTCGGCGCTGAAACAACTTAATTGCCGCAGCCGTGACTGAAGCTCGTCAGTTCGTCGAATCTCTCGCCATCCATTTTCCGCTCCCCAGTCATTCTCCACCTCGGGCCCGGCCCGCATGCAGCGGTTTGGAAGAACCAGCGGCGTTGAATCGCCTATGCAGACCCTTTCCTTCGCTTCTGGGTGCAAACTCCTCATCTCATTTCCTCTTTCCCTCTTCTCTGTTTTACCTTTCGTCCTAATCCCCCCTCCCCCCCCGGCTGCGCAACTGGCGGTGATGGAGAACGTGGGCGGCGAATTCAACTTTTCTGTTTTGCTCGCCTCTTCTCTCCGTCTCTTCCTGACCGCCCTAAACCCCCCGCACGCAGCCCGCGGTGATGGAGAATGTGAAGCGCTGCAACTACTCCAACCCCACGCCAGTGCAGCGGCACGCCATCCCCATCTCGCTCGCGGGGCGCGACCTGATGGCGTGCGCGCAGACGGGGTCCGGCAAGACGGCCGCGTTCTGCCTGCCCATCATCTCCGGCATCCTCGCCGCCGGGCCGCCGCCCGACCGCCCCCGCTTCGGCCGCAAAGCGTTCCCGCTCGCGCTGATTCTGTCGCCCACGCGCGAGCTCACGAGCCAGGTGAGGGATCGAGGGATTCGACGAAATGACGAGCTGCCGTCACGGCTGCGGCCATTGCGCCAGTTGCGTCAGTTTCACAGTTTCTGCTCTGAGATGCAACCCCACGAGCCCCACGCTCTGATATACGTTCTGTTTACATGTTCTACTGGACTGGAAGCAACTGCCAACCTGTTTTGCGGAGCGGCTGGGATTTAGTGGACTGGGAGCCTGGTTTCATAGGTGACTTTTGAGTCGACTCAAATGCCACCTCAGTGGTGGAGGAGCTTGGTTGCAGCTGTCGTGCTGGTAGAAACAGTCTTAATAGGTTGCACTTGGGAGAGCCCACACGGGCCGGGTGCGAGCCTTGGCTGAATCACCTGCACTCCTCGCCTCCTCCTGTTCTTGGTGCCCTTCCCTTCCGCTATCCACGCTACGATTCCCGCCTCTCCCTCCGCGAATCCGCCATCCGCCATGCTTTGTTCCGTTTCCCTGTCTTATCGCCTCCCCGACTCCTCTGCGCTCTAGGCTCGTTCCCTCCTTCGTGCTTTCTCTCCCTCCCCCCCTCCCCTCCTCGCCCCTCGCCCCTCGCCCCTCGCTCCCGCTCCCCTCGCCCCTCCCCGCTCGCCCCACCCCCCTCGCCCCTCAACCCTCTCCCCTCCCCCCCTCGTTTCCCGTTCCTCATCCGCTCGTCCGCTTCCTCCCCCCCTCCACCTGCGCCCCCTGCGCCCCTCCGCGCAGATCCACGCGGAGGCCTGCAAGTTCGCCTACAAGACCGGCCTGCGAGCCGTCGTCGTGTGTTGAGTCGACTTAAAACACTTCTCCCCCTCGTCCCTCGCGCCCCTCGCCCCCTCGCCCCCTCGCCCCTTCTTCCTCCGCGCAGATCCACGCGGAGGCCTGCAAGTTTGCTTACAAGACTGGCCTGCGCGCAGTCGTTGTTTATGGCGGTGCCCCTGCCGGCCAGCAGGTAATTATACGCTGCCTGACGGCTAGCAGGTAACGCTTTGCCTAGGCGTTTGTGTCGGCAGCAGGCGTTGTGATATTCAATCGGTCCCAATGTACACTTAATGATTGTACGTTGATGCGTAGCAAGGATTAATTTAGAGTTCAAGCCAATAGAAGGAGAAGAGTGGTACTTGCTGCTTGGGCTTGCTTTTCCCACGTGCAGACTGTCTCTGCGGGCTATATTCGCCTCTTTCTCATCACACACGTGTGTTTCCCTTTGTGTGCGTTCCCCATGCATCTGCTTTGGGCATGGCATGTCTGCTGGTATGCCTGCTGTTTCTGTGGCTATCCCGCCGTGTTGCTACGTGTGTGTGTGGGGGGGGGGGAGGAGGGGGGGGGGTCATTCATTCATGAATCCATGCACGTGTGTGCATGCACGTGTGTGCATGCACGTGTGTGCTTGCACGTGTGTGCATGCACGTGTGTGCATGCATGCAGATGCGGGAGCTGGAGAGGGGAGTTGAGATCCTTGTCGCCACGCCTGGAAGGTACTAGCCTCCTCCTCCTTCTCCTCCTCCTTCTCCTCCTCATCCCCACTGGCCTCTAGCCGTTTCTCTCACTCGCATCAACATGCACAAGTTCAAAATTCTCGCTTTCCATAAGCTCTCATGCTCCGATGCGTCTTGTAGAACACAAGCGTGAGGCACTAGTGCTAGTGCATGCGTCCACGCACCAGTTATCCGCCTCCTGCCCAACACCCACTACTCTTTCGTCACGTGATGTGCGACAAGCTGGGACATGTGAAGTGAAAACGGTTAGCAGGGCCACTGTCCAGTACCCAGGCATGTGCAAGGCTCAAACCTCATGGGGCTCAAACCTCATGGGGCTCAAACCTCATGGGGCTCAAACCTCATGGGGCTCAAACCTCATGGGGCTCAAACCTCATGGGGCTCAAACCTCATGGGGCTCAAACCTCATGGGGCTCAAACCTCATGGGGCTCAAACCTCATGGGGCTCAAACCTCATGGGGCTCAAACCTCATGGGGCTCAAACCTCATGGGGCTCAAACCTCATGGGGCTCAAACCTCATGGGGCTCAAACCTCACCTCTTCTTCCTGCCGTCACTCCCCTGCTCCGTTGCGCCCTGACCTGACCCCTGGATCCTGCAAGCTGTGAAAACCGAGGACAAAGAATGCCGAGTTTGTGTAAGACCCCTGGGACCAGCTGGTTCTTGTGAATCTCCAAACACCTGCTTGCACTCTGAACCTTGGCCCCCCAACCCCCAGGCTGTGCGACACACTAGAGCGTGGAAAGGTGTCCATCACATTGGTGCGCTGTCTCGCCCTCGATGAAGCCGAGCCGCAGATCCGACTGATAGCACGCACCCTCCACTTCCCTTGCCCCCTCACCCTGTCACCCCTGTCACAGGCTGTGCGACATGCTGGAGCGGGGCAAGGTGTCCATCACAATGGTGCGCTACGTGGCTTAGATGAGGCCGATCGCATGCTCGACATGGTCTTTTAGTCGCAGATCCGTTTGACCACACGCACCCTGCTCTACTCCCCATCATCCATGTGTCTACAGGCTGTGCGACATGCTGGAGCGAGGAAAGGTATCCCTCACCATGGTGCGCTACCTTGCTCTCGACGAGGCCGATCGCATGTTGGACATGGGCTTCGAGCCGCAGATCCGGCGCATCGTGGAGCAGGAAGGCATGCCGCGCGCGGGCGAGCGCCAGACGCTCATGTTCTCGGCCACGTTCCCCAAGGAGATCCAGCGCCTGGCCGCCGACTTCCTGGCCAACTACGTGTTCCTCACGGTGGGGCGCGTGGGGTCGTCCACGGATCTCATTCAGCAGCGCGTGGAGTATGTGCCCGAGCATGACAAGCGGTCGGTGCTCATGGATCTAATCCACGCGCACCACACCTCCAACGGCGCTACTGGCAACGCGGTGAGTGCTCTGAGAATGTGCTTCAGTTGCCTCGAACTCTCGATCCTTCTATGAGTATGTGCCCGAGCATGACAAGCGATCGGTGTTGATGGACCTCATTCACGCGCATCACACCTCGAATGGCGCTACTGGCAACGCGGTGAGTACACAGTCAGGGGTTGCGTGGAGTCGTCCGCTGATCTGATTCAGCAGCGCGTGGAGTATGTACCCGAGCATGACAAACGGTCCGTGCTCATGGATTTGATCCACGCGCACCACACCTCAAATTTTGCTACTGGCAACGCGGTGAGTACACAGTTAGGGGGCGAGTGGGTTCGTCAACTGGTGTGGAGCATGACAAGCGATCGGTGCTCATGGATTTTACATGTGTGGCTCTGCTGTTTCACTTGCTGCATACCTCCTATCGCATGAGTATGTGCTCATGGACTTGATTCACGCGCACCACATTTCCAATGGCACAGCTGCTGCCCACGTGGCGAGTGCTGTGAGGCGTTGTTTCACATGCTGCATTACCCTCTATGCGTATGTGTCACATGCTGCATTACCCTCTATGCGTATATGCCCACCTAGTCCCCACTCGTCTCACCATCCCCCTCCTCCCCACCACCTTTTCTCCTTCTCCCCCCACCCCAACCACCTGCACCACAAGGCAGGCTCAAACTGGTGTTGGTGGAGACCAAGAAGGGGGCCGACTGTCTCAAGGACTGGCTGTGCTGTGCCGTGCTGCAACGGCTTCCCCGCCACCTCCATCCACGGCGACCAACCACCACCTTTCCCCCCCTTCCCCCCCCCCCACACACTCCCCTCCCACCACAGGGCGGGCTCACACTGGTGTTTGTGGAGACCAAGAAGGGAGCGGACTCGCTGGAGGACTGGCTGTGCCGCAACGGCTTCCCCGCCACGTCCATCCACGGCGACCGCTCGCAGCAGGAGCGCGAGTCGGCTCTGCGCTCCTTCCGCTCCGGCCGCACGCCCATCCTCGTCGCCACCGACGTGGCGGCGCGCGGCCTCGACATCCCGCACGTGAGCCACGTCATCAACTACGACCTGCCCTCCGACATCGATGACTACGTGCATCGCATCGGGCGTACCGGGCGCGCGGGGAAGACTGGTTTAGCCACGGCGTTTTTCTGTGACAAGGATACGAACCTGGCGCGGTCGCTGATAGAGTTGATGAGTGAGGCAAATCAGGAGGTGCCCGGGTGGTTGCAGAACTTCGCGTCGCGGTCGGGGTATGGTGGTGGTGGGAAGGGCAGACGAGGCGGCGGTGGAAACCGGTTCGGAGGGAGGGATTTCAGGAAGGAGCGCGGGGGAGGGGGAGGGGGGTATGGCGGGGGTGGGTATGGCGGTGGGGGGTATGGCGGCGGGGGAGGGTATGGGGGCGGGTATGGGGGAGGAGGGGGGTACGGTGGTGGTGGTTATGGCGGCGGTGGTGGCGGGTACAGCAACGCTCCTCCAAGCGCCTGGGATTAGGCCTGCCTGCCGTCTGGCTTCTGCCTTCTACCCTTTCGACCGAATGAGGGGGTTTGGGGGGGGAGGAGGGAGGGTGGGGTGAAGTTTGGAGCTGTTCAACTGTGGTGAGCTGACAGAGGAGTTGAGTTGTTGCTACACTTGGCGAGGTCTTTTGATAGTGAACATTTTAGGTACTGGAGTCTGTGCTTTGGCCTGCTACTGCTGCCGCTGCTGCTGCTGAGGCTTCTGCTGCTGCCGCTGCTGCGGAGCCTGCTGCTGGCACTGCTGCGGCTAAGGCCGACCCTGCTGCTGCCGCTGCTGCTGCTGCTGCTGAGGCTGCCGCTCCCACAGCCTTTGTGAGTTGACTTTGTGTGGCAGCAATGGGAACCATGGGAAGGTGCTTTCACCAGCCGGTGTGGGAGCTTCAACAGGGGAGAGTCCCCTATCTTGACTGCACGTCTTCTCCCATTTGCCGACGTTTCTGCAGTTGAAGTGAATGTACCGCTGTGGCGGCCTTGGAACCAACAGGTTCTGGGGCGTCCCAGTTCTGCTCTGGGCTCTTTGCAGCTGCAGCTGGCACTGCCGCAGCCACTCAAGGTGCCTTGTGCTCTGCGTTTGTGCATGAGTCGCCAGCAGCCTTTGGCAGCAGCCAGGGGCTTAAGCTGCGAGGCTTGAGGTCTTTTTGAAACTTTTTTGTTGTCTACCTACCTCTTCCCACCCCCTTCTTATGCTTCTCTCATCTTCCCTTGATCCCTTCCTCTTACTCTTTCCCTTCCCTAGACCTTTTAGCCATGTCTTTTCAGACCAAAAACCAAGGGCAGCATGAATTGGGGTAGGCAGGTCTGTCAGGCCCTTATCCCTGTCAAGGGGACGCTTGGGCTGAGGGATACTAGGGCACAGGCAATGCCGTTTCTTTCTAGACGTAGGCTTAGGGATGAGCCTTGAAAAGCCACTTTGGCTTTCACAAGGCCTTGTCTCTGGGCTTTCTCGAGGGCCAATCGCGCTTTCCTTCTGTGCCTGCTTTTGGGCCGATATGGTTTGCTACTTGCCTCTATGCTTGTGCCTCTGGTACCCATGCCTTGTCCTGCAGAGTGTCTCTGCCTGAATTTTGATGAAGCTGGGCCTAGACCATTAGTAATGAAACTCTTAACCATTTCCCTTAGATGATTCATCTCATTCTCACTTCTATTCACAAATGCCAATTTTATCGGTTCGTTTGTTATGTTGACATCTGTGTCGCTGTGTTGGCGTCACTGGCAATAATTGGCGTCGCTGCCATCAGCACCAATCTACACAGCACCCCGTTCACGGGTCAGCTCAGCATCTTTTTGAGACCATCATTTACCGTCGGATTCTTCTCACTTCAACATCGGACGTTTATAACCAGAAATACCGGAGAGCCTGCCCGAAAGCCACCGCGTTCCATTTGGGGTGACCCTGCCGCAAAGTACGCTGCATAGAAATCTCCCTGCCCCTGACACATAAATATATCGACGGCCACGATTGAACGCCAGCATTCCCTTCCTCTCTCCTTTCTCCTCGTTTCAGGTCGTCCATCCCTGTTAGCCGCGCATTCTCTTGTGTTGTGAGTCGTGACGCGTCACACGTCCCCTGCTAGCAAAAGCCGCTAGATTATCCTCATTCCGCATTATAGTAGTCCAGCGATTTTTGAATCCCCTCGCTGAGGTAGCGCCTTTTGCCCGCATGCCAGCTTCATGGATCGCGTCCGGCGCAAGCTGGGCGGGTTGGCGCACACCAACAGTGCGCGTTCGCGCACCATCAGTGCGCATGCGCGCGCCATCAGTGCGCATGCGCGCGCCATCAGTGCGCATTCGCACAAGGAATCGTAGCGATGAGTGGCAAACACTTACAAACCGCAGAAGTGAAGGTAGCAAGCGCGGAAGAGCGAATAGCTTCAAACGAACTCGAGGCATCTCTTCTGCTTGACTCCTGAGCCATCTCCGCGCAGTTTCATCTTCTGCTTGACTCTCGTGAGTCGACTCACCAAAATTCCTTTCCCAGGAACGTGTTTCTCGAGCAGCCAGTGACGACTGAAATCGCCCGTAAGCGATCCTTCGCACTGCCATAGCAGCTCTCAGTAGCCGTCAGTATTCGGAATACTTTCACTCAACCATTGTACCAGACACGCAGGTCACAAGGCTACTAGGAAATGCCAGTTTTTCCGTTTTGCATCATGGATTCGGAAGAGCCTGAACGAGACGCGTGAAGGGCTTTTAGGCTCCGTCGACGTTCTTCTTTCCGTAGAACCTCTCAGCACCGCAATCAGCTCCGCCGTTCTTCATCTACCGCGGGCGATTCACCGCGATATCTAGGGAATCGATTGTAGCGCGGCAGCTGGCGTAGCACCGCGTGTTTCGGACATCAAATAGGCGAAGGGCCGAAGCGGCGAAAGCCGAAGAGTAAACATCTAGCAGTGAAGGTAGAGGACGTGAGGTCGAGGGAGGAGAACGAGAGGTATCCGAAGCGGTGAAGCAATTCAGTTTCAGGGACACCCGACTGATTCAGGTGTAGACTGTGCTGGCGTTAGGGTCGGCAGAGAGCTGCTTCGACTCAGAGAAATTCCGGTCGGAGAAGGTGCGGAGTATCGCCGTTGAATCGATCGCACCGCCGAAAGAGGCCCTAGTAATCCGCCAACTTGAAATAACTGGCGGCGCCGCATTCGCAGACACTTGGTTAAATTGAAGCCCAGGGTGGTCGGAAACCAGGTTGGCGGCGTGTGTCCGCTTGCAATAGGCGCGAGCAGGCGCGCGGAAAAGGCGCAACCAAGCGCACGCAAAAGGCTCAAGCAGGCGCGCGGGCGCGGGAACAGAGGCGCGGTCGCGGAAGCAAGCGTGTGCGCGGAGGGCGAATGGCGGCGATGTGGAGCTGGCAGGGGCAGCAGCAGCGCGGGCGGCAGCAGCCCCCAGGCGTGGTGCCGCTGAGCGTGTGGCTCGTCCTGTTGCTGCCCGCCTGCCCCCACGCCCTCGCCTCTCACGCCGGTAAGCCATGGCGCATGGCGCATGGGGCACGGCGCATGGGGCACGGCGCATGGGGCACGGCGCATGGCATGGTGCATGGGGCACGGCGCATGGGGCACGGCGCATGGGGCACGGCGCATGGGGCACGGTGCATGGGGCATGGTGCATGGGGCATGGTGCATGGCGCATGGTGCATGGCGCATGGTGTTGGAGGGACGGAGAGGGTGGATGGCTGCTTGCGTCTTGCAAGCTCGTGCGTCTTGCCAGCTCGTGCGTCTTGCCAGCTCGTGCGTCTTGCGAGCTCGTGTGTCCGTGTTAGCTTCTCATGCCATGGCGCGTCACATGCCTCATCCCATGCCTCATCCCATGCCTCTTGTACCGGCCCCCTGCAGGTCGGTTGCTGCTGGGCGTGGGCACACCGCCGCGGCGACTACTGGCGGACATGCCCCTTAGTGAGCACCCATCTCCCCCTCTCCTCCTCCTCTCCGTCTCCCCTCCTCGTGTCTCCTTTCCCACTCGCTTTCCTGTCTCGCTTGCCTGTCTCACTCGATGCTTCACTCCCTCCTCTTCTCTCACCTCACCTTTTGCACCGTGCCCGCTCCACCCCACCCGACCCTTACCTGTTACTCCCACCTTTTACCCCTCTCCTCTTACCCCTCTCCTCTTACCCCTCTCCTCTTGCTCCTCTCCTCTTGCTCCTCTCCTCTTACCTCTGACCTCCTCCCCTTACCTCTCGCCAGCAATTGATGCACGTTTGTGAGTTTGCCATATTTCGCATCTCTGCTCTGCCTCTATCTTCTGTTCGTACTATCGAATTCTTCCCGTCTTTTCCTTTTCCTTCTCCCTGCACTTTCCCCTTCCTTTTCCCCCTTCCTCCTCGCTCATTCTTCCCCACGCCTCCTCACACCGCCAGCCTCTGTCGCCCCCATCTCCCCCGCTCCTGCATCCCCTGCGGCATCCCCACCAGCGAGCACTCTCCTCGCGCTCATCGTCACAGCATCTGTGCTCCTTGTGGGGGTAGTCATCCTCGTTATAGTCTTCTGCAGGACAAGGAGACGTTGTGAGTTTCCTAGTCACACCTTCCCTCCTTTCCATTGCTGCCATTGTCAAGCGTTCCTGCTTTTTCATGTACCAGCATCCCCTGTATTATCTGTCTCGATAGAGCATAACCACATCTTGTGGTTCTGGGAAGTGGTCGCAACATCAGGATTCTTATTCTTTCTATAATTTTCACGAGTCCTCCAAAGCAGCCTGCATGAGCCATCACAACCACCCCACTCACATCCCCCTCCTCTTTCTTTCACTTCCTCCCCGCCCCTCCCACCTCTCCCTTCCCCTCTCCCCCGCCCCTCCCCTCCACCCCACATCCCTGCCAGTCCCCCAAGTGGCCCCTCTCGATGGCAAAGCATCCGGCATAGTTGACAGTGACAGCGAGAAGGGAAACGGGGAGGAAGGGGAGAGCGAGGAGGGCGAGGACGGGGAGGGGAGGTGCGCGCCAGTGGAGCAGTGGAGCTGGGAGGAGGTGGAGGCGGCAACTGATGGTTTTAGCGAGGAGCGCACTATCGAGGACGCGGGGCACTCGGCGGTGTTCAGAGCAGTGGGACGCGGTGGGGAGGAGCTGGCGGTGAAGCGCGCCAAGCGGGTGTCAGTGGAGGGGCAGCACCTCTTCCGCAACCAGGTGGGCTCAATTCGCCTCTCTTCACTCCTTGGCACCGCTCTTCACTCCTTCACACCGCTCTTCACTCCTTGGCACCGCTCTTCACTCCTTCGCACCGCTCTTCACTCCTTCGCACCGCTCTTCGCTTTCTTTGCTCATTTGCTCCTCTCGCCTGTCAAATGCGGTTGTCATGGCCGGCCCGCTTTCCCTCCCCATGGCAGGTGGAGTTCCTAGAGGCCCAGGTCATCCCAGCATCGTGACTCTGCCTCTCAGTGCGTGCATCAGTCTCGCATTCACATTCACATTCACATTGCTCGCTGCTCTCCCCCTCACCGCAGGTGGAGTTCCTGGAGGGAGTGCGGCATCCCAACATAGTGGCGCTTCTCGCCTTCAGCAGCCTGACATTTCCATTAACGTCATGACCGCTCTGCACCCCTTTCCATTCCCTGGGTCGCAGGTGGAGTTCCTGGAGGGAGTGCGGCATCCCAACATAGTGGCGCTTCTCGCCTTCAGCAGCCTGACATTTCCATTAACGTTGCCATAACGCCGTCATGACCGCTCTGCACCCCTTTCCATTCCCTGGGTCGCAGGTGGAGTTCCTGGAGGGAGTGCGGCATCCCAACATAGTGGCGCTTCTCGCCTTCAGCAGCCTGACATTTCCATTAACGTTGCCATAACGCCGTCATGACCGCTCTGCACCCCTTTCCATTCCCTGGGTCGCAGGTCGAGTTCCTGGAGGGAGTGCGACATCCCAACATAGTGGCGCTGCTGGCATTCAGTGAGGATCGCAACGAGCAGATCCTCGTGTTTGAGTTCGTGCCCAATGGCTCCCTCACTGACTGGCTCAGGCCGCTGGATGGTGAGTGCTGCCACGTCACCGCATGCATGTGCACAATGTGACAATGTGCGTCGCAACAGCTAGCTCCCTTGCTGACTGGCCGCGACCAGTGGACGGTGAACGACCTGCTCTTGCTGAGCTTCCTAGGCAGCATGTTGCGTCCCCCACCCACAGCCGTAGTGCACCTGTGCAGAGCTCGTTCACTTTCCAGCATGTTGCACATCTATCCATGCAACCAGCATGTTGCACATCTATCCATGCAACCAGCATGTTGCACATCTATCCATGCAACCAGCATGTTGCATATCTATCCATGCAACCAGCATGTTGCATATCTATCCATGCAACCAGCATGTTGCATATCTATCCATGCAACCAGCATGTTGCATATCTATCCATGCAACCAGCATGTTGCATATCTATCCATGCAACCAGCATGTTGCACATCTATCCATGCAACCAGCATGTTGCATGTCTATCCATGCAACCAGCATGTCTATCCGTGCACATCCCCGTCTTCAAGTTCGTGCCAACGGGTGCCCGTTCAAGTTCGTGCCCCACCATCCTGCGGTCGCATCGCAGCACATCGCTCGTTCAGCTTCATGCCCATTGGCTGCGATGGGACTGCACGATGGTGAACCAGCTACGATGGTGAACCAGCTACGATGGTGAACCAGCTACGATGGTGAACCAGCTTCGATGGTGAACCAGCTACGATGGTGAACCAGCTACGATGGTGAACCAGCTACGATGGTGAACCAGCTACGATGGTGAACCAGCTACGATGGTGAACCAGCTACGATGGTGAACCAGCTACGATGGTGAACCAGCTGCGCTCGTGAGGCCTCGATATATCGCTCATTCCCCCTCAGCGCGAGAGTACATGCATACAGATCCATCCCATGTCCCTATCCGCCCATGTTCCCATGCTCCTCGCCTCCCGCCCTCGCCCAACCAGTCTCCAAGCCGCCATTATCGTTCGGGCAGCGCCTGGCGATAGGAGCGGAGGTGGCGCGGGCGATCAAGTACCTGCATGCCTTGACGCCTCCTGTGCTGCACCGGGACATCAAATCAGAGACAATTCTGCTGGATAACGACTTCAAGGTGCACTCGGGCCTCGTTATGAGCTGATTCGTTATCTCCTATAATTTGGTGCACAACTGTCGGTGCGAATCGTTGTTTTGACTACATACATAGGGTTATTTGGATCATTGCTTCCTTATCCTAACATCCTTTTGAGGCGCCTCAAAATACACCTCAAGGCCACGCAGCTGTTTATGTGCTCCTTGACTCTCCTTCTACTTCCCTTCTCTCGTGTCTCTCGCACACGGCAGCATGTCAAAGTGGGGGAAAAGCATGGTGAAGCTTCCTCTGGGAAAGGCCGTGCTTCTGTTTCTGTGGCACTCTGACTTCTCTGCAGCTCATATGATTACTCCCTTGATCTTCCACTTGGTTTATGTCTGTTTCTTCTTGCCTCTCCATCAGGTCAAGGTGGGCGGGCTGGGCGTGCTGAACCAGCTACCAGGGGAGGCCGTGAGGCTGCTGCTGCGACATTCTAACTGCATTACAGCTTACACAAATACTCTCTTGCCCTATTCTTCCACTTTCATAACAGGTCAAGCTGGGCGGGCTGGGCGTGCTGAAGCACCTGCCAGGGGAGGCCATGCGGCTGCGCATGCAGCGCAAGCGAGGCTACCTGGACCCGGAATACTTCCAGAGCTTCCGAATCACTAGCAAATGCGACGTGTACAGGTGCGTGGGGACTCATTGGGTGTGCAGTTAAATTTAAAAATTGTACCATATACACAAACTCATTACCTTTCCACGCTGATTTTTCAACGCAGTTTCGGAGTGGTGCTGCTGGAGTTGATTACAGCGAAGCTGCCAATAGTGGATGAGAAGGACGTTGTCATGGGATCCCGCACCAGCAAGCGATTCGTTACCCTTGTGCAGTGGGTGAGTTACGCTCTAACACGGCGTTACCATTACGTGGCATTACCATTACACGGCGTTACCATTACGTGGCGTTACCATTACGTGGCGTTACCATAATGTGGCGTTACCATTAAGTGGCGTTACCATTACGTAGCATTTCCATTACGCGGCGTTACCATTACGCGGCGTTACCATTACGCGGCGTTACCATTACGCGGCATTACCATTACGCGGAGTTACCATTACGCGGCGTTACCATTACGCGGCGTTACCATTACGCCGCGTTACCATTACGCCGCGTTACCGTTACGCCGCGTTACCATTACGCCGCGTTACCATTACGGCATTACCATTACGCGGTGTTACCATTACGCGGCGTTACCATTACGCGGCGTTACCATTACGCGGCGTTACCATTACGCTGCGTTACCATTACGCGGCGTTACCATTACGCGGCGTTACCATTACGCGGCGTTACCATTACGCGGCGTTACCATTATGCGGCGTTACCATTACGCCGTGTTACCATTACGCGGCGCGTTACCATTACGCGGCGTTACCATTACGCGGCGTGTTACCATTACCCGGCGCGTTACCATTAGGTGGCGTTACCATTACGTGGCTTCGTTACCACTACGCTTCGTTACCACTACGCTTCGTTACCATTACGCGGCGTTACCATTACGCGGCGTTACCATTACGCGGCGTTACCATTACGCGGCGCTACCATTGCGCGGCGCGTTACCATTACGCGGCGTTACCATTACGCGGCATTACCATTACCCGGCGCGTTACCATTAGGTGGCGTTACCATTACGTGGCGCTACCATTATGCGGCGTTACCATTACGCGGCGTTACCATTACGTGGCGTTACCATTACGTGGCTTCGTTACCATTACGTGGCTTCGTTACCATTACGTGGCTTCGTCACCACTACGCTTCGTTACCACTACGCTTCGTTACCATTACGCTTCGTTACCATTACGCGGCGTTAGCACTACACGGCGTTACCATTACGCAGCATTACCATTACGCGGCATTACCATTACGCGGCATTACCATTACGCGGCGTTACCATTACGCGGCGTTACCATTACGCGGCGTTACCATTACGCGGCGTTACCATTACGCGGCGTTATCATTACGAGGCGTTACCATCACGCGGCGCGTTACCATTACACGGCGTTACCATTACGCGGCGTTACCATTACGTGGCGTTACCATTACGCGGCGTTACCATTACGCGGCGCGTAACCATTAGGTGGCGTTACCATTACGTGGCGCTACCATTACGTGGCGTTACCATTACGCGGCATTACCATTACGTGGCATTACCATTACGTGGCTTCGTTACCATTACGTGGCTTCGTTACCACTACGCTTTGTTACCACTACGCTTCGTTACCATTGCGCATCGTTACCATTACGCGGCGTTAGCACTACCCGGCGTTACCATTACGCGGTGTCACCATTACGTGGTGTTACCATTACGCGGCGTTACCATTAAGCGGCATTACCATTACGTTGCGTTACCACTACGTCGCGTTACCATTACGCGGCGTTACCGTTACGCAGCGTTGCCATTACGCAGCGTTGCCATTACGCGGCGTTGCCATTACGCGGCGTTGCCATTACGCGGCGTTACCATTACGCGACGTTACCATTACGCGGCGTTACCATTATGCGGCGATACCATTACGCGACGACACCATTACGCCGCGTTACCATTACGCCGCGTTACCATTACGCCGCGTTACCATTACGCCGCGCTACCATTACGCGGCGCTACCATTACGCCGCGTTACCATTACGCGGCGTTACCATTACGCCGCGTTACCATAACGCCGCATTACCATTACGCCGCGTTACCATTACACCGCGTTACCATTACGCCGCGTTACCATTACGCGGCGTTACCATTACGTGGCGTTACCATGACGCGGCGTTACCATTACGCGGCGTTACCATTACGCGGCGTTACCATTACATGGCGTTACCATTGCGCGGCGTTACCATTACGCGGCGTTACCATTACGCGGCGTTACCATTACGTGGCGTTACCATTACGTGGTGTTTCCATTGATGATCCTCGTTCTACCGCATTGTCTTATGACACTTGAGCATTTCAGCAATGCTAGTACTGTAACATCCTTGTTTCATCACAAACATAGCCTTCCGTGCCATCTTTTCGTGCCACCATTCCAGGCCCTTCCAAGGATCAAGGAGGGGCAGTACAACGACATGGTTGACCCGCGCCTGGGAGCGTACCCCGGGGACCTCTGTGGCATTGCAGCACCCAACTGAACCGCATCCCACCCTTCTGTGCCACCATTCCAGGCCCTTCCGAAGATCAAGGAGGGGAAATATAATGACATGGTGGACCCGCGCCTGGGAGCGTACCCCGTGAGGATGACATTTGAGGCGTCTCAAAAAACTCCTCCCACCTTTCCGTGCCACCATTCCAGGCCCTTCCGAAGATCAAGGAGGGGAAGTACAACGACATGGTGGACCCGCGCCTGGGAGCGTACCCCGGGGACCTCATGGAGATCTTCTGTGGCATTGCCGCACAGTGCGTGACTCCGCAGCGCAAGAACCGACCCGACATCGACGTGGTGTCTGCTTGGATGGACGAGCTCATTCAGAAGGATGCTGCCTCGCGAGAGCCGCTCTCTCGGTTCATGCGAGCGGTGCCAGAAGAGGAGGAAGTGGAGGAGGATGAGGAAGCGGGGGAGGTGGGTGAGGTGGTGAAGGGAGGGAAAGAGGTGGTGGTGGTGATGACAGAGGAAGCTGGTGATGGGGAGAAGGTCGGGGAAAGGAGCAAAGAGAGGCCCAAGGATGGCCCTCTTCCTGGTGGTGGGACTGAGGTTGCTGCTTCTTCGGCTGATTCGGTTAGTGCCCAAACAGATACCGGTATTGGCATCAGCGCAGGTGCTGCCGCTGTCAGTGCTGAGGTTTGCATCGGAGTCGATGGAAATGTGGCACCGGCTCAAAAAGAGGACGACCGTGTGGGTGTAGAGGTTTATGCTGGACTTGGGACTTAGATCCCCTTTTCAGTTGCATTGTACCATAATAATGCCAATGTGGCATCAGCGAGACATTTCATGGTATCGTATCAAATCTGGATTGTTGGAGTGGGTCTGGGCAATATGTTGTGGTCAGGGGATCGTGTGCATTCTGTAGTTCCAATATAAATGTGTGTTTTGGTTTGATTTCTTACCGGTATGCTTTTAAAGTGCACAACTGTCATTCCACAATACAGTACACCCTGACAAGAAAGCTTCCCAGTTTTAGTCATCTGCTTTGCAGGTGAAATAAAATACGACACTCCAATTGCATCGTGCTTCAATGGAGCTTCAGCGGAGGACCCAAGGTGCGGTGCGAGATGAATAATATTGGCTCTCGGGGGACAGAAAACCAGCAGCAACTGAGTGGCAGGATACCACACAATGCAACACAGAGACACCTACAAAATGATACAGAGTGGGAGCCCTATCATCAAACACTGGCAAGAGACCAGCATTGTAAGAGATATCACTGGGCTCCGAGAGTATACGGTATCACATTTTCATAAACTAGGACACGGTGCGGCCGTAGCTGATGGATGAAATGTATAGATTCTTCGCCCATTTTTCCTGCATATGGGTAAGATGCACTGTGGTAAGTACACGCAAAGCGTACACACCAACAAAAAGCAGGGCTGTCTGAACACTGACCTTAACATGTGTGCTTGGAAAGGCTGAAGTTCTCAAAGTCTCCTGAGTCTCATCCGCAGGACGGCGCCTCGGGATGCTTAACAGAAAGGCAGCTTGATCCCAAGTTGCTGCAGTCGCTGTAATCCGGTAACCAGCATCCCATCGGCGGTGGATCCCTTCACTCGGGTACAAAAAGTCGAGCTCAACCACCTGGGGGTAAAGACAATAAGGAGGTTTAACCAAACGATATTGATGCGCGGCAAAATTCAATGAAACATTTGGCTACATACCTGATCTGTGAAGCCAGCATTCCGTGACATAACCACCCCCCATCTGCTGCCTGCAGTTGCCATGGATGTGACATAGAAGCCTTCCCTCCATTTCTTGTTGATCCACTTGAAGGGGAACGAGTCACTTACTTTGTATGATTGTTGTGTATAGGATGTTCCTGTTAGCACAACACAAACACGCAATTGAGCTACAACTCCTGAAGCCAACCATGACAAAAATATGGGATACCTCACCTTTAGACATAACCACCAAGGAATTGCCATTGCTGGCCCCTGCAATTGAGGTAATGTAGAAGTTCCGCTCCCATTGCTCCATAATCCATTCCTGTAGAAACAACTCGGCCATTAGCCTGGGCATTGAATACAGAAGCATAAAAGGGGGACTGGAAGCTAAAAAAAGCAGACCTTTGGAAGGAAGACATGTGAGAGTTCATAGACTTGCGAAGTGAAGTTTGTGCCAGCATCCATGATGAGAGCCCACAAATTCTGACATGATGCTACACTGCTAATAAAAAGCCCGTCCTCATTTCCTTTCTCCACATGTTGTGCTAGTCTCGCATCAGCCACGTTGTAGTGGTATCTGAAAAAAAAAGGCACAACGCACAGGAACAAAGGATCATGCTTAATACAGCATAAGCAGGAATAAGTGGGGCTGGGGGGAATGAATGAGGATAAATAAGGATACAGAAGAAGTGGGAGAAAAATAATCAAGGTTAGGTAATGGATGAGGATCCTCTGTGGTCTGTACCTATCATTCATGTCTTTGTACCTTTGCTTCATTGGCCGACGAGCACTGTACACAGAGATCCACTGCGTGGCAGGCATTCCAAGCCTAACCTTCTTCTTTGGTTGGTCGTCAGCTTCCTCTTCTGCTGTCAAACGTCCTCGCTTCTGACCCACCTGCAAAACAAGGATGCAAGTTCAGAATCCTAGCCTGGTGAAATTGCGAAAAAATACGCACAACGTCACTGGCTATGCACCTTCAAAGCGCCTTCTGTGTCAATAGGCCGATGCGCCGGGATGGGTCCCAAAACAGGGTCGAACATTGCAATGCACTTGGCATAGTTTGGCTCCTCATCGAATTTCAAATTCACCACATACTCCAGAAAGAGCTTGAACGGAACTGGACAAAAGCAGCACAGCATTTCAGGAGATGTGGCCATCTTCTTCTTGCAAACCAGGAAGCCCTTGTTGTCTCCCTGCTCAGTCAAAACAGTTCCCACATTAGCAGCAGCGGAAAGTGCTAGCAGATGACCTTTCAGTCAGAAATACTCACCTGATAGCCCTGCCATGGCAAGCGACCCCGTAGAAGGAAAACCAGAGTGTAAGCCAGGGACTCTAGATCATCTCTTCTACTGCCTGTGCGGCCAAGATGCGCATGAACACTGGCATATCGGACGGTTCCCCTGCACGAGAAGAAAGGAGTCTCACATTGTCACACGGGACCGAAAGCACCATAAAAGGCAAATCGGCTAGTGCACGGACATCATGAGCACCTGAATATGTCTGGACGTTGATCATACTCCACATGCTGACCAGAAGTCGCGTCTTTCCATCGTGTTGCTGCATACTCCAATAATTGATATTAGTACAAACGAAACAGCGGAATATCCGGCGACATAATGGTTTTATATACATTACCGAGTCCGAGGTCAACAAGGTATAACTTCTTCTCGTCGGGAGATCCTGGTTGCCCTAGAAGAAAGTTTTCTGGCTTCACGTCTCCATGGACGTATCTGAAATAGCAACAAAGAGCAGATAAATTACCCCCAGTTTACGTCTCATGGAACAAGGCAGGCAAACCAGCTCGCATTCTACTTACCCCCGTGCGTGCAATTTCTCGAGAATAGAAAGAGCTTCCACGGCAATGCATGCTACCATTTCCGTTGACATCCTGAAATCGTCGATGGCACGATGTTAGAGGAGCTAGCAGTGTAAGAAGGTTAATCGAAATAAGAAATTCCCTTACGCTTGATTGGAATTGTTCCAGACGTCCCACAAGCTCGGTCCGAGCATATCCATGACCTGTACGCGAAGATTCATAGCACTTTAGGACAAGGCTGGAATTCGGAATAAGGATGACGTTGAAGCTCTGGGAGATGCGCACCATGACGTAGTAGTCGCCTTGTCTGCCTTTGTAGTGAACCCTAGGAACTCCATGACTCCCTCCAAGCGTGCTGTCATGACGGAAGTTCGTTAAGTTAAGAGATGCGGGTTCCGAAGATACCAAACGTGCATAGACGACGTTGACTTACTTGTAAACTTGCCACTCGTACGGAGGCCCATAATTACATCCCTTGCTGCTTCTATGCTCGAATTTCAGTGCTACCTGCGATCAAAAGAACGATCTACTGAAGGTTCTGGGACTAGTTAAGAATCACACGGACTGGAAAAGAAGCTATTGCGTTCACTACCTCGACAGCATGAGGGCCAACACGCTCCGTCCCTCCATGAACTCTACGACCCACGTAAACTTGACCAAAACCTCCCTTTCCCAGCTTCCGATCCATCTTGTACACTGGTGATCCGCCGACTTGAACCTGTGAACCAAAACGAGAGGGCCATTAAGAACCGTGGCTTGGATTTACGGGGAAAACATGCTAGATGGGTGTGTACCCTTTCCGGAAGCGGTGCGATTCCGCCATCATCTTCCGCGGGTTTCTCTCCCGTCTTCTTCTCACTTTCACCTTCCATAAGAGCAGCAAGTCACAGCAACAAGCTAATGCCAACAAATGGACCTTTCTGAAGTGCTAACACAAGCTAAGCAGACACATTAGCTGCTAGGGTTAGAAGCGCTGGGTTGGAGGGATCCGTGAGTTGCTGATGTGGTGGTGGTGGGTGTGGAAGGAGAGCCACGGATGATCTAGAAGGGGTGATGCCATCATTCCATCCGTTCTGGCAGGGAAAGGCGAAAACAGGACAGAAAATAAGCGGGGAAATTGAGAAAAATCGTCAGAATACGGCAAGCTTTCGACGGATCGCGTTTACTCGCCCAGTCTCCCCTTCCCAAACCACCTAGCTTGGTTCGGATAAAAAAAATCCTGATGAGAAAATTCCTTGTTTAAGATAAGCTCATATACACACCAGTTTCGAATGAACGAAACTGTATGCACAATAATGTCGAAGCCATCCATGGGCCACTTTGAAGTGTACTTCTGTTTGTCTAGCCAACCACATTGTCGAATACACCACATAAAACCCCGCAGAAGAACGCAGAACCACAACTCTTTACGGCAAACTTCGAAGTCAAGCAGAAGCTGGTTTCGGCTCTGTACGGCAATTTTCTTCATGACTGGCTGTCTTCCTCGCTTTTCCAGACCATTACCCACGTCTTATGAAGGCTAGGCACGGTAATTTTTGCTGCATGTTGACCTTCTCAGTGGCGCGCTGAAAACGAAGCCTATGCTTTTCTAAGATCGTTAGACTGCGATCTTATTGGTCAGTTATTTATGGTCGGCTCGTTGTTTCTCAGAGTTCGTAGGTGACAAGGGTGGTTGTGCCATGGGAAAAGCTGTGAAAGAAGCGACGCACTGTATGTGTTTATAGGCCGTCTAGTGAAACTCTAGTGTTAATTTCCGTCAGCATGGGCTGTTGTGTGTCTATAGACGAGGAGGTCGTACGGCCGGCCACACCACGCAAGCCTGAGACTCCTAGAGAGAGTAAGTAAAACGCAACTGAGTCTGTTCGCACGGATCCGGTTGTCTGTTATTTTTCAATAATTGAAGTCGCCCTATTGTCGCCGTGTCAGGTTCTGTATCCCACGTCTATTGTAACATTACTTACCCAAGCCCTATTGCCATCCTGCCATTGCAAATTGCCCTTTACCCATGCCCTATTGTCACCCTTCTTTTGCAAATTCCCCTTTTTCCCTCCACAGCGATCAAGAGACAATCGACTGGTGATCACCCCGTCGGTTCCTTTAACGATATAATAGGCTCTAGCACCTCCTCAAGCCAGCATCAGCGCGTTGCCTCGGGAGGAGGCAGTGGAGCCGCGTCTGTAGGAGAGAGCAAGCGATCAAACGGGTCAGCACCCGGGAGTCAAGTTGGCACGAGTGTTGGTCACTCAGACGCTGGTCGCGTGATCATCAGCGTAGGACACCACAGCGGCTCCGGGACAACTGAGCTGAGTATTGACGCCTCGTTAAGAGAATTCTCGTTCAAGGAGCTGGAGAAAGCAGCAAAGGGTTTCAGAGACGATGGAAAGCTTGGCGAGGGAGGGTTTGGGAGCGTGTATAAAGGGACTATTGATGCAAACAAGTCTGGAGGAGGGCAAAAGGTCGCCATTAAGATGCTGACGCTGGACGGAACACAAGGGGACCAGGAATGGATGGTAAGTCTCGATGGGGGAAGAGAGGTTCCGTCGATGTGGGAGGCGGAATGGTCACCTGAACGGAGGATTGTACTCACGAGAACTTCTTATGATGTTATAGTTTAACCGAAGTTGCCATCTACTGTATCGTCCACACTCGACTGTATCTGTTCTGACCCGCAGCATTCAGATCCCATCGTTTACATTTACCTCTCCTTACCTTACCAGGCTGAGGTTCGGTACCTGGGAGAGCTTCGGCATCCGAACCTGGTGCGGCTAGTAGGGTACTGTGCAGAGGACATGCAGCGTTTGCTGGTGTATGAGTTCATGGAGTATGGCAGCCTCGAGCGATACCTCTTTTCGCGTAAGCAGCATCCCTGCCTGCACTATTACCCAGCTGATGTTTCCCTCAGTTTCCCTGCTTGCTTCTGAGACACGTTATGCCGCTAGTTTCTTACTTCACTGAAAGCTTTTCACATCAGGCTTGACCAGCAATGCCTCTTTTGACAGACTCCAGTTGACTCGGTTGATTGGTGCAGGCACCCGGGACCCATTGCCATGGGACATTCGCATGAAGGTGGCACTGCATACTGCTCGCGGCCTTGCATTCCTGCATGAAGAGACGGAGCCGCAGGTCATCTACCGGGATTTCAAGACATCCAACATCCTCGTGGACAGGGTCAGTCTTTGCTGATTGAGGTTGCTACCAAGGAGAATGTTGCTTGATGTTTGTCAGGGGGAATGCTGCCAGAGACGTTGCCAAGGGGAAGGATGCAGAGAATGCTGCAAGAAGTTTGTCAATGGGAACGCTGCTAGGAGCGCTGCCAATGGGAGTGCTGCTAGAATTGCTGCTGAGGTGATCGCTGCCAAGGGGAATGCTGCTGATTTCGTTGCCTGGGGACATGCTGCTAGGAATGTTGCCTCGGGCAATGGTGCCAGAGATTATGCCATAGGGTGTTGGTCCCGATGCCAGGTCGGATCCAGCACTGCACTCGCTAATCACGTTTTTCACCTCTCTGCCTTCCACCTGTCTGTCCATTCCCTTCACTCCTTTCCCTTCCCGCTCTCTCTCCCTGCAGGAGTTCAATGCGAAGCTGTCTGATTTTGGGTTGGCAAGGGATGGGCCCCAGGGAGGCAACACACATGTGTCCACACGAGTCATGGGCACATTCGGCTATGCTGCCCCCGAATATGTGCTCACCGGTATGTACTTGCTGCTGCCCTGTCAGTTCAATCTACCGCTGTTTAGATTCTGTTTCAGTCTATATAGCCAATTTGCGGCTTTTTCTCAAGTAAACCAGTCTGTTACACTTTTTTTGCAGAGTATCACCAATTCCCCCTGCTGCCTCCCTTAAAACCCTTCCTTCTCAAGTAGACGCATCCTGTGTGTGCGTGTGACCCGGCACCCCCCAGGCCACCTGACAGCCAAGTCGGACATCTACAGCTTCGGCGTGGTGCTGCTGGAGATCATTGCCGGGCGCAAAGCCATGGAGCAGCAGCTGGTCCGGTCAGAGCAGAACATCATTGACTGGGCGCGGCCCTACTTCCGTGACCGCTCCCAACTGCCACGCCTCCTTGACAAGCGCATTGTGGCAGCCGCCCAGGCCAAGCAGCAGCCCATGCCGCTGGCTAAAGCGGTGGCGAAGGCGGCGGTGATTGCGCAGTGCTGTGTGAAGGTGGAGCCCAAGGAGAGGCCCGCCATGTCTGATGTGGTCAGATCCTTGGAAGCTGTGTTGCAAATGTCTGTGCCTGCTGCACCTCCTGCTGGAGGCACATAGCATCGATGCAGCCTCTGTTGCACTTGCATGTCAGTGAGTAGGTTAGAAGAGATGACTGCACCACAGCCTCCACTTGGCAGGTTTCTTAGCTAAGCCAGGTAGATAAGTTAACCACTGTGAGTGGCTAGCATGTGGTTAGAATAAATGTGGCTTGTGATAAGGTGACCATGGGGTGTTTGCATGTTTACAACCAGCAACAGGGAGTTGATACTTGCAGGTCGAGATCATGCCAAAGCATATAGATGGAAATTACTTCAGGGCGCTCGTCTCACTGAGGCTACATCAAACTCCTACGCTAACCTAGCCATACTTTGTTCTAGCCAAGTCCTAGACAAATGGAATGGCTTACTGGTAGGTGGTGGTGATGAGATTACAATAACATGGGGGGGAAGCCTGAGTGTTGCGTGATGCCTGCATTAACTTAACAAAATAATGAAAACCTGAACAATATGCTTTCACTGAAACGTATTCCCTGCATGACATAAAAATCAAGGCATCAAACAGATGGTTAGCAATGAGCAGTGGAAGCAACGGCTGTGTGGAAGAGCCTTGCCAAAAATGCAGTGGGAACAGTCCAACTGACCTGAAGAGGCGTTCCGCTTGCACTCAGTAAGCATGTCCAGGTAGAATTGGCATTTGGAGATGTCGCTCCCATGCATCTCCACACACTGCCCAGAACAGACAAGCAGTGAGGGGCATTGTGAAGCCCCGAACCCAAAGCAATCCTGCATTGCTTCCCATGAACGACAGATCTTTCGGGAATATTTCAGATCTCTCGCACTAAGGCCTACCTTGTTGAAATCCTGCTGCAGCTGAGCGCAGTCCGACGGCGAGCTGGCAGTCGCAGGAGCGGCAGCAGGCGCGGCGGCAGGCGCGGCGGAGTTGACGTGCTCGTGCACGACAGTGCGCGGACCCATGATGGCATCCACCGCTCTGTTGGCAATGGCGGATCCTGTTCCGAACGCCATGCCCTCTCCCACCGTCTGCATCAACCCACCCAGCATGCTCCCCCCTCCAGAGGCTGCTGCTGGCTGCGCTGGGGGAGGCGCTGGTTGCGCCGCTGCGCAACCAATCGGGAAGGAGGGAACACGAGAATGCGAGGTGTCATGAGAAGAGGCGAGGTTGAGAATCTGAAAGCAGGAGCTGAAGATCTGACTAATCTGGATGGATCAGGCACGAAGATCTGACTAACGGGCGATAACGGTCCAATCTGATGGAGTACCAGGTGCGGGTGGAGGCGCGGAGTGAGTGTGCGATGCAGGTGCTGGCCTCGGCGCTGGTCTCGCTGGAGCAGAGGCCCTCGATCCTGCCGGCGAGAGCGATAAACGCAGACAGAAAGACACATGATTCAGAGGTAACGGAATGTCGGTGACCACGTACGAATCATAATGAATCGAGATACTGGTCACAAGAAAGAAACGCATACCAGAAGATCTGCTGGTTGCACGCGGCATCCTGTCTAGTGAACGGTAGCGAAGAGATAGAAACGGGGTGAGGAAACACAGCGATCGCTGGATCCCGCAGCGAGAATGCTTCAGAACGTAAGGTAGGTGGGAAGAGCTAGTGTGACGTCTGAAGATGGGCAAACTCGTTCAAACAGAAGTTATGGCGAACTCGACAAGAACTGTCCGTGAGAATGAAGAATGAGAAGCAGCGATAACAGGTGTCCTCGAGGTTGCTTGGTTGGTTTGGGCCGTCAGTGTAATCAAGGAGTCACGACTTACGAAGACTTGACAGCCTTCACAGCGATGGCGACAGCTTTCGCAACACGCAACCACCAATTGATTGCCACCGCCCCTCCAGAATGTTCGGCACCCAATCATCGGTGATTTGTGCACTCCCCTAGTCGAAAAATCCGCGCTATACAGAGACCCTTTCAGCACACGGTAGATTGTTCCACTTTTCCGATACCAAATGCACCAATCTTACAAGTGGTGCCAGTGTCAGATTATAACGCGTCGTAAGGGAAGCGCACATGCGTACCGGAAAGAATAATCTGACAACCTGAAGTTCGGATTTTCTGTTGACTATAGTTACTACCTGCCGCGATTCCTCCATTCTACGGTCGCGATTCGTGCATAGTCCTGCTGCTCGGCGTCTATCCCTTTGTCCACATTCGGTGCGCTTGAGATTAGCAGGCGCGCTCATGGCGACGACAACCCAGCCGCTGCTGCCATCCCAGGCAGACTTCGTAGATGACCTCTTCCGCGCCACGCCCGCTCTTTCCCACGAATACAGCGGCGTCGCTCCAGCCAGCGTCGCCAGCGTCGCCAGCGTCGCCAGCGCCGCCAGCGCCGCCATCCCCCCGCCGCGCCCGCAGAACACGCTGACGGGTGAGTCGGGCCGTGAGTCAGGGGAACCTGTCGCATGGGAAGTCAGTCGCATGGAGAGTCAGTCGCACGGGGAATCACTCGCTTTGGAAGTCAGTCGTCTCAACGGCCCCGCATTTCATTTCAGTCCTACTCCTCCCCTCCTGGCTTCCCCTCCCACCAGAGCAGTGCAGTGAGTGAAGGGACGTGCAGTGAGTGAAGGGACGTGCAGTGAGTGAAGGGACGTGCAGTGAGTGAAGGGACGTGCAGTGAGTGTGGGTGAATCTTGAGTCAAAGAAGAGATTCCCCCCTTCCATTCCATTCATCTTCCCCCAACGTATCTTTCCACCAGACCCCGTGTCGTTAACCCTGTGGAGGGACGTACAGCGCGTGTGCACGAATCTGAGTAGATTCCAGAAATTCCCTTTTTCCATTCCACTCTTTCCCCCCCTCCCACCAGAGCCCGTATCAGAATTCCTTTGGAGGGACGTGCAGTGAGTTGGGTCAAATTTCGAGCCTTCGTTCCATTCACCTCCTCCTTTCCCCCACACTTCCTCCCACCAGAGCCTGTATCAGTAACCCTATGGAGAGACGTGCAGCGAGTGTGGGTGAACCTGCGGTGTGTGCTTATACCGAGTGAACGGAGCTCCCTCAGAGACTGGGACCTGTGGGGGCCGTTCTTCTTTATAATCACCCTCGCGCTGCTGCTCTCCTCGTCTGCCACACACAACAAGGTGAGCATAATGGACGCAGATCAAGGTGAGTGTAGCGACGGCAGAGCTGTGCAGAGCTGTGCAGACTTGCATTATCCACCGGCATGCGACTTGCAAACTGTCTGCGCCGTTCCATCTTGCATGTGCTAAAGAAAGGGTTCTCACTAATTGAGTGACTCACTCGTTCTCTGTGCGTCACAGGCGCATGTGTTTGCGGTGGTGTTCGGAACAGTGTCAGCAGGAGCCGTTGTCCTCACTCTCAATGTGCAGCTGCTGGTGAGTGCCTCATAAGCATTATGGCACACACTCGCGCACACACTCACGCACACACTCACGCACACACTCAGGCACACACTCAGACACACACTCGGGCACACACTCACGCACACACTCACGCACACACTCACGCACACACTCACGCACACACTCAGCCAGACACATGTTCGTCCCTGCTCCCGTTCTCTCTCGCCACCTCATTGCCCGTCGTGCTTCCCCTGGCACACGTGTACCCATAAGCATCTCACTGCACCCCTTAGGCTGCCCCATGCACAGGCATGTCCCTCTGCATCTCACTGCACCCCTCATGGACCCCCGCGTCATGTCTTTTCATTTGCGTCACATCTCTCTCCTGCACCCCTCTCCCTCACACCACAGGGCGGGCGCATCATATTCTTCCAGAGCCTCTCCCTGCTCGGCTACTGCCCCTCACACACATACGCCCCTTTGCACCTCACTGCACCCCTCATGTCGCCCTGCGTATCTTTCTCTCTCTCTCTCCTGCACCCCTCTCCCCCTCACCACAGGGCGGGCGCATCATATTCTTCCAGAGCCTCTCCCTTCTCGGCTACTGCCTCGTGCCTCTCGACCTTGCCGCCCTCCTCTGCCTACTCACCACCGCCAAGCTCGCCCGCATGGCGCTCGTATTAGTCACATTCGCTTGGAGCTCCTCGGCTGCATACCCGTTCGTGGCGAAGGCTGTTCCTGAGACTCGCAGGGTGCTGGCAGTGTACCCTGTGTTCCTGCTCTACACTGCTATTGGCTTCCTTGTGCTCGCTAATGACTAGCGTACCAGCACAGCAATACCTCGCAGAACAGCAGACAGCACAGCAGTTCCTTACAGAACAGCAGACAGCACAGCAATTTCTTACAGAACAGCAGACAGCACAGCGATTCCTTACAGAACAGCAGACAGCACAGCAATTCCTTACAGAGCAGCAGACAGCACAGCGATTCCTTACAGAACAGCAGACAGCACAGCAATTCCTTACAGAACAGCAGACAGCACAGCAATTCCTTACAGAACAGCAGACGGCACAGCAATTCCTTACACAACAACTGACAGCACAGCAATTCCTTACCGCAGGGTGCTGGCTGTGTACCCTGTCTTACTCGTATGTGTGACTTTGACTTTGCCTGCACTCGGCTGTAGCGGACTTTCAAGGCGTCTCAGAATCGCAAAGCAGCAACTGGCTCACGCGGCTTGCTCCTGACGACATTGATTTCGCCTGAACTCGGCTCTAGGGAAAGGGGAGGCGTGCACTCGGCTGTAGCAGACACGTTAGGAGGTGTGCAGTACAGGGTATGGAGTAGAGGAGTGAGGAAGTACGTAGGTGTGTGAACGACTTCACTTCGGCATGCTGTTACCGTGTTGATGGGTAGGGACTTCCATGAGTCACTGTTGGGTGGTCGGTCAGCACTAAGTGGAGACACAAGTGGCATTGTCCCATGTTTGAGAGGACACGTTGCCATGTCAGAAGGAATTAGCCTCTGTTGCGTGTTCCTGATTGTTTTGCTATGATTTAATGAACTGAATGTGAAGGGTCCCGCTAATCTGTGATGTTAGAAGCCCTTCATTTCCTGTTTATCAGCAACGCTGCAGCATGTGCTTGCCTGGTGTGCGTTACCTAGTTTCAATCGTGCATGCTGAGACCTACCGGTAGTTGTCTGTTTAATGACCTAACCAGAGCTACCATACCATCACTATCTAGGCAACAATAATCTAAAATATAAAAATAAAATCATAATAGAGCTCTCGACGGTCTTGGGTCTTTTGGGCCCCTCTTGGCCACTAGGGGGGTTAACCCCTAGTGATACACCCACACACCGCGTTGAGGTGGGGACCCTTCGTGTGGGACTGCAGCCCCTAAGCGACACGAGCCGGGCTGCAGCGTCCCACAGCCCAGCTCAGACCAGGTGGCGTAACACCTGGCCCGGCGAAGGCGGGGTGAGGAGGCCGTCAGAGTTCAGGGAGCGTCCCCCCATCCCTCGTCAGAGCACTCACTCACACACAGGGGCGCTTCAGGCGCGGGCCGCGTCCGACCCAATGCCGTCAGCCACCCCTGCCGCACAAAACCTATGCCGCAGTCGGGGGCGGTCTTCGGGTCTTGGACCCTGCCAGCTGCAGAGCGACACACAGCACAAAACAAACACAACACACAATCAAGTGAAACAGGCACGACGAAGCAGAAAAAACAGAAAGAAAGCAACACAAATTTGAGAACGAAAGCAAGACAAAACGGACAAGGGAAGAAGGTCACCTCTGTCCTTGTGCCGCCCGCTGTGCCGCCCCCCGTGTAGATCTCCGCGCTACCCGCCATGCTGAAGGGAATGGAAGGGGGAGATTAGATAGAAGCCTCTTGCTGCCCCGCGCTGCCCCCTCGCCCTCCTCGCCCCATGAGTCGACCTGAAGGGAAGGGGGGGATTAGAGAGACAAACAGAAAAAAAAGGATCAAGTGAAACATGCACGACAAATACATGAAATGCGAAAAACAGAAAGAAAGCAAGGCGGAAACGAACAAGGGAAGAGAGGCTTACCTTGCTGAAGCGATGAATCAGCATCTCACCTCCGTCCGTGCCGCCCGCCGTGTCGTCTCCACGCCCGCCATGCTGAAGGGAATGGAAGGGGGGGGGTTAACCAGAGGGACGCCTCGTGATGCGCGCGCGCTGCCCCATCGCCCTCCTTGCCCCACGAGTAGACATCAAGGGAATGGAAGGGGGGGGAGGGTGGAGAGACAAACAGAAACAAAAGGATCAAGTGAAACATGCACGACAAATACATGAAATGCAAAAAACAGGAAGAAAGCAAGGCGGAAACGGACAAGGGAAGAGGCGTACCTTGCTGAAGTGATAAATCAGCACCTCACCTCCGTCCGTGCAGCCCACCGTGTTGTCTCCACGCTGCCCGCCATGCTGAAGGGAATGGAAGGGGGGGGGTTAACCAGAGGGACGCCCCTTGATGCGCGCGCGCTGCCCCCTCGCCCTCCTCGCCCCACGTGAGGCCCTGAAGAGAAGGAAGGCGGGGATTAAGCAGAGAAGTCCTCTTGCTGCCCCGCCGCGCTGCCCCCTCGCCCTCCTCACCCCACGTGAAGGCCCGAACTGAAGGGAATGGAAGGGGGAGGAGTGAGGACGGAGTGCGGGTCAGGAGGACGTGAGACAGGCATGGAAGAGGACAGATCCAAGGGCCAAGGTGCTGGAGGTATGTGAGTAGCCCGCAGAGGCCGAGGGTGGCCCCGTGCTTCAGGACAAGACCAAGAGAGAGCTGGGCCCCCCACTCTCAAATGATCAAGCCCATCCACACCCCCTCGGCTCTGTATGACTCTCCCTCTCCATTCAGCAGCACCCCTCCTTGTAATCGCCTCAATTCCGCCCGTCAGTCTCTCCATCTCGTTCCTCCGCCTCACCCCATGGACGCAGGGGGAGAAGCCAGCACACGTGGGAGAAAGACGACTCGTCGCAGCGCCGCCTCCGCGGCTTGCCTTCGAGCGCGTGGTCAGCAGGGCGGGTAGGAGGCAGCCACACGCTTGTGACTGCCGGCCGTGCGTCATCCCACCACGCTCGCACTTCCGCGTGCCTAGGAGAGAGATGATTAGGGGAATACAGCGATACGGAAACCTGACAAAGAATGCAGGCAACGGAAAACGCAAGACGAAAAAAAACTGAAAAGCATGCATCAGGTGTGAGTGGCACACACAAGGCAGTAAGCAGCAAGCACTCTCACAACCGAACACGCAAGCACACACAAGGCAGTAAGCAGCAGGCACACTTACAACCGAACACGCAAGCACACACAAGGCAGTAAGCAGCAAGCACACTCACAACCGAACACGCAAGCACACACAAGGCAGTAAGCAGCAAGCACACTTACAACCGAACACGCAAGCACACACAAGGTAGTAAGCAGCAAGCACACTCACAACCGAATACGCAAGCACACACAAGGCAGTAAGCAGCAGGCACACTTACAACCGAACACGCAACCACACACTAGGCAGTAAGCAGCAGGCACACTTACAACCGAGCACGCAAGCACACACAAGGCAGTAAGCAGCAGGCACACTTACAACCGAACACGCAAGCACACGCAAGGCAGTAAGCAGCAGGCACACTTACAACCGAACACGCAAGCACACACAAGGGAGTAAGCAGCAGGCACACTTACAACCGAACACGCAAGCACACACAAGGCAGTAAGCAGCAGGCACACTTACAACCGAACACGCAAGCACACGCAAGGCAGTAAGCAGCAGGCACACTCACAAGTGGCGAGAGGAGGAGGTAGTGGCAATGACGGCGAAGGCGAGCAATGAAAGAACGAGTGCAATCGTGAAAATATAGCGTGAACAAGAGTGTCAAAATATAGCGTGAAAATATAGCGTGAACAAGAGTGTCAAAATGTCAAGAGAAGAGAGATTTCTTAGACGTATTTAGGAGGGGTCGAAGCTGCATGCACGTGCGCTCGCCAGCAGCTGCACTGCTCCCTCCGCGCCTCGCCGTTCCTCCGGAGGCGAGCAGTGATCAGCAGGGCACCAGAGTGGTGCCTGCCGTGCGTCATCCCACTGCCGCCATCCCGCAGGTGCAGTGCAGCAGCCTCCGCCCCTCCAGTCGCCACCCGCCTCCGCCCCTCCAGTCGCCACCTGCCTCCGCCCCTCCAGTCGCCACCCGCCTCCGCCCCTCCAGTCGCCACCCGCCTCCGCCCCTCCAGTCGCCACCCGCCTCCGCCCCTCCAGTCGCCACCCGCCTCCGCCCCTCCAGTCGCCACCCGCCTCCGCCCCTCCAGTCGCCACCCGCCTCCGCCCCTCCAGTCGCCACCCGCCTCCGCCCCTCCAGTCGCCACCCGCCTCCGCCCCTCCAGTCGCCATCCGCCTCCGCCCCTCCAGTCGCCACCCGCCTCCCCCCCTCCAGTCGCCACCCGCCTCCGCCCCTCCAGTCGCCACCCGCCTCCGCCCCTCCAGTCGCCACCCGCCTCCGCCCCTCCAGTCGCCAACCGCCTCCACCCCTCCAGTCGCCACCCGCCTCCGCCCCTCCAGTCACCACCCGCCTCCGCGCACAGGTGCAGTGCAGCACCCATCCATCCTCCTCCACCCACCCATCGCTCCACTCCACCTCGCCTCCTCCTCGCCTCCTCCTCCGCGCCTTGCCTCCGAGTGAGTGGTCAGCAGGGCGGGTAGAAGGCAGCCACACGCCTGTGACTGCCAGCCGTGCGTCATCTTACCACGCTCGCGTCCACCTCAGCCACGTGCCGTCCACCTCAGCCACCTCAGCCACACGCCCACACGCTTCCCCTCCCTTTGCATGCGCTTGCGTTGAGTGCGCTGCATGGAACAACAAGCACGGTGGTGAGTCGAGGAACCGTGAACAAGCAAGGAAGCGAACGGAGGAAAGAAAGAAGAGACAGCAGCAACAAGGAAAGGCGGGAACACGACGAGCGACGTACCGTGAGTGTGGGCGCTGGAGGTGCTGTAGTCTGCAGCAAGGCGGGGTCTTGTCAGTCCCCAAGGTGGCGCGTTGAAGGCGCTGCAGCAACGCACGAGCGCGTACCCACGCTCGTGCAGTACACACACCTTGCTGCAAGCATGCACTCACCAGTCGAGCTCGCCCTTGCCGTTGCCGCGTGTGCCTCACACGCTCGGGCCTCTGCCCGCTTGCCTCAGGGCACTGCCCCTAGCTAGCCAATGTCCAATCCAAGCCTCAATGTCCAATCCAAGCCTCAATGTCCAAGGCCCAAGGCACAATGTCTGCTGCTGCTGCTGCTGCTGCTGCTGCCGGGAGGTGTATGCAGGGACAGCGGTGGTCAGCAGGGCATGCCCAGGCCGTGCGTCATCCCACCGCCCCGTAGCTACCTCTACCTCCTCGCCTCAAGTGCATGGGCGACCTTCACAAGTGACAGAGCACAGCATCAGTCCCTGGCTATTCGAATCTGACAAAAACAGAAAAAAAGGGCGCTAAGATTTCAACGCACCAGGGCGGAACGAGTGGTGGAGGGCAACTTACAAGGTGAATGGCAGAGGAGCCCGTCCGTCCGTCCGCCAGTCAGTGATTCTCGCCTGTCGCTGCTTCCCCGTCGCTGCTGCCCCCCACGTATGGCGTGTGCCGGCCTGTAGGCGTGCAAGCAGAGGATGTGGGCTGGAGGAGAGGGGGGGCAAATGATTAGTAAGAGATATGGACAACTGACAAAGCATGCAGGAAACGGAAAACGAAAGGCGAAAAAAAAAACTGAAAAGCATGTATCAGGTGAAGGTGGTGTGAGTGACAGTGCCAGTGCAGTGTAGTGAATGACAGTGCCAGCGGCAGCGGCAGCAGCAGCAGTGTCAGCAGCAGTGTCAGAGGCAGCAGCGGCAGCAGCGGCAGCGGCAGCGGCAGCGCAGGCGGGGTGGTGGGTGGCAGCTGCAGGGCGGGCACCAAAGGACCGTACCGTACCTGAGCACACCTACTTACACATGATGCCGCCGTTACCTCAACACACCTGGGGAATGGTCCAATGGTGCCGCCGGTGCGAGCTGGAGGAGGAGGAACGAGTGGCGCGAGGAGGCGGCGGCTATGAGGGCGGAAGCGAGCAAGTGCGAATGAGTGCCAACAAGTGCGTGAGTAAACGAGATATCTTAGCCTTCTTTCAGCAGGCAGGGGTTGAGGCAGCGGCGCCCGTTCCTCCTCGCCTCAGCCATCGCTCCGTCCACCCGTGTCCTCTTCGCCGCTACCGCAGTTTGCTGCTCGCCAGCTCCCTGAGAGGCGAGCAGTGGTCAGCATCAGTGACTAGATGATGGAGTTCCTAAGAAAGCAAGAAGTGAAAGAAAATCTCCCGGGTTTCCAACATTGAAGGTGCTGAAGAACAGATTCAGCTAACGTAGGGAAGGCAACGTAGGGAAGGCAACGTAGGGAAGGCAACTCACAAGTTCCTCCGGTGCGGCAGCAGTGGCGCCATTCCTCCTCGCCTCAATCGCTCGGCAGCAGTCGTTCGGCAGCAGTCGCTCGGCAGCAGTGCGGCAGTCGCTTCCTTGGCCTTAGGTGCAGCAGTGCAGGAGTCGTTTCCTCAGGCTCAGGTGCAGCAGTCCAGGAGTCGTTTCCTCAGGCTCGGGTGCAGCAAGTCGCTGTCGCGCACACAGACGCATGCAGCAAGTCGCCGTCGCGCACACGGTCGCACGCAGCAAGTCGCCGTCGCGCACACGGTCGCACGCAGCAAGTCGCCGTCGCGCACACGGTCGCACGCAGCAAGTCGCCGTCCCACACATGCTCGCACGCAGCAAGTCGCCGTCGCGCACACGGTCGCACGCAGCAAGTCGCCGTCGCGCACACTGTCGCACGCAGCAAGTCGCCGTCCCGCACATGCTCGCACGCAGCAAGTCGCCGTCGCGCACACGGTCACACGCAGCAAGTCGCCGTCGCGCACACGGTCGCACGCAGCAAGTCGCCGTCGCGCACACGGTCGCACGCAGCAAGTCGCCGTCGCGCACACGGTCACACGCAGCAAGTCGCCGTCGCGCACACGGTCGCACGCAGCAAGTCGCCGTCGCGCACACGGTCACACGCAGCAAGTCGCCATCCCGTACACGGTCGCACGCATCAAGTCGCCGGCGCGCACACGGTCGCACGCTCTTCGCATTTCCGCTCCCTGATTCCGCTCGTCGCATTTCCGCTCTCTGATTCCGCTCGTCGCTTTTCCGAGGTCAATGCTCGTCGGTCATCGCCTTTCGCCTCCTCGTCAGCAAAGTCGCCTTTCGTTATCAGGCTCGTCGCTGCTAACCGCTCGTCGTTCGCCGACTTCATCACATGACACGAATAAGAAGAGAGATCCGTGAAATCTCGGTGATATGATTTGTCAATGATGCCACGGAATATACGGCCGGAAAGCCATAGCTGAGGCTTCAAGAAGAAGAGCATCAGGATATGTCGATGATGAAGCCGTAGGGATGAAGCCGTAGGGAGAATCCCGGAATTTTATCTAAAAGCCGTAGTAGGGAGCATTCCTTCACGAGCTTCGCTTGTCCGTCGTCGCCTGTCCGTCGTCGCTCGGTTGAAGCAGAAACCCCTCGCGCGACACCCGAGCTGCTGCTGATGCCACTGGCACGAAGGTAACTGCCGTCGCTGATTCTGCCAACATCTCTGACTGAAATAAGCCGTCCATTCCTAACCCTAACAGTTCACTGAAAGATGTTGACGACTTGCTGAAGTGGTGGCTGAAAGATGTTGACGATTGGATCACATACGCTATTGAGATACTTGCGATATCAGCCTCCAGGGTGAATCTAACCGTCGAGCTGTTTAAGCTGGCCCAGAGCTTAAGCGGAACTAAACCACCGCGAAAAACACTCAGAATATATCTGTAACGAACGGAATTAATCCACGGAGACGGAAGCCTCAGCGAAAGCACATAGAACGTACTATCTTTCACGAAATTCATGGCGGCCTTGAGTAGTTAGCTTGGCATGATGAGAGAGTGGGAGAAAGCAGAGTGTAATGTGGGATAGTCACTCGGTCGGAAGAGGTGCCTGATTCTGGCTGGCTCTGGATGGAGGTGGTGCTGGCTCGACGAGGGTGACCAGGGTCAACCCAAAGTGGTGACTCTCGCTCACTGGATGGAGGGGTGGTGCTGGCTCGAGGGTGACATTCCGCCACCAGCGCCAAACCAAAGTGGTGTCAGTGAGTGGGGTGGGGAAGGATTGCGCTAGGCGGCGCGCGGCTGGCAGAAAGTGGCGGGGGGGAGAGGAGGGGAACACGGAAAAGTCAGTCGCGAATCAACGACGGTCGTAAACAGAAGCGCGCAGCGGGAAGTGTGCGCTGAGCTGGTTTTTGCGCGGGCTAAGAAATTGCGCTTCGGAGATTGACCTAGGTGCTGGCGGACCTTCGGCGGTTCTCCCTCCAATCATCGTCTCTAGTGATGTTCATCGGACGGCTGAGCGCATGCTTGTGGGCCCACATTACATCATCGATCGGTACTGTACATCCTGGGCTGATCCTCGCCTGCTCCACAAATGAACTGAAATAGCAACTGTAGACATCATGTATTCAATGGAAATCTCCTCAGTTTATAGATTTCATGCCATTGGGGAAGATAGTATGGTTCTAAGTGAGAACTTCCAACTTGTTACCCTGTGCATTTGTTTCATGCCATATTTTCTCAAAGTTGTTACGAATAGTGAAAAATGTTTGAACTACTGTGCACTCCTTACCGCAACAATCGAAGCAAGCACTACTGAGGTTGAAGACGGAAGGGCGGAAACGATGCAAAGGGTCGTACGGTTACATAAGGAACTGGACCGTCGCGCAGACAGCATCACGCAGCAGCTGTGGCGAGGATTCTACCCGAACAGTTTCGTAACCACCTGGAGTCGCACGGTTGGATTTCACTGTAATTAGGGAGTGTACCCCTTAGAGTACATGGCTAGCTAGGACGATTGATATTCCCGTGTGTCAGAATCCCAACCACTAGACCATTGGGATAAAAGAGATTATTAAGTAGCGGGTCAGTGCGCCCATAACCCCCCAGGCCAACGTGCCTGTAACCCTTCCCTAAAATCAATCGGGGATCACTAGTGGACCTCTGACGCCCCCCCGCACTGGGATGCCCTAAGTGCAGACACCGGGATTCGAGCCCGAGACCTTCGCTCTGATACCATGTCAGTATCCCAACCACTGGACCATTGGGATAAAAGGGATTGTGAAGTAGCGGGTCAGTGCGCCCATAACCCCCTAGGCCAACGTGCCTGTAACCCTTCTTTAGGATCAATCGGGGATCACCAGTGGACCTCTAACACCTTGTACTCTTATTTATATTCCTTGTACTTGCATGTTTTAATTATCTCAAACATTTTAAATTCACTCTGCTATTGAGGTCAAGGGCCCACCACCACTACTCAGCCGTGTACGAACGTTCCTGATGCGATCCTAGGAACGATCAATTGCTGATCGCAGCAAGGTATGAGAGCGACTCATGAATCCTTCGCGGAAATCGCGGCGATACATCCCTGGATCGTATTCCACTCCCGTTGTAGGGTGACTCTCCGCAGTTTCATGCCATATTCTCACAAAGTTTTTACGAATAGTGAAAAAATGAATGGACTACTGTGCACTCCTTACTGCAACAATCGAAGCAAGCACTACCGAGGCTGAAGACGGAAAGGCGGAAATGATGCAAAGGATCGTACGGCTACGGAAGGATCTGGACCGTCGGGCAGACAGCATCACGCAGCAGCTATGGCAAAGATTATACCCGAACAGTTTCGTAACCACCTGGAGTCGCACGGTTGGATTTCGCTATAATAATGGAATGTACCCCTTACAGTACATGGCCAGCTAGGACAATTGATATTCCCCTGTTCTCTTATTTATATTCCTTGTCCTTGCTTGTTTTAATTATCTCAAGCATTCACCATTCACTCTGATATTGAGGTCCAAGACCAACCACCACTACTCAGCCAGAGTCGGAACACTTCATATGAAAGAGGGGCAGACGGACTCGGTCATTTGAGAGTGGGGGGGCCCAGCTCTCTCTTGGTCTTGTCCTGAAGCACGGGGCCCACCCTTCCTCACTCCTCCCCCTTCCATTCCCTTCAGTTCGGGCCTTCACGCGAGAGAAGCAAGGATGGCGAGGGGGCAGCGCGGCAGGGCAGCAAGAGGATAGTCTTTGCTTAATCCCCGCCTTCTTTCTCTTCAGGGCTTCACGTGGGGCGAGGAGGGCGAAGGGGCAGCGCGTGGGCAGCAAGAGCGTCTCTCTCCATACCCCCCCGCTTCCTTCCTTCAGCATGGCGAGAAGGAAGGTGGCGACTGGAGGGGCGGAGGCTGCTGCACTGCACCTGCGGGATGGCGGCAATGGGATGACGCACGGCAGGCACCACTCTGCTGCCCTGCTGATCACTCGCCTCCGGAGGAACGGCGAGGCGCGGAGGGAGCGGTGCAGCTGCTTGCCAGCGCGTGTGCACGCAGCTTCGACCCCTCGTCAATTAGGAGAAGAAAATCACTGCCTTGATTCCGCCCGTGTTGCTCACCACTGCCTTGATCCCCCCCGTGTTGCTCACCACTGCCTTGATTCCCCCCGTGTTGCTCACCACTGCCTTGATTCCGCCCGTGTAGCTCACCACTGCCTTGATTCCCCCCGTGTTGCTCACAACTGCCTTGATTCCGCCCGTGTTGCTCACCACTGCCTTGATTCCGCCCGTCTTGCTCACCAGTGCCTTGATTCCCCCCGTGTTGCTCACCACTGCCTTGATTCACCCCGTGTTGCTCACCACTGCCTTGATTCCCCCCGTGTTGCTCACCCGTGCCTTGATTCCCCCCGTGTTGCTCACCACTGCCGGCGAGGAGGTGAAGGTGCTGCTGGCGTGGAGGCGAAGGTGCTGCTGGCGTGGATGCGAGCGTGTTGGGATGACGCACGGCCGGCAGTCACAGGCGTGTGGCTGCCTCCTACCCGCCCTGCTGACCACGCGCTCGCAGGCAAGGTGCGGAGGTAGCGCTGCGACGAGACGGAGGCATCTATTCTCCCCCTGCGTCCATGGGGTGAGGCGGAGGAACGAGACGGAGCGACTGACGGGCTGGCTGATGTGATGCTTGGATTGAAGGGGATGCTGTCGTATGGGGACGGGGAGTCGCCAAGGGAACCTGAGGGCTTGATCTTGAGTGGGGTGGGACCGTCCACTCTTTCCAGATCTCGTCCTGAAGTGTGGTCCCACCCTAGGCCTCCTCGTCTTTCCCTACAGCACCTTCGCCGCCTCTTCCATGCCTTGACGTCCTCCTGACCCGCACTCCGTCCTCACTTCTCCCCCTCCCATTCCCTTCAGTTCAGGCTGCGAGGAGGGCGAGGGGCCAGCGCGGGGCAGCAAGAGGCGTTTGCCTAACTTCCCCCTTCCATTCCCTTCAGTTCGGGCTGCAAGGAGGGCAAGGGGCCAGCGCGGGGGAGCAAGAGGCGTCTATTTAACTTCCCTCTTCCATTTCCTTCAGTTCGGGCTGCGAGGAGGGCGAGGGGGCAGCGCGAGGCAGCAAGAGGCGTCTATCTAACTTTCCCCTTCCATTCCCTTCAGTTCAGGCTGCGAGGAGGGCGAGGGGCCAGCGCGGGGCAGCAAGAGGCGTCTGCCTAACTTCCCCCTTCCATTCCCTTCAGTTCGGGCTGCAAGGAGGGCGAGGGGCCAGCGCGGGGCAGCAAGTGGCGTCTATCTAACTTCCCTTTTCCATTCCTTTCAGTTCAGGCTGCGAGGAGGGCGAGGGGGCAGCGCGGGGCAGCAAGAGGCGTCTATCTAACTTTCCCCTTCCATTCCCTTCAGCATGGCGGGCAGAGTGGAGACGACACGGCGGGCGGCACGGACGGAGGTGAGGTGCTGACTTATCGCTTGAGCAAGGTTTGCCTCTTTCCTTGTCCGTTTCCGCATTGCTTCTTTCTGTTTTTCGCATTTCATGTATTTGTCGTGCATGTTTCACTTGATCTTGTTTTCCTGTGTGTCTCTCTAATCCCCCCCTTCCCTTCAGGTCGACTCGTGGGGCGAGGAGGGCGAGGGGGCAGTGCGGGGCAGCAAGAGGCTTCTATCTAATCCCCCCCTTCCATTCCCTTTAGCATGGCGGGCAGCGCGGAGACGACACGGCGGGCGGCACACGGATGGAGGTGAGGTGCTGCTCCATCGCTACAGCGAGGTACCTTCTTCCCTTGTCCGTTTTGTCTTGCTTTCTTTCTCAGATTTGTCTTGCTTTCTTTCTGTTTTTCGCATTACTATGTATTTGTCGTGCCTGTTTCACTTGATCGTGTGTTGTGTCTGTCTTGTGGTGTGTGTCGCTTTGCAGCTGGCAGGGTCCAAGACTCGAAGACCGCCCCCGACTGCGGCATAGGTGTTGTGCGGCAGGGGTCGCTGACGGCGTTGGGTCGGACGCGGCCCACACCTGAAGCGCCCCTGTGTGTGAGTGAGTGCTCTGACGAGGGATGGGGGGACGCTCCCTGAACTCTGATGGCCTCCTCACCCCGCCTTCGCCTGGCCAGGTGTTACGCCACCTGGTCTGAGCTGGGCTGTGGGACGCCGCAGCCCGGCTCTTGTCGTTTAGGGGCTGCGGTCCCACACGAAGGGTCCCCACCTCAGCGCGATGTGTGGGTGTAACACTAGGGGTTAAGCCCCTAGTGACCAAGAAGGGCCCAGAAGACCGAAGACAGTGGGGAGCTCTATTATTGCCCGAATGTTTTTAAAATTATACCGTATTTTAGATATCTATAATTGCCTAGATGCCGGTAGTGATGGTAGCTCTGGTTAGGTAATTATTTGGACAACAAGGTCTCAGCGTGGACGATTGAAAATAGGGTAACACACACCAGGGAAGCATACGGTAATATGCAGTGTGGCAGATGAACAGGGAATGAAGGACCTCTAACATCACAGAATAGGGGGACCTTTCACATTTGGTTCAATAATTCATGGAAAACAATCAGGAACACGCAACAGAGGTGTAATTCTTTCTGACATGGCAACATGTCCTCTCAAACATGGGACATGGCCACTTGTGTTGCTACTTCTGGCAATGCTGTGTGCTGCCTACCCAACAGAGACTCATGGAAGTCCCTACCCATCAACATAGTAACAGCATGCCGAAGTGAAGTCGTTCACACACCTACTGTCAAATGTTGTAGCCTGTAGTGAGGTTTGTCTTAGGGGGTACAGAAGTTAGGGTTTGTCATATGTACCCCAACCAGCATCAATGGAAACACCATTCCTCATTCTGACATGGTATCAGCTAGGTTAGGATCCTGTGGGATCCCGTTCCTCCGTTCTCCGTTCGTACCTCCTGAGCCTGATCCTACCTCTCGTTTGTACCAGTTCCGTTGTTACCGAGCCTAGCGCCCTTTCCCCCGTCGCTTAGCGCCCTTTCTCCCCGTCGCCTAGCGCCCCCCCCCCCCCCCCCCCCCCGTCGCGTCGCGCCCTTTCCCCCCCCCCCCGTCACGCCCTTTCCCCCCGTCGCGTCGCGCCCGTTCCCCCCGTCGCGTCGTGCCCGCCTGTTCCCCCCCCGTCCCGTCGCCCTGTCGCGTCGCGTCGCCCTACCCCGTCGCGTCGCCCTGCCCCGTCCCGTCGCCCTGCCCCGTCGCGTCGCCCTGTCCCGTCGCGTCGCCCTGCCCCGTCGCGTCGCTCCCGCCCTTTCCCCCGTCGCGTCGCCCTGCCCTACGCCCTGGCCCGTCGCCCTGCCCTAAGCCTTGGCCCGTCGCCCTACCCTAGGCCCTGGCCCGTCGCCCTCCCTAAGTCCTGGCCCGTCGCCCTACCCTAGGCCCTGGCCCGTCGCCCTACCCTAGGCCCTGGCCCGTCGACCTACCCTAGGCCCTGGCCCGTTGCCCTACCCTACGTACTGGCCCGTCGCTCTAGCCCGCTCTTCCGCTGCGACTGAGTCCTCTTCCCCCCCGGTTGTTACTCGCCTGTTCGTTCGCTTTAGTCCTCACTATGGCGACTCCGCGAGTTCTTCGTTTCGACGCTGACGGTAGACCCCTTGACTTTTCCGTCTGGCTTCTTCGCGCTCGCCGTCTGTTAGAGAGTCAGGTCCAGGGGGGCGAGACCCTCTGGTCACACGCTACTGGTGACCTCCCTGAGCCCCCCGAGCCTACAGCTTTAGGCCCTGCTCCTGACGACGCTGCTACGGCTCGCTTTGCCCGTCAGCGCGCTGACCGGACGGCTTGGACGTCGCGTGACGCTGCGGCCTGCATCGCACTCAGCAGCCTCCTCCCTGAGTCCGAGGAGGTCCACTTTACTCAGGTTCGCACCGCTGCTGCGTACCTCACTGCGATTAAGGCCCGCTACTCTACTCCCGCTACTGTCTCTCTTGGCCGTCTTTTCCTCCCGTTCCTGTTTCCTGATCTTGCCTCGTTTGAGCGCTCTGCTGACTTGATTTCTCACCTCCGCTCGCTCGACGCTAGTTACCGCGCTGCTTGCACTAAGGCACAGCTTACACTGCTTCCTCCCCCCATGGCGATCACTGTCTATTTCATCGCCACTAGCCTCCCTGACCGCCTTGCCTCCGTTCGTGACGTGCTTCTGCTGAAGCACCCTAGTGAGCTGACTATCGAGGTCCTTGAGTCTGCACTCAAGGACGTCGAGAGCAACCTTCGTTCGGTAGCTGCCGCCTCTGGTACTGTGTCCCCCCCACTCTTCCACGGGTGCACAGTCCCGCAGTTACCCACCTTCACTGCCTCTCTTGCCACTGCCGCTACTGACGCGACTGCGGCTGCTGTTACGACTGCGTCGCGGTCCCGCGGCAGGGGGGGCAAGAAAGGTGGTTCTGGTGGAGGTGGAGGCGGAGGTAGCGGAGGTAGTGGGGGTGCTGTTGCGACTGGGGGTGGTGGGAGTGCAGCGTCTGGAGAGACCCCTCGTGCAGCGGCTGGTGACTCCACTGCACCTGCTGGTGGCGGCGACCCCCGAGCTCGTCAGTCGCCTCCTGTACTGCCGGCCCCGCTAGGTGGAGCAGCGGCGTGGTACCAGGCTCAGCGTCAGCAGCACCTTCAGCAGCAGCAGCAGCAGCCCCTTTCCTCCCAGCAGCCTCAGCAGCAGCAGCGTCAGCAGCTGGCTCCGGGGTCGGGGCTGCGTCAGCCCCAGCGCGGTGCGGCTTACCCTCCCTGCCCCTACCAGGTTCAGACAGGTCCTCGTCGGGGCCACCCTTGTGGCCGCTTTAACCCCCCTGGTCAGTGCTTTGCTCAGCTTACTGACACGGTCCGGTTGACCTACGGGGTTGGCGGTCCTGCTCCTGACTGGCTTCCTCTGGTTCAGCGCTACGGCTCCGCTCTGTGGGGCATGTCTGCTGAGCAGTTAGTTGATCTGATTAGTGCTCCAAATGCTATGTATCCTGTTGTGGACTCTAGTGTTTCTGACTCTGTTTACTCTGGTGTTGTTAGCTTAGGTGCTAGTCTTGCTCAGTTGCCTGTTGCTAGTGTAGGTACTTGTGTAGACTCTAGACCAGCGACTACCTCAGGGGACGCTTCGCTGTCGTTCACACTGGACTCTGGAGCCTCCCACTGCTTCTTCCGGGACAGCACGACACTTACACCACTTCCTGCGCCTGTTTCTGTGGCGTTGGCTGATCCCACTACGGGACCAGTCACTGCACGTCACACTACCACTTTACCGTGTCCTGCTACTCCCTCCGGGTCTCTCACTGGGTTTCACGTCCCCTCGTTCTCCCGGAACTTGGTGGGCGTGCGACCCCTCGTGAGTCAGCACGTGGGTGTGTGGTTTGAGCCTTCTGGAGAGACTGCGGTGTGTGTTGACGGAGACTCTTACCAGCCTCTTGCTACCTTTACTGCTGCGCCGGGCTCGGGTCTCTACACTCTTCACACTGGCCCACGTGCGCCGCAGCAGCAGCCGCAGCAGCAGCAGCAGCCGCAGCCGCAGCAGCAGCAGCAGCAGCAGCAGCAGCACCAGCGGCCGCACCAGCAGCCCCCCCTACTACCACTGCCCCCGGTTCCCCCCCCCCGTTCGGGTCCCCGCGTCTCACCAGGTTGCTTCGTCCCCCCAGGTGTCTGTGTCGTGTCAGGTTCCTACGTCTGTTCCAGTCGCTGCGTCGTGCTCCTGCCGGTCGCTTGCCCACCCCACCGTTCTGTGGCACCACCGGATGGGGCACCCGTCCCTTCCTCGTCTGCGCGCTATGTCTAGTCAGCGTCTTGTCCTAGGCCTCCCACGTGTCTTGCCGTCGCTGCCGCCTTCGCTTGCGCCGCCGTGTCGTCCCTGCGTCGAGGGTAGGCTACGCGCCACCCCTCACTCCTCCTCCCTTCGTCCGGCCACCGAGCCTTTTGAGACGCTTCACTTGGACGTCTGGGGCCCCGCCCCTCGTCTAGGCCCTGAGCGTGAGCGTTACTTTCTGGTGGTCGTTGACGACTTCTCCCGCTACACCACAGTGTTCCCTCTGGCGAAGAAGTCTGAGGTGACTTCTACGCTGATCAGGTGGTTGCTCACCACCGAGGACACTCGTGGTCGTCGTGTCAGCTGTCTCCACTCCGACCGTGGGGGTGAGTTTCGCTCCGGCATTCTCGCTGGATTCTGTCGCGAGCAGGGCATTCGTCAGTCCTGGACGCTTCCAGAGTCCCCACAGCAGAATGGGGTTGCTAAGCGCCGCATAGGCCTGGTCATGGAGATCGCCCGCACCTCCCTGACTCACGCCTGTGCCCCCCATTTTCTGTGGCCCTTCGCGGTCAGGTACGACGCGCACCAGCTGAACCTCTGGCCACGTGTCTCTCGACCAGAGGTTTCACCGACCAGTCTTTGGACAGGGTCCCCTGGTGTTGCGTCGCGGTTTCGTGTCTGGGGGTGCTTGGCTCTTGTCCGCGACACCTCCGCGGACAAGCTCTCGCCTCGTGCCGTCCCCTGTGTCTTCCTTGGTTTCCCTGAGGACTCCTCTGACTTCACCTTTTACCACCCTCCCTCTCACCGGTTCTTTGACTCCCGTGACGTCCGTTTCGAGGAGTCCACTCCGTACTACGTCAGGTACCCCAGTCGAGGTCTCCCGGTTCCTCCTCCCCCCCTCTTCCTGACTGCCGCTCCCCCTCCTGCTCCCCCGGTACAGCCTCCCCCCCCTGGCCCAGCCCTGTCAGGTGTGTCCCAGGCTACCCCTCCTCCTTCGGTAGCCCCTCCGGTACAGCCTCCCTCCCCACAGTCCTCCTCGCAGCGTGCCGCTGGTGCTAGCTCTCGAGAGGTTGGTGCTGCGCCTGTTCCTGTACCGGTTTCTGGTTCTGGGGGTACTGGAGTTGGAGCTGGTGTTGGAGCTGGAGGTGGAGCTGGAGTAGGCACTGGAGTTTCTGGTTCTGGGGGTGCTGGAGTTGGAGCTGGAGTTTCTGGTTCTGGAGTTGGAGCTGACCCGGTGGGTGCAGAGGACTCTTGTCGTCCGGGAGCCGGTGCTGGCCGCGCGGACTCTGGGGGTGCTCCCTCTGGGGGTGAGGGTGCGCCTGCTTCGGGTTCTGGTGCGCCTGGGTCTGGAGCTGGTGTTAGTGCTGCCTCTGGGGGTGGTGCGCCTGGTTCTTCGGGGGTTGACTCTGGAGCTGCCGCTGCTTCGGACACTACTCCGCCCCCCCACCCCTACCCGACTAGGCACCAGGCTCGTGTTCGCCGTGCGCGTGACGAGCAGCTAGAGTTGGAGAGAGAGGAGAGGGAGTTACAGCGGCTGGCGGAGCAGCAGCAGCAGCTGGACCCGCAGGAGCAGCAGTCCCAGCAGCAGCCGCGTCCGCAGCAGCAGCAGTCGCAGCAGCAGCAGCAGCAGCCACTTCCTCCTCCTGTCTCGGGTCTTCGGGCCCTTGGTCTCCCCTCCCCTTCTCCTCCCTCCTCCGCCTCTCATCCTGTCTACGGTCCCACGTTTCCTCCGCCTGACTCCTCCCCCGCTGTTTTCTCTAGTTCTCCGCCTTTGTCCTCTCCTCCTCCGTCTCGTTCTTGGGCTACTCGTCGCTCCCCTCGTGCTCGTCCCTCGTCTCCTGTTCCCTTCACTGACCTTCGTACTGCCTTACTTTGTTCCAGTCCACCTCGTCCGTCTCAGTCTGTGCTTCCGTCTCCTCCTGAGTCGGCCCTCACCGTGTCGCTCCCTGCTCCTGTCACTGACTACTACCGCACGTACCGTCCTGTTCTCTCTCGTGTTCTCGCCTCTCTTGTTACTCACCCTCGTGCCTCTGTGTCCTCTGTGTCTGCTCTTACTTCCGCGGTTACTCACTTTGCCGCTACCCGCCGCCTTGACTACGCCACCACGCTTGTGGCTGCTCCTCCTACCAGTCCTCTGGCCGTCGGGGGTGTGTCTGCCCTTGGCTGTGACGCCCTAGAGGACAGGCAGTTTGAGCTAGAGTTCCTGGCGGCCGCTTCCCCTCATCTCTGTGCCATGCTCCTCGCCCCTGAGGGTGACCCCGACGCCCTTGACATTCCGACTCCTCGCACTTACGCTGAGGCAGTGTCAGGGCCTTGGGCCTCTCAGTGGAGAGCTGCCATGGACGCAGAGATGGCCTCCTACAGATCCACAGGCACCTACGTCGATGAGGTTCCCCCCCCTGGGGCGAACGTAGTCGACGGCATGTGGATCTACAGGGTGAAGCGGCCACCGGGATCTCCCCCGGTCTTCAAGGCGCGCTACGTGGCTAGAGGTTTCAGTCAGCGCGAGGGAGTTGAATTCTTTCAGACCTTCGCACCTACCCCGAAGATGACCACTCTTCGGGTGTTACTACACGTAGCAGCACAGAGAGACTACGAGTTACACTCTCTCGACTTCTCCACTGCTTTCCTTCAGGGCAGCCTACACGAGGAGGTCTGGTTGCGTCGTCCCTCGGCCTTCACTGGCACTTTCCCTCCTGGGACCCAGTGGAGGCTGAGGCGACCTGTTTACGGTCTTCGCTAGGCCCCTCGCGAGTGGCACGACACTCTGCGTTCTACCCTCTCTGACCTTGGGTTCCAGCCGTCTTCTGCCGACCCGTCGCTGTTCGTTCGTCGTGGCTCCACACCGTTCTTGGTTCTGGTCTACGTCGACGACCTCGTTTTCGCCACTCCGGACAGGGTTGCTTTGGCAGACGTGAAGTCCGAACTGCAGAAGAGACACACGTGCACTGATCTTGGTGAGTTGCGCCACTACCTTGGCGTGCAGATCACCAGGGACGGAGCCGCTCGCACCATTACACTCTCACAGTCACACATGGTGCAGCAGGTCCTTCAGCGGTTCGGGCTTCAGCACTCCACCGTACAGCGCACACCTCTCGCTGTTGACCACAGACTCACTGGTCCCTTTCCTGACGAGCCGTTTGAGCCTAGTGGTCCCTACGCAGAGCTTGTGGGTTGCCTCATGTACCTGATGACTTGTACTCGCCCGGACCTCGCCTTCCCTCTCAGCATCCTTGCGCGCTTTGTTGCGCCAGGGAGACACCGTCCTGTTCACTGGACGGCAGCTGTGAGGGTGGCGAAGTACCTAGCGACTACATCAGGCGTGGGGCTAGTTCTTGGAGGGCAGCAGTCTGTCGTACTCACTGGTCACTGTGACTCCTCTTACGCTGACGACGCTGAGACTCACAGGTCTACTCAGGGGTACTGTTTCAGTCTGGGTTCTGGAGCTGTTTCCTGGCGTTCCACGCGCTCCTCTTCTGTCTCGACCTCTACAGCTGAGGCTGAGATTTACGCTGGTGCCATGGCGGCACAGGAGTTGCGGTGGTTGACCTTCTTGCTCGCCGACCTTGGTGAGCGGCCGAGCTCTGCACCGACCTTGTTTACTGACAACAAGGCGTCGATCCTCCTCTGTCGTGAGCCGCGACTGGAGAGCAGAGTGAAGCACATTCACGTCAGGTACTTTCTTCTGCGAGAGTTGCAGAGACGTGGACAGGCTCGCTTCGAGTTTGTGGAGTCCGAGGCCAATACTGCAGACATCTTCACCAAGGCGCTTCCGCCTTGTGACCACCAGAGGTGTTGTGTGCAGTTAGGCCTTGTTGACACAGGTTCTAGTCATGTGTAGACTTGAGTTTATTGCCTGCTTCGTCTGTACACTTGCTATATATACTTGTGATCTTTTGGACTGGCCTTGTGGCCACTGTTGCTTGTGCTCAGAGTGTGTGGTGACGTTGTGATCCACCCTGAGCTTTGTTTTCTTTTGGACTGGTCTTGTGACCGTACTCTTTTTGATTTTGCTAGACACCCCTCACTTAGGCTATGGGGGTGTGTCAAATGTTGTAGCCTGTAGTGAGGTTTGTCTTAGGGGGTACAGAAGTTAGGGTTTGTCATATGTACCCCAACCAACATCAATGGAAACACCATTCCTCATTCTGACACCTACTTCCTCACTCCTCTACTCCATACCCTGTACTGCACACTTACTATCTGCTACAGCCAAGTACACGTCTCCCCTTCCGTAGAGCCGTGTTCAGGCGAAATCAAGGTCGTCAGGAGCAAGCTGCGTGAGGCAGTTGCTGCGTGCTTTGAGATTTTGAGATGCCTTGAAAGTCCACTACAGCCGAGTGCAGGCAAAGTCAAAGTCGTCAGGAGCGAGGTGGGCTAGCCAGTTGCTGAGCGTGCTCTTGGCGTTGAGCGTGTCAGACACCGCCAGCTCGTACATGGAGCACAGGTTGAGCACCACTGTCTCGTCGACAGCTGTCAGCGGGCTCGCCTGCAATTGGTCCTCCAGCACCAGCACCGCCGTCGCGAGATCTCGGCCGTACATCAGGCAGAGGGCCTGATTGGGAACAAAAGGCAAGGGGATGAAATGGCAAGTGGAACCATGTGAAGGGTAAACTTTAAGATGATACCACACCAATGTAACTCTGTTACAACACACCAAATGTAACCTGTGAGACGCCTTCTGCACTGCCTGACTCACCGTGGCGTGCTCTTGGCGTTGAGCGTGTCAGACGCCGCCAGGCGCAAGCGACAGGAGCGAATGCTGTTACATGCGGTTACAAATGCGTTGGCCTGCCTCAGAGGGGAGGTGACGTGGCAGGGCGTCAGAGAGGAGGTGACGTGGCAGGGCATCAGAGGGGAGGTGACATGGCAGGGCGTCAGAGGGGAGGCGACGTGGCAGGGCGTCAGAGGGGAGGTGACGTGGCTGAGGACGGGTCAAGCGGCAGCGAGATTAGTACATGGGGACGGGTGAACGGAGCCAAGTGACTGGAGCTCACTGACTGGAGCTCACTGACTGGAGCTCCCTGACGAGCTCCCTGACTGGAACTCACTGACTGGAGCTCACTGACGTGGCAGGGCGTCAGAGGGGAGGTGACGTGGCAGGGTGTCAGAGGGGAGGTGACGTGGCTGAGCGACGGCGTGCGCGGCCCGGAGGATGGCCCAGAGGGGAGGTGACGTGGTGGGGGAGCGCGCGGCACGGGCGTCAACTATCTGAACGTGAGCAGGGGAGAGGGGAGAGGGGAGGTTAGAAAAATCCGAGCGCGCCCATGTGCGGCGCACTGCGCCCATGCGCGTCGCACTGCGCCCATGCGCGTCGCACTGCGCCCATGGGCGTCGCACTGCGCCCATGCGCGTCGCACTGCGCCCATGTGCGTCGCACTGCGCCTCGAACTGTTCTTCTACCGAGAGCCGACCCAACGCCATCGCGGTGATGACGCGAAGAGGTAACGGGTGGTGGCGAAATTGAACCGCCACGATCCGAAGGAAAGCGACCATTATGCGTTGAAGCTTTTCATCTAATGCCTGTGATCACGGCCAGAAACTATCCAAACAGCAAGGAGAAACGAGATGACGGGGGGTTCATGTGATGAGGTGAAGATCAGCAATAAGGTAACACAATGTGAGCGGGGGCATCGTATGGGGGAGCATTGTGAGTGGGAGCAATAAGGTAACGCAATGTGGTCGTGTGCTGCACTGTATACTGTGCTGACTATAACGGGTTTTCAGAAACCTGCGTGTCTCGATTCTCTGCTTGTTAGGCAAAGCATTCAGCGAACATAGTCGCAGCCGCCAGAATTCGTCGCAGCGGAAAATTGCTGGGTGTTACGAACATTTGCACATCGCAGCACAAGTGTTACCACCTCGGAAGGACCATGGCCCAGCCCACTTCCACAGATTTCTCAAATTATTTCGTTCCTTTTCTCCAACCCTCCTCCTTTCTCCGCATCTAGCGCCGCTCGCCGCACTTCGCAAGCGTGACATCCCTTCCGCCTTGCCTTGTCGCCCAGCGCACTCCTGTGTTTGCGTAGTTTCGCGAATTTGTGTCTTACGTGCCGTCGTTGGAATCGATAGCATTCGCCAGCAATGGCGGCAGCGGTTGCAGATCTGACGGTGACGGCGGAGAATGTGGGCGCGTCGGGCGAGTCGAAGGTGCTTCAGGCCATTCGGTATTCCCGAGGGAAGCTCGAGCTGCTGGACCAGGCGAGTCGTGCTGGCGAGCTTTCAGATACAATTCTCGGTAAAAACATTATGCGCACGAGACTGTCGCACCCTTCTTGTAAAGGGAGCGTCTTACGTAAAGGTTAAGAATCACTACGGCTCCGATGTAATAAAGGCGCGCGTTTAACCAGACTGAGGCGCTGCTTCTTCTTTCCCCCTCCATTCCACACCCCGCCCCGCGTGTTGCCTCCATTCCAGCGGAAGCTTCCTCACGAGTCGATCTACCTCGACATCCCAACCACCGAAGCTGCCTGGTGGGTTCGAGATTCTCATTATCATGTTCTGTGTTTGGATTGAAACCCCATGCATCACGACACGCCGGAAATGCGACCACGAACATGTCAGTTAATGCCTTCTCCTGTGAATTGCCTTGCACCGCACTCCACCGCACCGCACCCATCACAACCCTCAGGCACGCCATCAAGGACATGGTGGTGAGGGGAGCGCCGGCGATCGCCATCGCAGCAGCGCTGGCGCTGGCAGTGGAGGTGCACCAGCACAGCGTGTTCGAATCCGCGGACGCCGCCGTGAAGCACATCACGGACCGCCTCGACTATCTCGTGTCCAGGTGGGTGCGTGTTTGACCGTGGCCGCCTCAAAAGGCGCTGGCGCTGGCAGTGGAGTGAAGGTGCATCAGCACAGCGTCTTTGAGAGTGCTGATGCTGATGTGAAGCACATCACCAATCGCCTTGAGTACCTCGTGTCCAGGTGCGCGTTAGGTTCACTCAGTTGTCCTCTAGGTTCACCACTGACAGTCAGTGTTAAAGATTGAGACGGTTAAGGCTCACACAAGCCCCCCCAATTCCCTTCTGGCTGCTCTCCCCCCTTACCCCTTCCAGTCGCCCCACGGCAGTGAACCTATCAGACGCAGCAGAGAAGCTAAAGAAGGTGGCGGAGGATGCAGCCAAGGAGGAACCCACGCCCGAGGCGGTAGTGCTGGTGAGCCCAGGTAGTGCTGCTGGTGATGGTAACGGTGCAGTGGTGGTAATGGTAACGGTGCAGTGGTGGTAATGGTAACGGTGCAGTGGTGGTAATGGTAACGGTGCAGTGGTGGTGATGGTAACGGTGCAGTGGTGGTGATGGTAACGGTGCAGTGGTGGTGATGGTAACGGTGCAGTGGTGGTAATGGTAACGGTGCTGTGGTGGTGATAGTAACGGTGCAGTGGTGGTAATGGTAACGGTGCAGTGGTGGTAATGGTAACGGTGCAGTGGTGGTAATGGTAACGGTGCAGTGGTGGTGATGGTAACGGTGCAGTGGTGGTAATGGTAACGGTGCAGTGGTGGTAATGGTAACGGTGCAGTGGTGGTAATGGTAACGGTGCAGTGGTGGTAATGGTAACGGTGCAGTGGTGGTAATGGTAACGGTGCAGTGGTGGTAATGGTAACGGTGCAGTGGCGGTAATGGTAACGGTGCAGTGGCGGTAATGGTAACGGTGCAGTGGCGGTAATGGTAACGGTGCAGTGGTGGTAATGGTAACGGTGCAGTGGTGGTAATGGTAACGGTGCAGTGGTGGTAATGGTAACGGTGCAGTGGTGGTGGTGATGGTAACGGTGCAGTGGTGGTAATGGTAACGGTGCAGTGGTGGTAATGGTAACGGTGCAGTGGTGGTAATGGTAACGGTGCAGTGGTGGTGATGGTAACGGTGCAGTGGTGGTGATGGTAACGGTGCAGTGGTGGTGATGGTAACGGTGCAGTGGTGGTAATGGTAACGGTGCTGTGGTGGTGATGGTAACGGTGCAGTGGTGGTAATGGTAACGGTGCAGTGGTGGTAATGGTAACGGTGCAGTGGTGGTAATGGTAACGGTGCAGTGGTGGTGATGGTAACGGTGCAGTGGTGGTAATGGTAACGGTGCAGTGGTGGTAATGGTAACGGTGCAGTGGTGGTAATGGTAACGGTGCAGTGGTGGTAATGGTAACGGTGCAGTGGTGGTAATGGTAACGGTGCAGTGGTGGTAATGGTAACGGTGCAGTGGCGGTAATGGTAACGGTGCAGTGGCGGTAATGGTAACGGTGCAGTGGCGGTAATGGTAACGGTGCAGTGGCGGTAATGGTAACGGTGCAGTGGTGGTAATGGTAACGGTGCAGTGGTGGTGGTAATGGTAACGGTGCAGTGGTGGTGGTAATGGTAACGGTGCAGTGGTGGTGATGGTAACGGTGCAGTGGTGGTGATGGTAATGGTGCAGTGGTGGTGATGGTAACGGTGCAGTGGTGGTAATGGTAACGGTGCAGTGGTGGTAATGGTAACGGTGCAGTGGTGGTAATGGTAACGGTGCAGTGGCGGTAATGGTAACGGTGCAGTGGCGGTAATGGTAACGGTGCAGTGGCGGTAATGGTAACGGTGCAGTGGTGGTAATGGTAACGGTGCAGTGGTGGTGATGGTAACGGTGCAGTGGTGGTAATGGTAACGGTGCAGTGGTGGTAATGGTAACGGTGCAGTGGTGGTAACGGTAACGGTGCAGTGGTGGTAATGGTAACGGTGCAGTGGCGGTGATGGTAACGGTGCAGTGGTGGTGATGGTAACGGTGCAGTGGTGGTGATGGTAATGGTGCAGTGGTGGTGATGGTAACGGTGCAGTGGTGGTGATGGTAACGGTGCAGTGGTGGTGATGGTAACGGTGCAGTGGTGGTGATGGTAACGGTGCAGTGGTGGTAATGGTAACGGTGCAGTGGTGGTAATGGTAACGGTGCAGTGGTGGTAATGGTAACGGTGCAGTGGTGGGAATGGTAACGGTGCAGTGGCGGTAATGGTAACGGTGCAGTGGTGGTAATGGTAACGATGCAGTGGCGGTAATGGTAACGGTGCAGTGGTGGTAATGGTAACGGTGCAGTGGTGGTAATGGTAACGGTGCAAAGGTGGTAATGGTAACGGTGCAGTGGTGGTAATGGTAACGGTGCAGTGGTGGTAATGGTAACGGTGCAGTGGTGGTAATGGTAACGGTGCAGTGGCGGTAATGGTAACGGTGCAGTGGTGGTAATGGTAACGGTGCAGTGGTGGTAATGGTAACGGTGCAGTGGTGGTGATGGTAACGGTGCAGTGGTGGTAATGGTAACGGTGCAGTGGTGGTAATGGTAACGGTGCAGTGGTGGTAATGGTAACGGTGCAGTGGTGGTAATGGTAACGGTGCAGTGGTGGTAATGGTAACGGTGCAGTGGTGGTAATGGTAACGGTGCAGTGGCGGTAATGGTAACGGTGCAGTGGCGGTAATGGTAACGGTGCAGTGGCGGTAATGGTAACGGTGCAGTGGTGGTAATGGTAACGGTGCATTGGTGGTAATGGTAACGGTGCAGTGGTGGTAATGGTAACGGTGCAGTGGTGGTGATGGTAACGGTGCAGTGGTGGTGATGGTAACGGTGCAGTGGTGGTAATGGTAACGGTGCAGTGGTGGTGATGGTAACGGTGCAGTGGTGGTAATGGTAACGGTGCAGTGGTGGTAATGGTAACGGTGCAGTGGTGGTAATGGTAACGGTGCAGTGGTGGTAATGGTAACGGTGCAGTGGTGGTGATGGTAACGGTGCAGTGGTGGTGATGGTAACGGTGCAGTGGTGGTAATGGTAACGGTGCAGTGGTGGTAATGGTAACGGTGCAGTGGTGGTAATGGTAACGGTGCAGTGGTGGTAATGGTAACGGTGCAGTGGTGGTAATGGTAACGGTGCAGTGGTGGTAATGGTAACGGTGCAGTGGTGGTAATGATAACCTCTCCTCTTTGACCTCACCCTTCATCTCCCTGCCGTCTGCCGTCTGCCGTCTGCTGTCTGCTGTCTGCCGTCTGCCGTCTGCTGTCTGCCGTCTGCCATCTGCTGTCTGCCGTCTGCCGTCTGCCAACCATCCCCTGGACCCACCACCCTCCACGTCTTTGCACCCCATCACTGCCATCTGTTAACCACCCCCGCCCCCCACTCTCAGGCGACGGTGCTGGCAGCTGAGGCGATGCTGAGTGATGACGTGGCGGCCAACAAGCGCATCGGGGCATTTGGCGCACAGGCCATGGTGGAGGCGCTGAGGCAGAAGGGCGTTGAGGGGAAGAACCTGAGGGTACTCACCCACTGCAACACCGGCAGGTGAGGGTAGTCACCCACTGCAACACTGGCACGTGAGGGTAGTCACCCACTACAATACACACCCATGCGTACAACACGACTCGTCACCACGTACCTATTGGTGTAACATTTCTTTGCATATTTTCTTCCCGTTCACATTCACTGCCCCAGCAGTCTGCTGGAAACAGCAGTGTGCACCCCTACAACCAGGGCTCGCGACTTCACATGAATTCCCCTGTCCTCACGCCCCTCACCATCCACACAGCCTGGCCACAGCCGCCTATGGTACCGCTCTGGGTGTCATCCGCTCTCTGCACGCGCAAGGCCTGCTGGAGACAGCCGTGTGCACAGAGACGCGCCCGTACAACCAGGGCTCGCGGCTGACAGCATTTGAGCTGACTCACGACGGCATCCCCGCGCTGCTCATTGCTGACTCCGCCGCTGCCTCGCTCAAGGCTGCTGGCCGCATTGATGCTGTTGTCGTGGGCGCCGATCGCATCGCTGCCAATGGTGGGTTCAATGTTGACCGCTCTTTGCTCTCTGCTGCCTGCTGCTTGCCTGCTGCCTGCTGCTGCTATTGCTCGACCTGTTTGTGCTTATCTAACACCCATAACCATGCCCGTCTTCGTTGTGGCGCCACTCACCCCGTCTCAACCCCTTCTCACCTCCCGATCGCCAGGTGACACTGCCAACAAGGTCGGCACGTACTCACTGGCGCTCTCAGCCTTCCACCACAAGATGCCCTTCTTCGTGGCAGCGCCGCTCACCCCTTCTCTACCCCCATCTCTCGACCCTCCACCTGTCGACCACCACCAGGTGACACTGCCAACAAGATCGGCACGTACTCACTGGCGCTCTCAGCCTTCCACCACAAGATGCCCTTCTTCGTGGCAGCGCCGCTGACGTCCATCGATGCGGCGATCAAGACAGGCGAGGAGATCGTGGTGGAGGAGAGGCACGCCGCTGAGCTCACCCACTCGCTGGGAGGCGCTGGGCCTCAGGTGCGTTAGAGGGGCATGGTGGTGCATTGCTTGATTGGGGATGAGGGCCTCAGGTGCGCTGCTGACATCCATCAATGCAGCCATCAAGACAGGGGAGGAGGAGATGGTGGAGGAGAGGCACGCTCCTGAGCTCACTCACTCGCTGGGAGGGGCAGGGCCTCAGGTGTGTTAGGAGGTGCTGATGCATCACTCATTCCTGCTGGTGCCTCAGGTGTGTTAGGAGGTGCTGATGCATCACTCATTCCTGCTGGTGCCTCAGGTGTGTTGGGAGGTGCTGATGCATCACTCATTCCTGCTGGTGCCTCAGGTGTGTTAGGAGGTGCTGATGCATCACTCATTCCTGCTGGTGCCTCAGGTGTGTTAGGAGGTGCTGATGCATCACTCATTCCTGCTGGTGCCTCAGGTGTGTTAGGAGGTGCTGATGCATCACTCATTCCTGCTGGTGCCTCAGGTGTGTTAGGAGGTGCTGATGCATCACTCATTCCTGCTGGTGCCTCAGGTGTGTTAGGAGGTGCTGATGCATCACTCATTCCTGCTGGTGCCTCAGGTTCCCCTGGTATTTTATAGCTGAATCTACTCACTGTTGGTTTGTCTGCGCTCTTTCCATGTGCTGCTGTGCCATGTGCTGCTGTGCTATGTGGTGATGTGCCATGTGGTGATGTGCCATGTGGTGATGTGCCATGTGGTGATGTGCCATGTGGTGATGTGCCATGTGGTGATGTGCCATGTGGTGATGTGCCATGTGGTGATGTGCCATGTGGTGCTGTGCCATGTGGTGATGTGCCATGTGCTGCTGTGCCATGTGGTGATGTGCCATGTGGTGATGTGCCATGTGCTGCTGTGCCATGTGGTGATGTTTCCGTGCTGTATTGGTCGACTCATCTGGCAGGTGGCACCTCACGGCATTGATGTGTGGAACCCGGCGTTTGACATCACACCAGCACAGTTCATCACAGGGCTCATCACCGACAAGGTGGGTCGGGGGGAAGTAGAGAGGTATTTCCATGTCACCGCACCGCTGTTTCTGTTCTACCTGAGGCATCATCAGCCTGGACCTTACTCTCTCACACCCCCTTCACCTCCTTCTCACATGCCCTTCACCTCCCTCTCACACCCACGCCCCTCGCCCCTTTCTCCCCCCCCCTGCAGGGCGTCATCTGGAAGAAGGAGGGCGCATCAGTCTTCGACATCCGCGGCTTCCTCCACTCCCTCGGCGCCCCCGTCCCCTCCTCGCCCATGTACCCACCGCCCGCCAACAACCCGCACCCCAAGGAGGACGACGCGCAGCCGCACGACCCCCACAAGGACCGCATCCGCAAAGACGCACTGGAAGCCTCTCGCTTCACGCCCGTCAGCGAGCACACCGTGCCTGCCTTCCTCCAGGACCACCCGGACCTCGCCGCCAGGCTCGGCGGCGGCCCGGACCAGTGGTCCGTGCGGGAGGTGGGCGACGGAAACATCAACTTCGTGTATATCGTAGAAGGGCCGGGAGGGGCCTTAGTGGTGAAGCAGGCTCTCCCATACGTGCGAGTGGTGGGTGAATCCTGGCCCATGACTCTGGATAGGATTTACTATGAGGCGCTCGCGCTGCGGCAGCAGTTTGCGTGGGTGCCTGAGCTGGTGCCCGAGGTGTATTTCTTTAGTCACCCGATGGCGCTGCTTGTGATGCGGTATGTGGCGCCGCCGGCGATCGTGCTGAGGAAGGGGCTGGTGCAGGGGCGCGTGTACCCGCTGCTGGCGGAGCACATGTCGTCGTTCCTCGCCAGCACGCTGTTCCTCTCCTCGCTCATTGCCATCAACACCGAGGTCTACCGCGACAAAGGTGCACCGTTTTCAATTGTTGCAGGCAGTTTATGAGAGATGGATTTTGCTCAGTATATTCAAATGTGAGACCATTGAAATCAGCACAGTATAATTAGGTTCCCAGCCCGTGCCGTCCCAACGCTCTGCCGTGCCATTCCTCCGCTCCCTGTTGCCTGCAGTGCGCGAGTTCTGTGGCAACGTGGAGATGTGTCGGCTGACGGAGCAGGTGATCTTCACGGAGCCCTACGTGCTGGCCACCAACAACCGCTGGACCACTCCCCAACTGGATGACGACGCTGCTGCTCTGAGGGAGGACGTGGAGCTCAAGCTCGCCATCACAGAGCTCAAGAGCAAGTGAGTGCCGCTCAATGCCCCCCTCCTGATTCCTTCCACCTCCTGATATATTCCCCTCCTTATGTATTCCACCTCCTCCTGGGTTCCCTTTAGCTCTTTCGGAGCAACCCCATTTCTCTCTTCTCCCCCACCCATCCTTTTGCAGGTTCTGTGAGCGAGCACAGGCGCTGCTGCATGCGGATCTGCACACAGGCTCAGTCATGGTCACGGAGGAATCAACGGTCGTGATCGACCCGGAATTTGCGTTCTACGGTCCGATGGGCTTTGACATCGGGGCCTTCCTGGCCAACCTGCTGCTGGCCTATTTCAGTCAGGACGGCCATGCCACGGCTGATGACTCTCGTGCTGTGAGTCTGCTCCATGGGATCTTACTGTGTAGCTGAGCTGAATGAATCCCGCTTATCCTGTTACCTTCCTTCACGATCCCTCAAAATTTTTGCCACATCCCTCACGATCCTCTCCTCCCCATCCCTCTCCCAGGCCACCAAGAAGTGGATCCTGCAGTGCTTCACGGAGACGTGGCAGAAGTTTGAGGCCAAGTTCCTGGCGCTGTGGAATGACAAGGCGCTGGCCAAGGGAGACGCGTACCCGCAGGCGCTGTACCACGACAACGCCGCGCTGCTCTCCGCCGCCCAGACCGCCTTCCTGCGCGAGGTCTTCCTTGACTCGCTGGGATTCGCCGGTGCCAAGATGGTCAGGTGAGAGCTGGTGCAGGCCTAAGGGAGCGCGGAACCTAGTTGCAGCTTTGGTGCTTTGCTGTGTCTTGCCAGGTTTTCAGGTATCAGGTTCTGCCGTCCACCAAAATCTGTGAGGGAATGGAAGTCCTGACTCCCGAGTGTCCGTGCTCTGTCTACTCTTGCAGGCGCATTGTTGGCATTGCGCATGTGGAGGATCTGGAGTCCATTGCAGACCCTGATGTGAGGGCAGCTTGCGAGCGCAGGGCTCTCAATTTCGGCAAGCACCTCATCAAGGAAAGGCAGAAGTATAATAGCATTGCGGAGGTGGCTGCAGCTGTGGAGGCAATAGTATAGGCTAAATCAGTAGAATGCTTTCATGATTAGCACTGATGGCAAAAGCAACTGTCAGCCCCTCCCAAAAATTTACTGTAACTGGATTTGATCCTACTTGGTAGTGCAACGCACCAAACCTCGCATATCTAACCATATATTTTACTGTCTAACGGGGACGTAGAAACACATCCCTTGGGGCAACGGAATCCAACGGCCAAGGATCTGGGATGGACTTGGTTGTGCAAGGAAATTTCATTTCACCAAGCGGCTCGAGCTGCGACACGATGAGGACCTGCAGCGAAAGCAGAGGATGGATCAAATTTCTGGTTTTCGGGAATTCCCTCGCACCCATATGCCCTCATCCCAATGTCGCACATGATTTTCCCTCCCGCATGGCCATTGGCCACATGACATGGTCGCACATGTTTCGCCATCGCAGAGTCGCGCACACTTTTGCGGTTCGTTGGCGAATTTGAGATGCTTCGCACAGCTCGGCTAGCTGGACTGCTCAACACGGGAGTACCATATATCTTGCTCAGGTTGGCTGATTTCTTGTTGAATTGAAAGCTGGAATCGGCGTGAACGAGAATCTGATAACGACGCTTCTCCACGTTCCTCGCCGCTTAGCTAGTTGCAGGAAGTTCCAACGTCATAAACTCAATTCGAACTGTTACTACCTCAAGATTATTGAGGTTGCGCCTGTGCACCTTCCTTACCAGCGATGCATCCACCTCGTTGCAATCGTTGCTAGCTAAGGGCTGATAGACGCTGCTACTGCACGACTTTAACACTAACCAGGATTAAGGATACATCGAGCATTATCCAATCCCTCTAACTCAGCTCTTTTAAGGAGATTAGTCTCTCCGAATTCCCCCTCTCTGTCAATTTCAAGCCTGGATTTTCTCGGCGGAGGCTGGTCGAAGCACAGAGAGCACAGTTCGCCGTGGAACGAACTATATTAGCAGGAATGAAGCTCCACGCATCGCTTACATTGCTGCTTCTTCTCTCGTTGACCTCAGGTGCTACTCTCCGCGCTTCTCCAGGACCTCGTGATTTTTTTCAGAAACTCTTTTGATTGATTTTTCGATTCGCGTTTCCATCAAGCCTTAAACGAGGACGCTCGGGATACACCTCAGTGCATTCAGCCCTTCAGTGCACACATGCATGGAACTCCCATCTTTCGCGACGATATTGTACGTGGCAGGGCCGTGGTTAGCCGTAGCCGGCGGCAAGGAGTCAGGAGGCCTACCTGACGGATCCACATGCTACTACGACAAGAACTATACCCCCATCAAGCCCTACTGCAAGCGAGATTTCGGGTACGCTGCGAAAACCATAAAATTCTTAGCCTGAATTTCCGGCAGTGCTATCCAGCGATTCACTATCTGAGATGCTATTACTTCAGGGAGCAGCTTGACCACCATGCAAGCACAGCTTAAATTTCGTTGCCGACACTCCTTCCGTGTTCGTCACATGATCTTAATGCAGGTGTGTGGTGACCAAGGTGATTCGCAACTCGCCGCATTTCAAGTTCAAGGGTGAATGCGCCTCCGACGTTCCTCGTAAGACTTCATTTAATCCCGCTTTCGTATGCCTCTCTGCACTGATTGCGACTTCATGCAAGAAACACTGCTCACGGAGACAAAAAAATACGAACAAAACAAAGTTGCCTCTTTCTCGGTGTTACAATGTCATTCACGATCCTTGAATCTCCTTCCCAGTGGACCAGATAACCAAGCGGTTCTGCATGTTCCGCTCCGTGATGTTCGCGCCGGGGACCAGCGGCATCACGGCGACGTCCATGTGCCCGCACTGCACGTGCCGGCAGCTCAAGGGCGGCCCCACATGCTTGTGTCCGCTGGGCAAGCTGTGCAAGCAGGACGCGGTGGGGCGATGGAAGGACGGCACGCGATGCAGAGACACCAGGCAGAACCAGTTGAGTCGGGGGATTGGGAGTGAGATCAGGGACGAATTAGAGACTTTATGCCCCTGACTCTCCTGTGCACAGGCAAATCTTGTGATATGGAATGGAGTAATTTCCGGAACACATTGTACATATTTACCCCCGTCCCATGTCGTCATTGCACCACCAGGTGTGAAGTATCACGGGTGGTGAACGGCTCATACGTTGGCAACTGCATCAACCCTGCTCGTCAGTTCCTCTCCCTCCATCGTTGTTTTCTGCTCCCTTACCGCTTTCGTGCTTACAGATCCTATTGTTCAAGTGTTGTTCATCTGTTACCGGTACACAACTTATTGTTATTGTTTTTGCAACGTGTGTAATCTCCCGTCCTTTAACATTCATTCTATCATCGTGTTCCCACCCCCTTATTCCATCACTGTCAGAGGGTCCAAACGAGTGCATCAGTGCAGGACCAGGGTGGGGTCCCATTTTTGTGAGGAACAGGGCTCACAACATTACCAAGACTGGTGATCTATGCCAACGCTGTTCCTGCATGAAAGGACAGTTTGTCAACTGCAAGCCTGTGCCTGGATGTGCCAGTAAGTTCGTGGGAGGTAGTGTTATGGAATGTGCTGTAGCGTTCAGTTTTTCGTATTAAACTCGCGTCCTTGTTTCTTGTTTCTTCGGTTTGTATTGCTCCCTTGGTACTCTGCTCTTTTGCAGTGTGTGTTCCAAAGAGTCCAACCAACGTCGCACAGCAATGCAGCCAGTGCTGCAAAAAGGCCACCACACCAGAGGGTGCTGAGTTATGTGAAACAGCATGTAACAGGGTTTATCGGCAGGCTTCAGGCAGTCCGTCCTAACCTCTATGATGAAGCGCGTATGCCCTGCCTTGCCTGCATGTGTTACAACACAGTGACCTCTGTTGGAAACAATAAGTCCTAAGTGCGCTTCTGTCGTATCAAAATCCAAGGTACCAAGCGAAGCAGTCCCAATCGAAGCATCGAGTCAACCTCGGAGGTTAGGGTAACCGCCTGGAGGTTACGAGAAAGTCAAAGGTCGCTGACCTTTGACTCGACAATTACAGCGCGACAGTTAAGGACACACAACTGACTCGTTACAGAGCAGTTGCCCGAGTCGCGCTATATCGAACCGCAACAGCAATACAGTTATCTATCTATTCCCTGTACTCTTATATAAATCCTTGTATTTGCTTGTTTAATTCAATCAACTTTGCTCTCACACACCAGTGCAAGGTCGGTTCAAATTCTTCACTAAACGCTTCCGCTATTACAACTACTTCACCTAGAGTTATCCCTTGCAAAGATCCTAAGGGGCTATCTCAGCCCAACATGGTATGAGAGCTGACAAGGGAAACTCTACTCTTTTTAATATCATTACAAGACATGGCAACAAACAAGGAAAGGAGCTCCCCTAATGGCTCCTCGGGCACTACTCCTACTCCACCGCCAGCCTCTGGCCTGCAGACAGAAGAAGGCACGGCAACAAGACCAAGAGGAACGTCAACCGAGACCCCCATGAACCACCCTTCGGACTTTGACCAGAACATGATGGAGAAATTTTTCTCCTTCATGTCCTTCTACGAACAACACCAGCAGTCGGGACCTGCACAAACACACAACAGCAACAACGGAGCGACACCCATGAGTCTTGATGGGTCGTCATATGCGCGAGGAAACCAGCAGCAGCAACCTACCTTTGCTCCGTACGAGCGCGGGTCAATCAGCTTCGTGCCCCACCCGCAACCTTCACCTGGACAAGAAAGACCACTGGACGCACTTCAAGTTCAGTCGCAGTTTGCACACGTCTTAAAACTGCAAACGTCAAGACCCTTCGACGGCAAAGACTTCTTTACCTGGTCCTTTGAATTCGAGCTGATGATGGAGGGCGCGCAGATACTCGGCTTCTTCGACGGGTCCCTGCAGTATCCAGCCAACGGGACACAATATGAAAAGCAGCAGTATACGTATCAATCAATGATGGCGTATACAATCCTATTGAGGAACGTGACACCAACTCAGCAGCAGAACATTCGCTCTTACCGGACCTTCGGCAACTCGGCGGAGCTCGCGTACAGCCATCTGAAGAACCTGTATCAAGCAACAGACAGTGTAAACCAGAGCAGGTTAATGGCGCAGTTGACGACAGTCGAAATGAAACCAGGAGAAAAAGGACTGGCGTATATCAGCCGATGTCGCGAACTGCGCGACAAGCTGCTTCGATGCGGAGGGTCAATCTCTGAAGACGCCTTCGTGACAGTCATCATTGGTGGGCTTGGTCCTCAGTGGCGCGCCACCAAAGCCATTCTTCGAGCCCACGGAAGAATCTCTGAAGCTGCACTCTGCGCCGAAATACATGCCGAGCAGCAAGATATGGACCTGCAGGAAGAACGACACAGGAAGAAAACGACAGTATCAGAGTTCGCATTCCACACTCAACGACGACACAGCAATTATAACAACCGACAGCAGCAACCGAAGATAGTACCTCCCTTCTGCCACATCTGCAAGACTTCAGGGCACCCGCGCACACACTGCCCGAATCGTCAACAATCAACGGCACCACAGCGACAACTTCGACCTTCAAGCTCCCAAATGGCTTCAACACAAGCAAGTGCGACGACCACTATTCAAGCTTCAACGACTTCACCCGGACAACCTGCACAAGGAGCAAGAAATATAATCAACTGCATGACGAAGATAACCGATTCATGTACAACCGAATCACCACCACACTACTCACCGGAAGAAGAGCTTGACAACAGAACGCCTCGCCGTGAGCTACTCCAGCCGAATCCAACGTACGCCGCCATCGCTCAAAGTGAACCGTCCGGCCAAGACACCTGGTTCTTGGACAGTTGCTGCGGGCAACACATGTGCTCGTCCGGGCGTTTCGTACAACGCGAACATCGACTCCAACGGGAAGTGATCATCACGGTTGCCAACAACCAAAACCTGCGCACACGAAGACAAGGAGTGGTACAGCTTCAGTCAAGAGAAACAAATGTCATACTGCACATGTCTAAGGTACTCATCGCTGAAGGACTCGGCTACAACTTACTGAGCGTTAGCCAGTTGATGGCGAAAGGAATTCATCTGGAAGCCGACAGCACGACCCAGGAGTTCAAACTTTACCACGGGAGAGGCGGTCTCTACATCGGGAAAGCAGTGCTGAAGAACAACGTCTTCGTCCTCGACTTCGTTCCTGACCTGGGCACTGCAGACAGCGACGCCATCGTGAATTTCACTGACTGGACACACCCTCCGGATCTCGACCCCGACTTCAGCCCAGGAGGCTTCTGGTACTCGCACACCATTCCTGAAGCAGAACGAACACGAGCATTAGCAACAATTCGACAATCGGCAGCAGTAACAACATCGGCAGCAGCAACAACATCAGCAGCAGTAACAACATCGGCAGCAGCAACAACATCGGCAGCAGCAACAACATCAGCAGCAGCAGGAACAACGACACCAGTCACAGTCGACGAAGCACCACCAACACCCGCGAAACAGCTGAATCCGACTCAACGTGAAGTCCACCGAAGCGCCAACCTCGTCGCCAGCTTTTACTCCAACTCCGACGCATATCAGCGTTCACCTGGACACCGCGCCTCTGAAGAGATCTGGCACGCACGAACAGGACATCCAAGCAACACGGTTTTGAATAACACGATAAGAGCAGGAGTCCTTGACAAAGATTCTCTACTTCTACCCGATGGCAGAGAACTCCAGAAGGCACGAGGGACTTGCCTTATATGTCCCGAAGCTGACTTACCTCATCGACCGTTTGCTTCACATCACAACCCGAGCGCTCCAGCGTACGCACCACTCGAAAAAGTCTACAGCGACATCCTCTACAATCGCGAGCCAGGACAAGTCAACTACAACTACACCATCACCTTCATCGACGCCGCCACTCGATACGTCTGGCATCGCAACCTACCCAGCCGCGACATGGCGCTCGCAGCATTCGCCGCCTGGCTACCGATAGCAGAGAGAGAGTCTGGAACACAACTGAAAAATTTCCAGTCAGACGGAGGTGGCGAGTACACCTCTCACCGCTTCAAGCAGTTCTTGGCGGAAAGGGGGATCAAGCAACTCCTCTCCCTTCCCTACGCACATCAGCAGCAAGGTGTTGCAGAACGACTGAACAGGACCCTGCAGAACAGCATGCGCAAACTATTACGTGGCATGCGGCTACCCAACCACCAGTGGCCAGCAGCAATGGACCACGCTGTCATGCTACACAACTTGTTGTCGTCGTCGTCACTCCCGAACAACGCATCACCGCATCTGCTGTGGACAGGGAAGCAGGGCAGCACGAAAATGTTACGAGTTTTCGGGTGCATGGTACAGTACAGACCCCCAGAAGCACGAGCGGGAAGATTTTCGCAACGGGCACAGTGGGGACTACACCTCGGCATCGAGAAAAATCACAACGCATGGAAAATCTTCGACGTCCACACAAAGGAAACAGTAGCAGCACGTGACGTGATCTTCTACGAAAGACTCACCCTTCAGACGTACCTCGCCAACTTGCACGAGAATCGGGACCTCACCAGTGGTTTTCGTGGTGACCGAGCCTTCGCGTCAGCAGCGGACGAAGCAGACTGGGATGAACAGAACGTCGACAACGCCTCAGAAGAAGCCGGACCTCTCCCATACTGCTCCGTCGACGTGCCCATGGATGAGGATAATCCTCGCGACAGTAACAACGCCGAAATCTTCTACCGTTTCGCCGACGATGGTTACGTAACACCTGTGACAGTCAACACCAACGAAGCAGAAAGGGTAGGGCCAAATTTCATGCCCGACCCAGAAACGGGAGACGAAGCAGCTTATCCCGAGGATCCAGAACTCCCTCGATACTCACAGACTGGGCTGCAAATCCTCGGCCTCGTCACCGCAGTCCACGGGAACACACGCAGCTCGCTTCCTAAGGAGCCTGCAACGGTTCAGCAGGCTCTGGGGGGGGAACACAGGGAGAAATGGCGTGAAGCCATGGATAGAGAACTGAAGGCATTAGAGGAACGCAACACTTGGAAGGTTGTTCCCGTAAGCGTGGCACGGAACAAAACCATCCTTACCGGGAAATGGGTCTTCCGCATCAAGACGAAAGCAGACGGCACGATCGAAAAATTCAAAGCACGCTGGGTCGTACGTGGATTCGACCAAGAGCAAGGACGAGACTTCACCGAGACCTTTGCTCCAGTCAGCCGCCACACGTCACTCCGAATTCTCCTCGCCATTGCCGCCATGAAGAAGAAGAAGTTACGGCAGATCGACGTCGCGAATGCCTTCCTCTACGCACCTGTGGATGCAGAAATCTACGTCGAGCTCCCGCACGGTTCCCACGGCGAACCCAACCGAATCTGTCAACTACTTAAATCGCTCTACGGGATCAAGCAGGCACCGCGACTGTGGCAGCAGTACCTGCACGCCCGTCTCATCCGCATCGGCTTTAGTCAACTACCTCACGACCAAGGCATGTACCGCCTCACTAAGGGAAGCGACTACGTTCTCCTGATCGTCTACGTGGACGATCTCCTCTACATTGGGTCAACCGACGGCATCGCCACGTGGTTCGAAGGAGAGCTCCAGAAAGACCTCACGCTCACGGTCTCCTCCACCGTTACACAGTACCTCGGGCTCAACATCCGCGAAGAAGAAAACGCCATCTATCTAAGCGCCGAGAAATACGCCGACACCATCGCGAAACGCTTCAGCCTCACACCAAGCGCCATCTCCACGCCCTACCGCTACACATCAGGAACCGAGAAGGAACGAACTACTCTACTAAAGCCCGCCGGCATACGCGACTATCAGAAGAAGCTCGGATGCCTGCTATTCGCCGCCGTCACCTGCCGTCCTGACTTATCCTACTCCGCAAGTCAGCTCGCCACCTATCTCAAGAAGCCTGAAGCTGAACACCTGGCGGAACTTGATCGCGCTCTCCACTACTTCGTCAGCACCGCGACGATCGGGCTAACCTACCACAAGAGCGCAGCTACACCGACTAAGCTAATCGGCTACGTCGACGCCGATCACGCCGGCGACACCGACAACAGGCGCTCACGCACCGGCTATGTCTACCGCCTTGAGCCTATCGGTCCTATCTCCTGGCAGTCGAGCAAGCAGGAGTTAATCGCACTATCTTCAGCAGAAGCAGAATATATTGCACTCTGCTCAGCCACCAAGGAGGGACTTTACCTTCGCGAACTACTGGAAGAAGCGAAGCTAGCCGAGTTACCCAGCTTCACCGTGTTCTGCGACAACCAGTCAGCAATTCGCATCGCCAACAAAAACGGCTTCGCAAACAAGACGAAACACATCGCCCTGCGCTATTTCTTCGTGAAGGACGAGATAGAAAAAGGGAAACTCGATCTGTCATACTGTCCAACATCCGAGATGGCAGCCGATTACTTGACCAAGAAACTCGGCAAGCAGAAGTTCGAATACTGCATGATGCTGACTGGACAAGGCCACGTCACCAGCAGTAACACTCCAGAAGCGAAGGGGAGTGTTGGAAACAATAAGTCCTAAGTGCGCTTCTGTCGTATCAAAATCCAAGGTACCAAGCGAAGCAGTCCCAATCGAAGCATCGAGTCAACCTCGGAGGTTAGGGTAACCGCCTGGAGGTTACGAGAAAGTCAAAGGTCGCTGACCTTTGACTCGACAATTACAGCGCGACAGTTAAGGACACACAACTGACTCGTTACAGAGCAGTTGCCCGAGTCGCGCTATATCGAACCGCAACAGCAATACAGTTATCTATCTATTCCCTGTACTCTTATATAAATCCTTGTATTTGCTTGTTTAATTCAATCAACTTTGCTCTCACACACCAGTGCAAGGTCGGTTCAAATTCTTCACTAAACGCTTCCGCTATTACAACTACTTCACCTAGAGTTATCCCTTGCAAAGATCCTAAGGGGCTATCTCAGCCCAACAACCTCAACATGCCATCATTGGCTCCCCTTGAGCCTTCTGTTGTTTTAGCACACCAGCATGTAATATCATATCCTCTCCAGCTAAGCAATTTTGCTCACAGAAGAATGGAGCTTCCATCTCTGCAGAGATGTTTATTGATACAAAATAATGGAAGGGGCTGGAATGAAAAGTGGCAACTAACACTTCAGCCACGACTACACATCCCCACAAATCACACGTGTTTTTTATGTTTTAACATTATGTCTGCTAAGAGGTGTTTCAGATTCCCTATTATTTCACCAGAAACTAAAAATACAGCACAAGTCATGCCATTGTGCTGTCCTAGTGAGCTGTTTGGTTTATGGTAGATGTAAGTAAGCTCAAATGCGTGTATGAATGGTACGGACCTGTAACATCTTCTGAGGACATTTTCAGCACTGACATGTGCTGCGGCGCGGACGCAAATCCCTCGCACATTTGCTGAACCAACGGAAGGAACTCCCTCCGCTCCGCACTGCCGCCCCTCTTCATGACATCATCATCCGCGCAGCATTACTCATATGAGCATGCCCGATGCGACTCCCGGATAAGCTTTCAGATGCTGCTATAAATTCCCAGAGCCATGAATCTTTCGGACACAATAATCTACATCACCTGAAATAGTGGCCTCCTGTAGCTTCTCGGGTCATCATAGCAGGCAGCGGAAAGCGATCAAGACATCGGGAATGAAGATCCTCGCATCTCTTCCATTGTTGCTGCTCCTCGCTTCAACTTCAGGTGATGCGAGGACATTCTTGAAAGTGCTTGCGCTTGCGCGACATACTATTTTACATTCGAATATGGATCCTGATGCTCTGTATTTCATGCAGGGTCATGGGTTGTCCGTGCAACTGGAGCTGCGTCAGGCCTACCTGACGGATCCACGTGCTACTACGACAAGAACTACACCCCCATGAAGCCCTTATGCAAGCGAGACTTCGGGTACGCGGGTCCCTCTGTGAGAATGTCATGACACCACGGGCATAGTTGTTGACTGGAGTGAATTTGATATCATTTTGTATCCAATGCCGTCTTTCTGCTAATTCGATTGATCGTTTCAGGTGTTTGGTTACCAAGGTGGTGAAAAACTCACCGCGTTTCTTGTTCAAGGGGAAATGCGCCTCCGACGTGCCTGGTTAGCCATCGATTATCAACAATGTGTTCTGCGACCCTCTCTACTGCAAGAAACGCTTGAAAATACCGCAGAGTATTTCGTCTTCCAACAATTTCTCCGTTTTCTGTTCCTGACGTCGTGAAACAGTGGATCAGATAAATCAGAAGTACTGCATGTTCCGCTCCGTCATGTTCGCACCGGGTACTAGCGGCATCACGGCTTCGACCATCTGTCCGCGCTGCACGTGCCAGAAGCTCAAGTCAGGCCCCATTTGCGTGTGTCCGCTGGGAAAGCTGTGCAAGCAGGACGCGGTGGGGCGATGGAAGGACGGCACGCGATGCAAGGACACCAGACAGAACCAGTTGAGTCGCGTGGGTTGTAAGATTAACCAGCAGTGAGAATCATCTGACTTGCTTCAATGCAACTCCTGGATGCGCTACCCGTTAATGACGTTTTTCTTCATTCTCTGTGCATTAATTTTACTTCTTGTTTCTCCGTCAACCACCAGGTGTGAAGTATCACGGTTTGTCAACGACACATTCATTGGCAACTGCATCAACAGTGCTCGTGAGCTCCATTCCCCTTACGTGCCCCTTCCGTCAGCATTTTTGTGCTAATATGCCATTTGGACCCTCGCACAGATGTCATTGTGTATGGTATTGTTGATTACTTCATCGACCGTCCTTTTAGGCTCACCGTGTCCTCTTCAATGTGGTTTTTCCTCCGTTTCCCTCAGAGGGTCCAAATGAGTGCGTGAGTGCTGGACCAGGATGGGGTCCAATTTTCGTGAAGAACGGAGCTCAGAACATGATCAAGACTGGCGACCTCTGCCAGCGCTGCTCCTGCATCCGTGGGAAGTTTGTCAACTGCAAGCCTGTGCCTGGATGCGTCAGTAAGTGCCAAGTTATTCCATTATAGTCCTGTGCATGGTCGCCACAAAACAAAGTACATGAAAAGCTGTGCCCTAGTAAACTTAATCTGAATGTCTCTCCCTTTTGGTCCCCCCTCCCAGTGTGTGCACCCAAGACTTCTAGCAACACCAAGCAGCAGTGCAGCCAGTGCTGCAAGAAGGCGACCACTCCAGCAGCTGTTGAGCTGTGCAATACAGCGTGCAACAGAGTCGTTATAAGTGCATGAAGTTAACTATCTCGTCTATGTGGATCAAAACACACCATCCACTGCTGTTTCCTGCTTCGATTTTGGTTCCGTATGACAGGTGTAATGCAATATGCGGATATGTAATAAGATTGCATAAATGCATAACCACCTTTTTTTGGTAGGTTTGATTGCTCAAAACATGAGTACTTTCATAGATTTCATCCCACAACGACGTTATAGATTATGTACAGTTTCGTACCATTATCTGGTAAATCGACGTGTCCAGAACCCACCCACCCACCTTCCTCGAGTTGTGTTGCGATGCGACGTTGGACAGGGTGGTGGGGAGGAGCAATGCACCAAGCTTCTATTGATGGCTACTGCTCCTCCCTTCGCCCCCCAATGCACCAGTCTCGGAACAATGCAGGCCAACCATAACTTAGGCTAGCCATCCTTAGGCTTCTATGTTTTCGAGTTGCGACAACACACGCAAGTAGACTGTTATCCAAATGTGTTTACGGCTGCTGCATATTTATTGATCGATTCTACATTCGGTCGGAAGGTCTAGGCACGAACGTTGATCGATTTAGTCGAATCAGCCGCCTTATGACGGAGAACATCGGCCTGATCAGCAGCATGGCGACCGAGGGCGCAGACCGCAAGGATCAAGAAGAGGGTCAAGTGCACGTTCCCGAGGTAATTCCGTCCTGGCGCGAGACTCGGCCGTAGAATGCGGAGCACTTCGGTTTGTTCATTTAGGCATCTAAGCTTACCGTTCCTAATCGGAACGCAGTATCGACAATCCCTTAGTTTGATGTCGACCGTCGAGAATTAACGTTCGTATACTCGTTAGATGAGGTCGGTCGCAGCTGGAATTGTGTGTCTGGCGTTCAGCTAACCCGTGCGTGTCCATGCGCTAGTGATCGCAGGAGCGAGGATGGAGTAAATTTTGGGCGTACGTCGGACCTGGATTCCTCGTCGCCATAGCCTACATCGACCCGGCGAATTGTGAGTCGCTTAGGCTGCTTGTCAGGTGCTCACTCACAGTATTGCCTACACTGTTGTTCTTGCATGCACTCAACTTCCGTGCGGATCGGAGCACACTATCCCTTCCCGTCGTGAGTGCACATTCCTGCGAAATCGGGACGGTGCTGATGCCCTCGCTCTCACCGTCTCTTCCTGTCTCTTCACCCCTTCCCCTTTCTCTCTTGTCTTTGCTTCTCTCCTTGTGCAGTTGAAAGCGATCTCAAGGCAGGAGCAGCCTACCAATACTCGGTGAGATACGGCTAAAGACTTTTCATTTTCTTTTCTACCAACCGTCAGTAGCATACCGGTTCACAATCACGTGACTTTTGAGTTGACTCCATTGTGACAATGTGCTGTGCATGATCACTTACGCTTCATCCATCACATGCGGATCTCTTTCTTCCTGATTTTCCATCTTCAGCTCCTCTGGGTTCTGCTGCTGGCATCACTAGCGGGCCTCCTGATACAGTCACTGTCAGCCAACCTCGGTATAGTCACAGGTTAGTTCTCGACCCAGCAGCAGGGAAGAGTCAAGGAGCCACAGCATGGCCCCGCATCTACCAATTCTGTCTCTCTTCAAGCCGGCATGCCATTCCATGCCTTATTATGCCATGCCATCTCACGCCATGCTATGAGATGCCAACCCATACCATGCCATGCCATGCCATGCCATGCCATGCCATTCTATGCTGTTTCCATGCCATGGCTTTACCTGATACAGCCTCACTTCATGTGTACATGGCTCTGATTTTCTGTGCTGTGCCGTGCTGTGCTGTGTTGTGCTGTGCTGTGTTGTGATATGCTATGCTGTGCTGTGCTGTGCTTTTCTGTGATGCGTTGTGCTGTGCGGTGCTGTGTGGTGCGGGGCTGTGCGGCAATGCACGATGGCAGGCAAGCATCTGGCGCAGCACTGCAGGGCGGAGTACCCCCGAGGTGTCAACCTCGCGCTCTGGGTGATTGCAGAGATTGAGATCATCGCCAGCGACATCCCAGAAGGTGTCTCCTCCTCTCCCTCGTCTCTCGTTCTCTCCCTCGTCTCTCGTTCTCTCCCTCGTCTCCCCTTTTCTCCCCCTCTCTCCTTCTCTCCCTCTCTCTCCTTCTCTCCCTCGTCTCCCCTTTTCTCCCCCTCTCCTTCTCTCCCTCTCTCTCCTTCTCTCCCTCGTTTCTTCGCCTCTTCCTCCTCTCCCTTCCGCTCGTTGCCTGGATTGGAATGTATGGCGTGTATCCACCACTGCTCAACACTTGCGCACACTCGCTTCTGTATGGCTTGCACATGCCTTTGCACTCAATCTTTTCTCTGCAATGTATGTGTGTGTGTGTGTGTGTGTGTGTGTGTGTGTGTGTGTGTGTGCATGCATGCTTGTGTGTGTTTGTGTGTGCATGCATGTGTTTATGTGCGGATGCATGTGTGTGTGCATGTGCGTCTGTGCATGCGCGAGCGTGTGCGTGCGTGTGCACGTGAGTGTGCATGTGCGTGTGTGCGCCTGTGCATGCATGGCAGTGATAGGAACGGCCTTTGCACTGAACATGTTGTTTGGCATTCGACTATGGGCGGGAGTAATCATAACTGGCTTCAGCACGCTCCTCTTCCTTGGCCTCCAGCGATTCGGGGTGCGTTCATGTGTGCAGGTGATGGTGCATGTATGCATGTGTGCGTGTGATGGTGCATATGTGCATATGTGCATGTTTGTGTGCATGTTTGTGTGCATGTGTGCTTGTTTGTTTGTGTGCATGTGTCCTTGTTTGTGTGCATGTGTGCATGTGTGCATGTTTATGTGCATGTGTGCATGTGTGCTTGTTTGTGTGCATGTGTGCATGTTTGTGTGCATGTGTGCATGTGTGCTTGTTTGTGTGCATGTGTGCATGTGTGTGTGCATGTGTGCTTGTTTGTGTGCATGTGTGCATGTGTGTGTGCATGTGTGCATGTGGGCATGTTTGTGTGCATGTGTGTCTGCATGTGTGCATGTTTGTGTGCATGTGTGCATGTGTGCATGTGTGTGTGCATGTGTGCATGTGTGCATGTGTGTGTGCATATGTGTGTGCATATGTGTGTGCCTGTGTGTGTGCATGTGTGCATGTGTGTGTGCATGTGTGTGTGCATGTGTGTGTGCATGTGTGTGTGCATGTGTGCATGTGTGCATGTGTGTGTGCATGTGGGCATGTGTGTGTGTTCATGGGCTTCAGCACGCTCCTCTTCCTCGGCCTCCAGAGATTCGGGGGGGCCCTTCTCCCTTCTCCCTGACCCCACATTTCTCCTCCTCACACACTCTTCTATTTGAGCTGTCCGAATTTGTTCACAAGCATGTGCCTATTGTGTGTTCTGCTCTTTCAGTCATCCTCTCGTCGACCTTCTAACTTGACTCAGCACCGTTGTTCTTGTGCTCACCTCCTCGCCCCTCCCCCCTTCCATCTCCTCCGCACCTCCTCACCTCCTCATCCCCTCCTCACCGCCTCCTCACCTCCTCTCCTCATTCCCTCTGCATGTGCGCAATATGGAGGTGTTCATAGCACCGCTCGTGCTGGTGATAGCTTGCTGCGTCTTGAAGCGACTCAGTGCCTTCTTTCCCCTCCCTACCCCACCCCCCGCCTCCCTCTCCCCCCACAGGTGCGCAATCTAGAGGTGTTCATAGCGCTGCTGGTGCTGGTGATAGCGTGCTGCTTCTTGAAGCGACTCAGTGCCTTCTTTCTTCCCCACACCTCACCCCCACTCACTCCCCCCTCTGTCCTTCAGGTGCGCAACCTAGAGGTGTTTATAGCGCTGCTGGTGATGGTGATAGCGTGCTGCTTCTTCATAGAGATGGGCCATGCTCCAGTGGACGGCATGGCAGTGCTGGAGGGCATGTTCGTCCCCCGCATACAAGACCTGGGGGCGCTTGCGATTGCCATCTCTCTCATCGGCGCGCTTGTCATGCCGTAAGGAGGAAGGAATTGGGGGGTTGGGTGCATGGATGGCATGGCGGTGTAGAGGGCATGTTCATCCCGCGCATTCAGGGTCTGGGGGCGCTCGCCATTGCCATATCTCTCATCGGCGCGCTTGTCATGCCGTAAGAGGGAGTCGTGGTGTGAGATGGTGTGAATGGAGTGATTTTGCAGGAAGAAGAAGGAGGTTTTGTGTTGGACTCGTGGCGTAAGTCGTGGGTTTGCAACACACACACACACACACACTCATGTTGTGGGTTTGCAACACACACACACACACACACTCATGTTGTGGGTTTGCAACACACACACACACACTCATGTTGTGGGTTTGCACACACACACACACACACTCATGTTGTGGGTTTGCACACACACACTCATGTTGTGGGTTTGCACACACACACTCATGTTGTGGGTTTGCACACACACACACTCATGTTGTGGGTTTACAACACACTGCATTTGTGTGCCCCAAGATATCATGGCATATCACCTCGACCGTCCTTCACCTATGTAGCTCTAGTCTTTTAAGAAGATCACACATTCTTGATCCAGATTTATTCTCCACCTATGTTGACCTTTTTTCCGCTCTTTCCCCCCCTCGTTTCTCCCTCTTCCCCTCACTCCCACTCTTTACCCCTCCTCTCTTCATTTCCCGCCCCTCACCTCTCCCTCCCCACCCTCCCAGGCACAACCTATTCCTGCACTCTGCTCTCGTGCTTAGTCGCAAGCACCAGCGCACCGCTGCAGGCATCAAGGTGCGCTGCACTGGTTTGTTGGGGTTTTGAATGGGCCTGGAATGTGCTGGGTGCTAGGCTATGGTGGGAGTTAGGCACAACCTATTCCTGCACTCTGCTCTTATTCTTAGTCGCAAGCACCAGCGCACCGCTGCAGGCATCAAGGTGCGCTGCTCTCACTGCTGGGGTTATGCTGAGAGCAGGACGGCGGCGGGGGCTGGTAGTGTGGCATGTGCAGCTGATGCGAACCTGATGTGGACGGGTGTGTTACATCCGTTTGCATGTGTCGTTTTCCGCTCTCCTGCACTTTCCACTCTGCCATGGTTGTGTTTCGTGCTTTCTAGCCAGGCTTGACCTGACTCTGTCTGTCAAACCCCACACTGTTCCCCCCTTTCACTCACCCCTGCTATCAGGACGGGTGTCTCTACTCGCTGCTGGAGGTGGCAGCGGTGCTCATCATCAGCATCGCCTTCCACTGTCCCTTCCTTCACTTCCCACGTACCAGGATTGTCTCGACTCGACTCAGTTGTTCAACCACACACCGTCTCTCCACCCCGCTCCTCCCCCTGCCATCAGGACGGGTGCCTCTATTCCCTACTGGAGGTGGCAGCGGCGCTCATCATCAGCTAAGCCATCAATGTGGCTGTCATCTGCATGGGCGGGGTGGTCTGCTCCCTCCTCATCCCTCCCCTCCCCCACTCTCTCCCCCCACACCTCTCCGCCCTGCCAGGAAGGGTGCCTCTACTCATTATTGGAGGTGGCAGCGGCGCTCATCATCAGCTTCGCCATCAACGTCGCCGTCATCTGCGTGGGCGGCACAGTCTGCTGTGCTCTCCCACCTCATCCCTCCCAACTCCCCTTCCCCCACACCTCTCCGCCCCTGTCAGGACGGGTGCTTGTACTCCCTACTGGAGGTGGCAGCGGCGCTCATCATCAGCTTCGCCATCAACGTGGCAGTCATCTGTGTGGGCGGGGCGGTCTGCTCCGCACCGGACCTCTCCCCGGACGTGCAGGCGAGCTGCAGCGACATCAGCCTCAGCAACGCCTACTTTCTGCTGCGCGACGTGCTGGGCGCGTGGGCCTCCACGCTCTTTGGCGTCGCTCTGTTAGCCTCAGGGCAGAGTTCCACCATCACGGGGACGTACGCGGGGCAGTATGTGATGTCGGGGTTCCTGGAGCTGCACCTGGCCTCGTGGCTGCGCAACCTGCTCACTCGCCTCGTTGCCATCGTGCCTTCTCTCGCTGTCGCCATTGTGGCTGGCTCTACGGGCGCCGGCAACCTCATCATTGCCTCCTCGGTGGGTTGAGAAGGGTAGAGAGGAGGGGAGAAATATGGCCGGCAATTTTTTTTTTTTTTTTTTTTGAAGGACTTCCTTTTGATTGTTGCTCCTTGCATTCCGTTTGTGTCTTCCAGCTTCCTTGCATTTGGTTGCTTCTCCTCGTTCACTCTGCGCTGTTTTTCCACGTCACTCTTCCTTGATCCTCTGCTAGCATCGTCTTCTGCCTACATCCCATCTGCCTAACTCCCATTTCATGGTCTTCACCCCCCACCGTGCACGCCCACAGATCATCCTGTCGTTTGGCCTGCCCTATGCGCTCATCCCTCTGCTCAAGTTCACCAGCAGCCCTGTCAAGATGGGGCCCTTCACCAACCACCCCACGGTGAGCGGAGTGTGACACAGTGAGTATAGCGGTACACAGTGGGCAGAGCACGACACAGTGAGCAATCCACAACAGAACAAAGCATGCCACAGTTAGCCTACAGATACTTCTACCTATGGAACTCACTCTGCCCCAAGATTGTTGGCAGCGCACGGAAAATCGTTGCATCATATCCATGTGCATGCTTCCACTGCCTCTTTTCATCACACCTTGCATGTGTCCATCTGTTCCCTTCCTTCCGCTCCTTCCTTCCAGGTCACTGTAGCTGCATACATCATCGGCACTGTAGTTATCTTTGTTAATTGCGTGCTCGTGGTGCAAGCCTGTGTGGAGTACCTGGTATCAGACCACATTCCCCAGGCCGCCCGGATCCCCCTTGGGATTGCCATAGCCCTTGTGCTCCTCATCTACGTCGTCTCCCTCGCGATGCTCGCACGGCGGCCTGTAACGGAAGTTACGTACATTTCGGCAAATGAGGGGTCGAGTGTTGAGCTTGATGCTTACATGGGCTCTCCCCCTCATGACTTTGGGCGGAGTGGGGGGGATGGTGAGGATGGTGAGAGGGGAGAGTTGGAGGATGGAGAGGAGAGGAGAGAGGAGGGGAGGGAGGAGAGAGGGGAGGGAGGATCGATAGCGATGACAAATGGGGTGGAGGGGAAAGGTGGTGATGGGGGAAGGGACGAAGGGGATGATGGAGAGGTTGAAACGAGGGAGGGATTGCAAGAGGAGTTGCTAGAAGCCGGGCACATGGATAGCTCCTCGCTAGCCCAAAAAACATGACCAGACTGTCAGCTTGCTTGTGTGTTTTCATGCTTTATGCTACACAATATCATGTTTCATTTTTTACAAATTGTGTATGATGAAATGGGAGACTCCATAGCTGCGTAACAGATACTGGCGAGTCAACAGATCAAGCTACCTAGAAAAGGGCTGGCGGCTCTGTACCGAGCACTGACAGTCATTGTAATGTTGACGATTTTCGTCGCTGCTGGTAGACAGTCCACGCGCTGACAGCCTCGCGTCGCGTGGCTTCTCCGATGGCTCAGCGCCACGTGGCCGCGGCTGTCGCCGCGCGAAGGGGCTTATTCCATCGCGCGTCTCGACTTAGCGACGTCATTGACGGCGCTTGTCGCGGCCAGCCGTACGATGTGTTCATCCGATCCGTCGCATCTCGAAGCGGGGATCCTGATCGCGCGCTCCTCCCATCAATCCCGATCCTCCCCGCGACAATACGATCGCACGATGCTGGGTGTGACCATACCGAAAGCACGTCTCTTCGTTTCGGGAACCATTTTTTCAGCCGACTCTATTCCCTTGCTGCAAGCACATCCGCCAACGTTCGTGAGGGGCGCGAGGGGAGTGACTTTAGCGGTGGTAGGATGAAGCGGGAGCATGACGCGCACGAGGCGGTAGTGTACGCACGGAATCTCAACGAGTACAACGCCGCGGCGCTCGAGCTGTCGCGGTCCCGAAAGTGAGTCGCCGAGGCGCATCGGATTCACTCGCGACGCGGATCACGTGACGATAGATGCTCGCGCGCTATCCTCTCGGTTCTATCGCCGCGCCATCACACATTCCAGATCCTTGGTAGTACCGCGCATCACCTCCGCGGATCCTTCTCCGCCTCACGTTCATCCGCCAACCACCCCCCTGCCCCATTCCCCGCGCCACACCCCCCGTCCCGCCCCTCCCTCCCCCAGGCCATACCTACTGCGCACGCTGTACGGCGACATGCTGATGGACGGTGTGCAGCCCAACTTCGTGACGTTCCATGCCGCCATCACGGCGTGCATGCGCGCCAACCGCCTGCACGACCTCGTCTTCTTCTTCAACCAGATGCGCGCGCGCGGCATCACGCCCGATGTGAGCAGCAGGTTTAGAAGAAAGCATTCGTTTAACTGTGTAGACGGCGTACAGTTGCAGTGGGCACGCAGAGAAGGTGGTTGATGCGGCCTCCTCCCCGCTACCACTCCCACCAAATCAGCGCTACAAATTCAAGTGCGTCATGACGGCGTACAGTTGCAGCAGGCATGCGGAGAGGGTGTTTGTTGCTGCCTCCTCTCCCTTCCTCCACATTCCCCCCACCCTTCCCCCCTCCCCCTTCCCCCCACCCAGCGCTACATATTCAACTGCGTCATGACGGCGTACAGCCGCAGCGGGCACGTGGAGAGGGTTTTCAGGGTGGACTGGGACATGCGCGCTGCAGGGCGCCCGCCCAACATCCGCACCTACCATGCGCTACTCACCGCCTGCACCACCTCTGGCCGCTTCAACAAAGCGTAATCAACTAACCTACCTGCCCTGCCCTGCCCTGCCACTTGACTGCTCCCTATCCTCTCCTCTGCCCCCTCAACATCCGCACTAACCACGCGCTGCTCACTGCCTGCACCACCACCGGTCGCTTCGACAAAGCGTACTGCCCTGCCCTTTCGTCCTCTCCCCTCCGCTCGCCTCCACTGCCGTCCTCTCCTCTCTGTGCAAGCAATGGAGCATCGCCTAGTGCTGCGCCCCTCCTGTATCCAACGGGCCATTGATCTGTTGCTCCCATGGCCCCATACGCCCAGCGCAGAGGTGCAGGAGCGCATGAAGAAGGACGGCGTGGCGATGAACAAGTTCTGCCACGCTGCTCTCATCGCCATGCACCAGCGCGTGCGCCCCTCCTCGCCCCGCATCGTTGCCAAGGTATGGTGGGGGAGGGGTGGGGGGAGCGCCGAGGGGAGAGGGGAGAGGGGATGGGCGCATTGTTGGGGGGATGGTACTGGGGGGATGGGTGTGTTGTTGGGGGGGATGGGCGGAAGGACGGATGTGAACTGTGGTGGCGAACGCAAATCACTGTCACTGTCACCGCACACATTGCGTCCTTGCTATCCTTTCAGCGTAGCTGCATGGCAACCTTCAAGCGCTCTTTTTCTGCCTTCCTCCACCTCTCTCCCCCTCCCTTTTGAGTCGACTCAAAAGTTCAAGCGCTCTTTTTCTGCCTTCCTCCACCTCTCTCCCCCTCCCTCCCACTTTTTGCCCCCCCTCAATCCTCTCACTCCTCTCCCTTCCTCACTCCCCTCACTCCCTCGTCCCCCCTCACCCCCCCCCCCCCCCCACTCCCCTCCTCCCCACAGATATTCTCTCTCGTGGAACAGTCCCTGACAGCACCCACCTACAGCATTGAACCCGACTCCATGCCCCCCACCACACCCGCCACAACCACCACTGCTGGCACCACTGATTCCCCTGCTGCCACTGCCACTGATCCCACCACTGATCACCCCGCTGCTTCCACCCTTGAATCCGCTGCTGCTGCCGCCGCGGCCTCAGATTTCACCAGCAGCGCCACCCACGCCACAGGAGCTGCTGAGCCCGCCCACACAGGAGCTGCTGACGCCCCCCACACAGGAGCAGCTGCTGCCGTGCCTGCTGGTGGTGGCATGGGCGTGGGTGCGGGGGCGGGGTCAGAGGAGCATACTGAGATGGAGGAGATGGCAGAGCAGGAGGGCGGGGTGGGCATGGGCCTGGATGACATGGATGACATGGGTGACATGGGTGACATGGGTGACATGGGTGATTACGGTGGGCGGGAGGAGAGGGCGGGAAGGGCGAGAGGAGGAGGCGGGCTGGTTTATGCGAATGCGGATCTAGTGGTGCACCGCGCGGCAATCAGGGCGTTCCTGGACGCACACCAGCTGCAGGTGCGCCCTCGGTATGCTCAGGTGTGCTTTCAGTTAGCTCGGTGTGCTGTAGGTTGACTCAGTGTACTTTAGGAGAGGGGGGATGTGCGGTGTTTTCAGCGTGGCTGCTGATGTGCTGTGAGGGGCAATATCTGAGTCACTTTTGAGAATTCTAAATATATATGTGCAGAGAAATGGTGATACCTGCTTTTTTAAGGATTTGCTTGTGTTTGCATGGTCACGTGTGTCTGTGTGCGCCCGTGTGTGTGTATGTGTTCGTGTGCGTGCATGTGTGCATGTGTGTGCATGCATGCTCCATCCCTCCCATGCATGCTCCATCCCTCCCATGCATGCTCCATCCCTCCCATGCATGCTCCATCCCTCCCATGCATGCTCCATCCCTCCCATGCATGCTCCATCCCTCCCATGCATGCTCCATCCCTCCCATGCATGCTCCATCCCTCCCATGCATGCTCCATCCCTCCCATGCATGCTCCATCCCTCCCATGCATGCTCCATCCCTCCCATGCATGCTCCATCCCTCCCATGCATGCTCCATCCCTCCCATGCATGCTCCATCCCTCCCATGCATGCTCCATCCCTCCCATGCATGCTCCATCCCTCCCATGCATGCTCCATCCCTCCCATGCATGCTCCATCCCTCCCATGCATGCTCCATCCCTCCCATGCATGCTCCATCCCTCCCATGCATGCTCCATCCCTCCCATGCATGCTCCATCCCTCCCATGCATGCTCCATCCCTCCCATGCATGCTCCATCCCTCCCATGCATGCTCCATCCCTCCCATGCATGCTCCATCCCTCCCATGCATGCTCCATCCCTCCCATGCATGCTCCATCCCTCCCATGCATGCTCCATCCCTCCCATGCATGCTCCATCCCTCCCATGCATGCTCCATCCCTCCCATGCATGCTCCATCCCTCCCATGCATGCTCCATCCCTCCCATGCATGCTCCATCCCTCCCATGCATGCTCCATCCCTCCCATGCATGCTCCATCCCTCCCATGCATGCTCCATCCCTCCCATGCATGCTCCATCCCTCCCATGCATGCTCCATCCCTCCCATGCATGCTCCATCCCTCCCATGCATGCTCCATCCCTCCCATGCATGCTCCATCCCTCCCATGCATGCTCCATCCCTCCCATGCATGTGCCACCACTCCCGCCCATGCATGCAGGCAGCATTCCGTCTGGTGCGAATGATAGAGGAGAGTGGCACTGTCCCGGATGCTGCCCTGCAGACTCTCCTCTTCAGGTGGGTTCCTGCGCCTCTCATGGCATGCCATCGTATGGCATGGCATGGCATATTGATCCATGGCGATGTGTTTCTGTCACGCAGGTAAAATTCTGCATCCGGGCTATTATTTGTTCTTGTTGATTGCCCTCACTGTTCTCATTGCACGTGCTGGTGCATGTGCATGTGCATGTGCATGTGCATGTGCATGTGCATGTGCATGTGCATGTGTACACACACACATGCACGCACACACACACACACGCACACACGCATGCATCAGGGTGCATCTGCAGGCGGGCAACGAGGCAGAGGCGCTTAAGCTGGCAGACCTCTATTACGGCCCCAATGCGCGCCCCTACATCGACCAGTTCGTGGTGAGCCGTCAGCACTGCAGCACTGCAGCTTTTAGGCAGCGCTGAGGCAGTGTTGGAGATTTTCAGCCACGGAGAACTGCTCATGCCTCAATGGACATTGCATTGATCAGTTGAGCCATGACCACTGATGCAGTGAGCACTGATGCAGTGAGCACTGATGCAGTGAGCACTGATGCAGTGAGCACTGATGCAGTGAGCACTGATGCAGTGAGCACTGATGCAGTGAGCACTGATGCACTATCCTTCCCCCACTCTCATTTCCCCTCTCTTGGTCTCCTTTTCTCCTCCCACCTTCACGCGCCACCACCATGCCGTGCTGTGCCCTGCCATGCCATGCCATGCCATGCCATGCCGTGCTGTGCCCTGCCATGCCATGCCACCCGTCCAGCCTGAAGGAGTTGTTGAGAGTTCCCATTATTCCCCGCATTGCTGATCCTCCTTTCTCCTCCCGTCTCCACCACCCCATCATTCCATCCGTGCCAATACACACCACCCGTGCCAGCAAGCCATCTCGTACAGTCTGAGGGAGCTGCGCCCCATCGGAATGAATGTTGCCCTGCGACTGCTGGTAACCACCCTCTCTCGCCCACTCTCGCCCTCATCTCACCTTCCAACATGCCCACATCCCGTCCTCTTCTTTCACGTATCACTACCCCGCGTCTTCTCTCAGCGTCTTCTCTCAGCGTCTTCTCTCAGCGTCTTCTCTCAGCGTCTTCTCTCAGCGTCTTCTCTCAGCGTCTTCTCTCAGCGTCTTCTCTCAGCGTCTTCTCTCAGCGTCTTCTCTCAGCGTCTTCTCTCAGCTCGGCTCCCCCACACTCCCGGCCGGATCGCTTTACCCCCCTCATGCATCGTCTATCATGCCCTTGCAGCCTATCTGCATGTGACAATCCGACTCACTCAGACCCCTGCACCCATCTGCACCCCCCTGCACGCCTCTGCATGTGGTCACACCAGGAGCTGTTTTTCAACCACGGCTTTTACTTCACGCGCAAGCAGGGTAGCCAGCTATTGCAAGAGGCGCTCACCAGCGATGTGAGTGTGATGTCATATGGGCGAGCAGTCATATGGGCGAGCAGTCATATGGGCGAGCAGTCATATGGGCGAGCAGTCATATGGGCGAGCAGTTATATGGGCGAGCAGTCATATGAGTGGGCATGCAGAAGCACCGTATGGTGAATTGTAGGATGAACCATGTGTCTGTTCCCCCCCACCCCCCCCTCCCCTGGTTCTCGCAACATGCAGAGGCGCAGCATGGCGGCAGCAGAAAGGCTGTTTGACCACGTGGTGGCGAAGCACCAGGCGCCCGAGTTTGACGCCGTGCTCGACTTCATGCGCGCTCTCCGGGTGAGTGTCATGGGACGGGCTTCAGGGTGAGAAGGGGCTCTCACGGGCGCCTGAGTTTGTCCGCGTGTAGTGAGTCGAGTTTTGAGTCGACTCAAAACTCGACTCTCCGGGTGAGTGTCATGGGACGGGCTTCAGGGTAAGAAGGGGCTCTCACTGGCGCCCGAGTTTGACACTGTGCTTGACTTGACTTCAGTGCAGAGGATGAGGAGGAAAGGACTGTTTCAGATTAGTGCGGGCAGTGAGTTTGGGGACAGGCTCTTCGGGGAAAAGAAGGTTGCTTGATTTCTTGCTGCCTTACGGCTCTTTCTTTCTCATGGCATTGCAGATTGCCAAGGTTTTGTGCAGTCTAGGTACTTGCTGACCTGTCTCTTGGTATGTCCATGAACCCACTTGTGCATCCCTCCCTGCTGTTGCAGCGTCGACAAACTCCCAAGACCGATCAGCGGTGGTTGGTGGTCCAAGATCTCATCAAGCGGCGGCGGAACATCCGAGGGATGTGGATGAAGGGAATGCAGGCTGAAGGCCGTGAGCATGAGTCACGGCTATCGGTGGAAGAGGATGAGGTGTGATGTTGGAGATGATGATCTCTGGAGTAGAAGGGCGGTTGACGCCAAAAACCCGCAGAATAGAATATGTAGCGTAAGACATTGGCGTATTTGACTGACATCAGCAGCAGGCAGAAAGACAGAACTGGTTAGATGATTTTAAGTTGATCCATACACCACAGTTTCTAAATAAGGTCTTGGAATCTTCTAGTTGGTGTCACGGCCGTAAACTTCCCTCGTCCGGGTTTAACGAGTTTCTCGCTGTCCGCCACGCGACTAGGGACAGCCATCTCTCGAGCGTGCGACCCGCAGGTGTAACACCGTCGCTCCGTCGTGCTTCGCAATTCCTCTCGCTCTAGGGCTTATCTGTTCACCCCCATTCCTCTTACAAACTAAAATATCTCCCAACAGAAAGTTCTACATTTCGTCACTCTATCTTGTACCAGCCGTAGATCTTGTTTCGCTAGTAATTAGCTAGCTGCTTGGTTCCCGTCGTCTCATGCGCGCGGGCCTCTAGGGCATGGCCGGTCGCGGAATCGCGCTGACGAAGCCGGCATGGATGAAGGAGCAGGAGGAGAAGGCTAAAGCAGAAGCGGCCCGAGCAGCAGCCGTCGCCGCCTCCAAGGCCGGCACAGCAGGCGGAGGCGACGACACCGACAGCAGCGACGAAGAGGAGGAGGACGAAGCGACTCGACTCGCGAAGAAGCCCATCGGACCGGTCTGCCCGGCCAAGTGCTCCGCCGCGGGATCCGGCGTCGGGGGCGGATCGGCGGGTGCGCCCGTGTCCTTCGTTATAGTCCTGAAAGACGAGGACGGGCGGCGGATCTTAGCGGGCGGCGCGAAGGTAACGGTGAAGGTGACACCTAAGGCGGGCGTGCCTGGGCAGGAGCAGATCGCAGCGATCAAGGACCACGGCGACGGGTCGTACACGGCGACTTACACCGTACAGCACCGAGGAGATTACACGGTCAACGCGGAGGTCAACGGCAGTCCCATCATGGGCAGCCCGTTCCCGGTTTTCTTCAGCGCCGCTACAGCCGGTCAACCGGCGTCAACGCCGCTTCCGGTGGCGGTCAACGCGGCGCCGGCGCCTCCGCTGATGCCGACGCCGCAACTGCCGACGCCGCAGATGCCGGCGCCGGGCATGCATAACCCGTTGATGGCGGCGGCGCTGCAGTTCCGCGGGCTGCTCCCGACCATGGGAGGAATGCCCTTTACCAGCCCGTACCCCGGCATGGCTGGTGGCGTGCTTCCCGGAACCGGTACGATAGGAACTGGGAATATTTGTTTTTGTTTACAACGTGAAATCTGGGGCAAATAAAGAACAGGCGTGCCTGCTATTATTGTGCTTTTCGGCTCGATTTTTTTCAAATCCATCCTGCTTGTCCGTAAACATGTATCGATGTTTTTTTTTTCCCTTCCTTTCCCGTGTGTGCTGAACATCGTAGGAGGATTGACGAACATGCCTCTTGCGCCATCAGCGGCGGCGATGGCGGCGGCGCAGAGCATCATGGCGGTGCAAGCCATGCAGGCGCAGGCGCAGGCGCAAGCACAGGCGCAGGCGCAGGCGCAAGCGCAAGCTCAAGCGCACGCGCAAGTGCACGCACAGGCGCAGGCGCAGGCTCAGGCGCAAGCGGCGGCGGCAGCGGCGGCGATTCAACAGCAGAAGCTGCTGCAGCAGAAGAGCGAATACATCGAGGACTTCTATTGTAAGTGCGCTTACCTCCCCGCACCCCCACCGCCCTGCCCCACCCCATGCACTCCACCCAGCTTGTCGCACCCCACGTCGCGTTCCGCTGTCTGTGTCTCCTGTGAAGCATCCCGCGACGCACCGTGCGATGTCCCCACCCGTGGTCCCTTGTCGCACGTAGTGCATATTTATCCCCCTCTCCACCTTTCCCTCTCGCCCCGTTCCACTCTTCTTCTGATCCTTGACTTCAATCACGCCGCACAACGTGTCCCTTCGCCATCGATACGCTCAACCTTCCTTTTGTGTGCGACTGCCTGTGCGACTGTCTGTGCGACTGGCAGCGGCGATGGACGATGACGAGTTGGAGCGAACGATGCACGTCACCAACGTCAGCGCGATCCTCACGCCCGAGCAGCTTCGCCAGCTCTTCGCCTTCTGTGGCACGGTTACCCGCTGCGAATTTCTCAACGACAAGAAAACCGTCGCACACGTGCGATTCGCGAAAGCTGACGAGGCGAAAGCGGCGCTCGCGCTGAACAACATGGCGGTCGGCGACAAGCAACTCAAAGTCGAACTCGCGAAAACCGCGAAAGCCACGCGACAGGCCGTCCTCTCCGCGCTCGCTCCGCCCGCCCCCGCCCCCGCGCCCACCCCCGCTCCCGCCGCCCCCGCGCCCGTTGCGCCTGCGACGACCGCTGCGACGTCGCAGATGGCGATGCAGCAGGCCGTCGCAATGCCGTTCATGCAGTTTCAGCAGGCGCTTGCTATGCAGCAGGCGCTGGCGCAGCAGGTGCGCAGCTCCGAGGCTAAGACCAAGGCGGAACTCGCCGCCAAGCGCGCCAAGGAGATCAGCCGCGCGATTGCGGCGGGCGGCGCAGGGAAGGACGACGGGAAGGACAAGGATGGGAAGGAGGGAAACGGGAAGGGGAAGGACGGGAGCGGGTCTGACAGGTCCCGCTCGTCGTCGCGCTCGCGCTCGCGCTCGCGGTCGCGCTCCCCATCCCGGCGCGACCGCCACCGCGGGCGGTCCCGGTCCCGCTCCCCGCGCTACCGCGGACGGTCGCGATCGCGCGATCGAGATCGACGGCCTCGAAGCAGGAGTCGCGATCGTGGGTACGGATGGCGGGAGCGCGGGCATAATCACTCTTATAAGTACAGCCGCACTAGGGACTGGGAGGCTGAGGAGAAGGAGAGGGAGAGGGAGAGAGAGCGGGAGAGGGAGAGGAAGATTGAGAGGGATAGGCAGAGGGAGAAGGAGAGGGAGTTACAGCGGGCGCGAGAGAGGGAACGCGAGAGGGAAAGAGAGAGGGAGAGGGCGAGAGAGAGGGAGAAAGAGAAGGAGAGAGAGAGGGAGAGGGCGCGGGAGCGTGAGAAGGAGAGGGAGAGGGAAAGGGCGAGGGAGCGTGGGCGGGACAAGGGTAGAGAGAAGGAGAGGGACAGAGAGGATGACGACGAGAGATACGAGGGGAGGCGCGGCAGAGGGAGGATTGAGGAAGAGGATAGGTACAAGGGGAGGTATGAATCTGATGAGGAGGATGAGGAGGAGGAGAGGGTTGAGAGGAAGAAAGGCCACGGGCGGGACGAGCCGGATTCGGAAGAGGAGAGTGAGGAGCGAGAGGAGGCCAGGCGGAAGGAAGCTGCGAGGAAGGCGAGGGGTAGGGGCGCGAGTGACGAGAGTGAGGAGGACGAGGAGGAGGATGAGGAGGAGAGGGGGAAGGGGAAGGGTGGGCGGAAGGAGGCGGAGCGGAGGGAGAAGGAGCTGAGAGAGAAGCTGCTTCGTGACAAGCTGGAGAGGCAGAGGCGCGAGGCGGAGCGGCGGAGAGGCGCGAAGGAGGAGGATGATGAAGATGAGGAGGAGGAAGAGAGGAAGGAAAAGAAGGGCGAGCGGGTTGCGAGGAAGGGAGGGCGGGACGAGGAGGACGAGAGTGATCGCTCGGATGGGGAAAAGCGAGCTAAGGAGGAGGAGGATGAGGAGGATAGTGACCGCTCTGAAGGAGAGGGAGGGAGGTTGAAGACGAAGAAAGTGGAAGAGGATGAAGAGGAGGAGGAGGAGAGGCGCAGTGGTAGCGAGGAGAAGCGTGAGAAGGACGAGAAGGAGGAGGAAAGCGAGGAGGCGGCGAAAGATGCTAGGTTGCGGCGTGCAGGGAGTGAGGGTGAGGGAGAGAGCGAGAGTGAAATAGAGAGGGCCAAGAAGATGGAGGTTGATGCAGAGAAGGAGAAGGATGAGAGTGAAGAGGAGAAGGAAATTGAGAGGAAGAAGGGAGGGGATGAGAGTGAGGAAGAGAAGGAAAAAGAGGAGAAGGAGACGGATGATATTGAAGAAGAGAGGGAAATGGAGAGGAAGGGAAGGGTTGAAAGTGATGAGGAGGAGAAAGAGGTTCAGAGGGAGAAGGCGAAGGAGAGAGGGGGGGATGAGAGTGACGAGGAGAAGCTGATTGAGAATGGGAGCAGAGGAGGATCGGAGGACGAGGCAGCCGTGAAGGAGGGAGGAGACGGGGAGGAGGAGGAGGAGGAGGAGGAGGAGGAGGATGAGAAGGAGAGGAAGAGCAGGAAGAAAGAGAGTGAACGGCACAAGGAGAAGAAGAGGAAGCACCGCCGGAGGAAGAACCGGTAAGTGAGAAGTGGGAGTAAACAATTTGGAGTGGCTTGTTTTTCAGTGACATGACTGGTCAGGTCTCATTCTGAGCTTGGTAGCCAATGCTTCTTTTTCTCCTCACGCTTTCTGCTCTCCTCATGTGCTTTCCGGACAGTGATGATGACGAGGAGAGTGAGGAGGACGAGGAGGAGCGGCGTCACAGGCGCAGCAGGAGGAGCAAGAAGAGCCACAAGCGCCGGCGCAGCCGCCATGACGACGACGAGGATGAGGAAGGCGAGGGGAGGAAGGATAGGTCGTCTGATGAGGAAGAGAGGGATGATAGAGACAGGAAGGAGAAAGGTCGTGGGGGAAGGCGGAAGGAGAGAGGGTCTGATGATGATGATGAGGAGGAGGAGAAGGGTGGAAGGCGGAGCAGCAGGAAGAGGTCGGGGCGAGATGAGTCTGATGAGGAGAAGGGGCGGTCTTCTAGGGATAAGAAGCACCACAGCCGCAGCCATCGCTCCAGGTCTGTTGGTGCTTTACCCGTGTTCCAAAACTTTTGAACTCTCTCCTTCTCCTTGTACTGTGCTTTGGTGCATACTGCAATGTTTGGCTGTAACAGGCTGTAACATTTGTTCTCTAAAATCTGTTGTACTGCAGGCGTCGCTCGCCTTCCCTCTCTCCTGCCCGTGGCAAGGACAGTCGCCGCCCGGCCTCCGATGACGACTCTCCTTCTCGCAGCGACTGAGTTGGCTCTCGCCTAGGCTGCGAGATTCGTCTCCTGTCTGAGTTGGAGCTTGCTCTTCCTTAGAACCGTCTACCACCACACCTTCGCAAGAACCTTTTTAGTTTTTCGTCTCCACTCTTTTTCTGCTACCGCTGCTGTGTCTGCAACTACTGCTGCCTCTACTGCTGCTGCTGCTGCAACGCAAAGTCTATCTGCCATGTCCTCGGGCCCCACACTGAACTCTTCCCTTGATGGCGTTTGGGAGAAGACTGCTTGAGAATGGGCTTGTTTGGAGCCCGTGGATTGTGTGGGAATGGCACAGATTGGATTTGTTTTTCATAGCATGGGTCATGCTGGTTTGCATGAATGTGCATGATTGCGCATCTGCATGCTTGTGCATTGATGTGCATGGGTGTGCTTCATGTGCATGACTGATCATTCATGTGCATGAATGTGCGTCAAGCGTGAGTGTGCATCAATGGTCATGACTTCACATCAGTACGCATGAATCTGCATTAATGTGAGAATGTTGATGTCATGCCTGAGCACGTGTGCATGAGATGTGCATCACTTTTCTGAAGTGTCAGCCAATGCAGGCCACTCTTGACCTTCAGATCAACATACCAGCACAGGCAGCTAAACACCATTCATGTGGAGGATCCGTCCACACTCCATCATGGACCGTGCATCCAATCGGGCATCAACCAGCCAGCCAGCCATAAAATGCACAAGGCAAGGCAGCTCATGCCATCTGTCCTTCTGTCTTCTCTGGCTGAAGAGCTCTGGTCGGCTTGTCCTGCTTTGTGATGCTATTTCACTGCAAGCATGGGATGGGATGCCTCCATATGCTGGTAGCTTGCCTTCTCATTGGCACACAGTTGGCTGCTGGGATGGACCATGTTCTCCTGTCTGCCCTGGTTCCCGTGGCTTGTGCTGCTGACATGGTCTGTCTGGCCTGGAATTGTGTGCATGGATGTGGGGAATGGCATGGCAGATGGATTGAGGTATGTGCATTGTGGGGGAACAGATGTCCAGAGACCTGCCTTGGAGCATGGCTGTCACCGCTGCTTTCAGCTGCTTGGTTGTCATGTCTTTCAGTGTATGTCTCTGCTCTGTTGACTTGCTGATGATGTGTACATACCATTGCTGACTTCCATACGGTAATCATTCTTGTTCTAAACAGTCTTAAGCTAGCTCCTAGGCGTGCACACTAAATACCAAGATCCCTCTGCGCTACTGAGGGAAGCTTGCAGATAACTACCCGGCTACTGCACTTGCTTGCTTCACCACTTGAGAATTGCCTTAGGGATGTACTGCAATGTGACAGAGACCAGATTAGTACATGTAAGGTTGGCAAATTGAGGCAACATCTATCAATGGCAGGAATTAACATCACTGTGTACCTTGGCAATGAGCCTTTGATAATAGGGCTTGAGCTCCTCCACCTTCAAGCGCTGTGCACTCTTGCTGTAGAGGTCGTACTGGCTGGGGTGGGGGGGGAGGACAAGTTCAAGGCATACAGTAGTATGCCTCATAATGTACACAGACCTCATAATGTACACAGACGAGCACCAGGGATGTAGATGAGCGAGTGAGTGTTCTTACTTGAAGTCCTTGAGCCATGGAAGCATCTCCCGATCAAAGTCGTCCATCAGGTGTTGGTACTCCTCATCCCTGTGCAGAGCTGCGCCCACAATACGGTCAGAACTGAAATGTCACCACCAAATAACAGCATCAATACACATTTGCGCTCTGTTGTACTCACCATAGAATGAGTGGTAGCGGATCATGTAGAGCCCTTGGGCTGGAATGCTGCAGCCGTTTTGGACAAGGACTTGATACCTGCAGGAGAATAACCAAAGATGGTATTTTATTGAGGGATTTAAAGAACGCAGCGCTCTGTAAGAAAGGTGCAATTGCCACTCACATATACTCGTCATGGCCCCAGGATATATGGACCTTGTCCATTCCGCAGCCTTCCGCATAAATACCACACTCTGTGTTCAGGTCTTCAACTGACGAGTCTGGATTGCTGTTGAAGAACTGCAGGAGGGAGAACGAACAGAACGTCAGCTTCAAAGAATACGGTCGTAGATTTTTCAGCCGAGGCAACTAGAAATTCAGACGCTCCAACCTTTGAGTGGACGATCTTGTTGCTAAAGCGACAGCCAACAGGAAACGTATCACCTGCAGTAAACCCACAAGACTCTTTTAGTAACCAAGCATCAGCGAAACTTGCTGCGTGTACCCAAAACGGCATGACTTACCAACAACTGCCCACTGGGGTTCGCTGCCGAACTTCGGATGGAGGAGAACCTTCCCCATATCTAAAGCAGAAACAGTAAGAATATGTCAAATCGGCTATCAAATGTTCACCAATCTCGCAAAAAGTGCAAACGTTTTTAAAGAAATTACCATGAAGGAACCCAACGAGTGGGTACCAGTCTTCTTCCTCGCTCGGGTGGTCCCGTCTGATCGCCTCTGCTGCCTGTAGTGCATGCTCGATCTGCGCCATATCCAAATCGGGATCGCTGTCGTCCACGAGCTCGTTTAACAGCTCCGCCGCTTCCCACATGCTCATCTCGGCCTTGTCCAGCTTCAGATGCCGTTCTTTCATTGCAAGCACCTGAATTTACGTCAGAAGACAGACAAAAAATCAGTACACGCCATAACGTGTAACGATAGGAAGGACAAGCTGAGAATGCATCCAGACTTACAAATCCCAGGGTCTGCTTGGAATGGTTGATGTGGTATACGTTCTCGACCATCGTGTTCCTCTCGTTTTCCTCGTCGTATTCCCTGAAAACAGCAGCGGGCGAATGGCTTAGCAGGCTTGGAGGATCTTCCAGAGCAGGACGGAAATCATGGCGGATGCAGTGGAATGTAATACCTGAAGCCCCTCCCAAACTTGTTTTTCGGACTTGTGGTGCACGGAACAATCGCCATGGTCGACGGAGTGTTGATCGGAGCCATGAATGGTAAGAGTAAAGGCGAGAGACGGTATAATGGATGGCGTCAGCGAGACGTTATCACAGATCCGGAATAACTGCGAAGTGTGAGCACTGGGTTTCGTGGATTAAGATTTAAATACTGTATTTAAATCTTAATGCAGAAGGACTAGAGCGGCCTTAGTGAAAAAAGCGGTGCGATCGCTACTCAAGTAGACAACGGAAACGGCGGCTGTCAGAGAAATGGCGACAGGGGTGTCAGTCTTGTGTAAGTTTATCAGGCTGACTGACTCCAACCTGACCACCTGCTGAGAGCAGCAGGGGGCGCCTTTTCTCGACATTTTCGAGCCAAGCGGCTCGGCTTTCCAGACATGCTCGAGGGCGTGACTCCGAGATTGGGTGTAAATAATTATGTCGAGATCATTTGAATACGTACACTCATAACAGTGTTCACAAATCTGGTATTTTTTGAAATGTATACAAGTGATTGGCAATCTGCGGTTTTATAAGTTATGCACTGAAAGAGGTTGCCAAGATGAGCAACCTGCATGTTGCAACTGAGGACTTCTGTTGAGCCCTTTGCGATCTTCGTACGTTAGCTTCGCTTCACGTCGCGTACATGCTCTATCATCACAATTCTACTGTAGGAGGAAATGGCGCAAGATTTGAGGGGGTGGCAGCAGGATCCAGCTCTAGAGCACCATGGGGAGGAGGGGGCAATCTTTTAGGGCTGCTCTCATTGCCTTGTAAGTGGAAGCTTGGAACGAGGTGCGAGAAACTGTTGAGGCGAACGAACCGCGTGCCACCAGGAATTCTCTGTCGTGGAGGGAAACAGAGATGGGAAGAAACGAGTTGGCGACGGCCAAGGAACAGGCCGTAAGAGAGCGAAAGGAACAGCGACACTGCAAAGTTAGACACCAATCTCATTACCGTAGGCACATGCATGTCCCATGCACACTTGCAAGCATACCCCATGCACGTATGCATTCACAAGCCCATGCAAACACACCTGAAATAGTGAGCTGAACACTCCACCAGGGACCCTCTCCAGGAACCACACAGCCCTCCACCCCATCGCTGTAACCCCATGTACTCCTGCTGCTGCTGCCGATGCTGCTGTCGGGTCATTTGGCAGCGGTATGGATGATTCAGCAGGTATCACCTCCACCAGGTAGTACCTCCGCCTGGCAAATGTCTTTTCTGCATACAGCGCCCACACCTGGCCTATCTCTGGCAAAACTGTAGCCGTACGCGCGTTTGGGGAAGCCAGCTTGGAAATCCGGAAGGAGAAGGTGTTAACAGAGTCGAACGTTGTGGGCTTGCCCAATTTGAAGTATCCGATGCTGGGCTCTGCTCTTTCAGCTGGGTCGGCCAGAGCAGCTGCTGCCTCGGTCTGAGTGATAGTAGCAGCGGCAACGGTGCGTTTCTTGGAAAGTGCGGCCGCCTCGAGCCAGACTATAGTGCAGGAGAAGGGCGAGTGGGACACTTGGCGGATAGCGCAGAGGAAGCGGGGGAAGCCGTCAGAGTCATCATACAGGGTCCACACCTGTTGGGGTTAAGGGGAGAACAAACGGGAGCAGAAAAGACGGCGAGGCGTGGATTCTGATGAGCTCAAAAGCCAGGTAAGGAGCTGATGGAAAGGGATGCATCATGCACGCGCATGCTGTGTGTGGCATGTGAAACAGAACCTACATCGCCTGGTCGGAATGTTTCCTCCGTGCGATCATCATCGAAGCAGTGGAAGTCAGGATCTGGAACGGAGAAGCGCACCACTTCCTCCTCCTCCTCTTCCTCCTCGCTCTCCTCTTCCTCTTCATCAGACGAGATAAGCTCCACCACCTCCCCCTCATGCATAAACCCATTCCTCTTTCCATCACCACTCTTCTTTTCCCCACTGCTGCTGCCACGGCCCTCTCCTCGCCTTTCACCACTCCTCCCCTCTTCCTTCCCTGCTGCGACCCCTGGATTGTCATCCATAGGCACATCCGTGGAATTCCCCTCTCCTTGCACCCTCCCTGAGACGTCTCCAGCCAGTCCGTGTCTGCTATCAGCCCCGGAGCCCTTGCTCGCATCACCTCCTCCCACAGCTGAGTCTTGGTCAGCCCTGGGTCTCCTGGGTTGACCGCCGCCCCCTGCGCCCGTCCCATTGGCCCCTTTCATCCCCGCCCCGGCCTCGGTCACCTCCATGACGTCATCATCGTCGTTGTCATCCCCCAGGTGGTACACCACCGGCTTCCTGCTGCGCGCCGACCGCCTCATACCGCCTCCAACCATCTCCTCGTCCTCCCCCACCCCTCCGCCCTCTCCCTGTGCCTGCCCCGTGCCTGCCGGCCACCCCTGGTAACCCCCCTGCAAGGGGTCCCTGTTTCCTCCCCCCCCACCACCACCACGACCAGCATCGTCATCATCACTGTCTGCGTCCATACGGAAGTCCCACTCCTCGTCATCATCGCTGCTGTCCCCTGCCCCCCTTCGCCCTCCCCCCTGCTTCCTCTTCCGCAGCCGGTTCTTCCGCCCTACCTGCTGCCCGCCACCCCTCTCACCCTCTCCACCTCCTGCTGCTGCTTGCGCGCCTGCAGTGCCATTCCCAACACCAGAAGCTCCAGCAGCTGCAGCAGCAGCGGCGAATTTTCCCTGCTGTTGTCGCCTGCGCTCCAGCAACTCATCCATCTGCATCTGCCGCCTCGCCTGCGCCTTCGCCTGCTCCTGCTGCACCTCCCCTGCAACTCTCTCCCTCTGCGCCCTCTCCTCCTCCGCTCTAGCCCTCAACGCCTCCTCCACGCTTCCTGTTTGGCCAAACTGCTGCGTACCCACCCCTGCTGCACCTGCGCCCATCGCTGCTCGCATTCTCTCATGCTGCTCCCGCTGCAGCTGCTGCTGCCGCCGCTGTGCTTCCTGCTGCAGCTGCTGCTGCCGCCGATGCTCCTCCTGCTGCTGCTGCTGTAGCCGCCTCTGTGCTTCCTGCAGCCGACGCTGCTCCTCTAGATGCTGCTGCTGCAGCTGCTGTTGTCGCCGCAATTGCTCCTGCTGCTGCTGAAGCCGCTGCTGTTGTTGTTGCTGTTGCTGCTGTTGCCACTGTTGACTGCCATACACCCCAGCACCATCCGTCGAAAAGGAGAACTGTGCGAAGTTAGCAGCACCAGGGAAAGCCCCCCCAGTCCCCATCCCTCCAAACTGCCCTGCAATTGCAGCAGCTGCCGCAGCAGCGGCAGCAGCAGCGTCCCCAGCCGCTGCAGCAGCAGCCGCCGCTCCCCCCCCTGTGCCCCTTAGGGATTCCGCGACAGCAGCGGCCTGCGCGGCTGCAGCAGCTGCCATAGCGGCAGCGGCGCTGGCAGAGGAATGCACATTGCCGTAGCTCGCTGGCATGCCGTACTGCATGCCGCCGGTGGGCATGAAGTTGGGCTGCTGAGGTGCACCCCTCGCTTGTGCTTGTGCCTGTGCCTGTGCCTGTTGTGCTTGTGCCTGTGCCTGCCTTACTGCCTGTGCATGTGCCTGTGCGTGTGCTTGCGCGTGTGCCTGTGCTGCTGCCTGTGACTGCGTCCGTGGTTGTGGCACGCTGCCGTTTTGTTTACCAGCTGCATTGCCAGCGGCAGACGCGTTAGAGGCAGACGCGGTGGCAGGCATGGCCTTGAACGAGCTCTTGCAGATGATGCACTGTACAACGGCCGCCATGGCGTCCCGCAAACACAAGAACCGCGTCCCGCACGTCGGACACCGCGTCTCGAACTGATTCCCCGCTCCCTGTCCCCCCGCACCTGCTGCTGCTGCTCCTCCTGCTGGTGCTGCAGGCGGGGGTTTCGCTGCTGCTGGAGCTCTGTGTTGACTCCTCGAGGCATTAGCGCCGGCTGCTGCTCCTGCTCTGCCTGTGGTTACGTTTAATCGTCGTTTGGCGTCATGAACGGCCTTCTTCTGCTTGTCTGATACCACCGTGAACGCCTCGGATAGCAGCTTGAACGCTGCTTCTGCTCCGCTGGTCTTGTTCTTGTCGGGATGCAGCAGCAGCGCCAGGCGACGGTACGCCTTCTTGATCTGACTGTCGTCATCGCAGAATGCGGGGATTTGGAGAAGCGCGTACCAGTCCACGTCACCTCCCACGCGGTTCAGCGAAGCTTCGTGGACTTCGACCACGGCACAGACCTGCGTGAGCCCGTCGAGATTGGGAAAGAGGGATTGCGCTTTCGATACTAGTCGACGAGCCCTGGCGTAATCGCCGCTTGCAAGAGCCGCTTCGGCTAGCTCCTTAGCCTTCATCGCGTCTTCTCTATTGCACTCCATCTAATTCAGGAATAATATGAATCGACGGTGACGAGCTATAGACTATGAAGCGTAGCCTAGGATTTGAAGTATGCGGCCGTCCAAGCCTCCGATCACAGACGAGCATGTAGGTGGCAGACTCTAAGCTGTCCCATGGATGCAAGGTTAACGAGGGATACCAGTAAAGAACCTGCAGTATTACGAGGACAGAATGCTACGCTCGAGATACTAGACGATAAAAACGCAGGTCTCCGGAGATAAAGACGTAAGGTCCCTTGCAGGACATCCTAGTCCCTGGTACCTACCAAGGGAACCTGGTGTCAACGATACGCAGCGTGGATGGCGATAACGGATCCAAAACCAAGGATTCCACTGCAAGAGCTCCAACAGCCTTGCATCTTAAAGACTGCCACAAAATCAGCACTCTGCACGCAGATGCGTTTCGCGACAACCACACTTCAGAGTTTCATAAGAAAACACTAAATTGTTTTCTGTAAAGAAAACGATTGCGTTTCTTGTGCAGCTTTTTCAGGAACATAGGGTTGACTCAGGGGACCACGATTTTTGTGTGATTTTACTGAAGGGAAGCCAGCATCTTCCCCCCTCAATATCTCCGCCACGTTGCGTGATTCGTTTTCCTCCTCCTCCACGTCTTCTCTAGTTTCCAGCATCGGAGTTTCATTTTGGTTCAGCGAACCAGCAAATCCTCTTCTCTTCCCTAGTGTTCGTGCTTCCTGTGCCGAACCCTAGCAATAATCTCTTCCTTTCTCGTAACTCGCGTCGACCGCCATGGGAAAGGGTCCTGGTTCCTTCTCAGACATTGGCAAGAAGGCCAAGGGTAAGACCGTTTGTCTCGACAGTTACTGTGTAGTCATTACCTCAGCACGTCGTATGTGCGTTCTGATCGAGCATTTATGGATCTTGAACAGAGCTTCTTTTCAAGCATTACGCTTATGACCACAGCATCAACATCTCCACAAAGACTGATTCGGGCTTGGTAAGTTCATCAGATACAGCTAAACTTTAGCCAGAATGAGATCCAGTAGTGCTGATGTTCCCTTCATTGGAAATGCAGAAGTTTCAAACTGCATCAGTGAAGAAGGGAGACGAGGTGTCGTGCGATGTGAAGACTGAGGTCGAGATTGGAAACGTTGAGGCCGAGTTTAAGCTTGATACGAAGTCCAAGGTACGTACTGGCGGGAGTGCGCTCTAAGAATGTAATGTGCCTTAGAAGGAGCCACGGGTTGACAGTCTGATCTGGAAACGTGTTCTTCCCTGTGTTTCAGCTTTATTTCAAGGCCGTCTACGAGGATCTTGCTCCTGGTCTGAAGCTTGCCCTAACTGGAATCGTTCCGGATTCGAAGGCCACCAAGGTGAGTGGGTGAACCCCGATCAGCACTCATTGTTTGCTCGCGCGGAACCATTTGATCTTCTTCTGGTGTCGCGATCCATTCGTAAAATATTGCATGACATGAGTACCTCGAGGTTTTGCAGGCAGAGCTGACCTACAAGCAAGAGTTGCTACACGTGAATGCCACCGTCGGTCTTGTTACACAACCCGTTTTCGAGGGTGCTCTTGCCGTCGGAACCAAGGGTGTGGTTGTCGGTGCTGAGCTTGGCTACGACACTGCTACTAACAGCGCGACCAAATACAACCTTGGCGTGGCCTACTCCGAATCCGACTTCGCTGCTTCCTTGTTGATGTAAGCATGTCGTACCCACCTCTTTGTTTCCCAATTTTCATTATACCAGTGGCTGACTAAACCTGCAATGCTCACCTGTGCTGCAGTGCTGACAAGCTGGACACGCTGAAGGCTGCCTATTTCCAGAAGGTGAAGAAGGACGTTGAGGTTGCTGTTGAGGCAGCGCACAAACTCTCCAAAAGTGACACTACTTTCACAGCAGGTGCTTCCTTTGAGCTTGATCCCCTCACAGAGGCCAAGCTTAGGTTCAACAACCGTGGCACAGTTGCTGCTCTCCTCCAGCACGAGTTCCGGCCCAAGTCCAAGGTCACCATTGCAGGAGAGGTTGACTCCAAGGCTCTTGACAAGTCAGGCAAGGTTGGGCTTGCCATTGCTCTCAAGCTGTAGCTAGGTGGTCTGTTGAATTGGACCCCACGTTCCATACCAGCAGTAGTGGTTATGAGTCTCACGTTCCGTATCATTGTCTATCTGTAACAACCAGCTATATTTACCCAGACACTAGTCCAGCCCCAAGGTTTAGGTTCTGGTCACATTTTACATATCTTACGCTATTTAAAGCAACACATTCAAGAATAGAGTCTGCGTGTACTGTTTCGTTCATACCCACGCCAATTTAGGGTGGATCAGCAAACCACAGAATTCGGTCGTCATCCTTTTTCCACCGACAAGCCCGCCGACAACCCATAACCAAGTCAGGAGATGTCTCTAGGCGATGCTGTGAAGACACTGAGTTATTGAACGGAGATTCTTCCTCGCATTGACTAGGAGTGCAATGGCGTTGGATTCAGCTGTAGCCGCCTCGGCTCCAGGCAAGGTTCTCCTAGTGGGAGCGTACCTTGTGGTAGAGCCTCCTAATCAAGGCCTCGTTCTCGCCACGAACGCGCGCTTCTACGCCATTGCGCAGCCGCTAATCGCCGAGAGGGAGAAGCAGGTTACGGAATCAGCGGAAACAGCAGATGCGGGCAGAGAGAGCCTGATGACCGTTGGCGTGGATTCGCCTCAACGAGGCAGCTGCTACTTCTTCGACCTGTCCCTTCCAAATCTCGAAATCAGCAACCGCAGGTAGTTAGAGTTCAGTTGTGGCAGATGCCTTCGGATAAAAAACCATTGAAACTCGATTTTGTCACACGCCACCGCGAAGGCCATCGGTTGTACCCCTTACGCTGCATTCCGATGGTCCGTGTCCCCTTGAGGTCCGTGCAGGGAAGGTGACGCCTGTGCGGGTGAATGCACAGGACAGAAAGGTCAAGCGGAGGAAGGCAGCGCGGAGAGGGTTTCAGGCAACCCTTATGTGGAAAGGGTGGTTCAGGTGGCTGTGGGAGCTGCCCTGGGGGAGACAGGCGGATTGAGGGACGGAGCAACGGACAAGCGGCAGCTGAGGGAGCGGCTGACGAGTGCAGGAGTGCGCATCACGATTGCAGGAGACAACGACTTTTATTCGCACCGCCACACTGTACGCTGCCGTTCCATGCACAAGTCCCTTCATGCACATTCCCCCAAGAACATTCCTTTATGCACGTATCCCCTGCACATACCCCCATACAAATTCCCCCATGCCCCACGCACATTACCCCATTCCCTATGCACAATCCTCCTACATGCCCCATGCACATTCCCCCGTGCACACCCCTCTATACGCACCCCTCCGCGTGAGTGCAGCTGCAACAGATGGGCCTGCCGCTCTCTGCGTCCTCCCTCGTCCGCATCCCCCCCTTCGCCCCGATCGTCAGCAACCCTCCTTCAGCAGCCCCAGCCACATCAACACCCCCGGTAACAACAGCAGCCCCACACGCAGCAGCATCAGCATCAGCATCAGCATCAGCAGTCGCAGTAGCAGCAGCAGCAGAGCCCACGAGAGGGCACGTGCCAGAGGTGGCGAAGACAGGGCTGGGGTCGTCTGCCGCCATGACTGCTGCTGTCTCCGCTGCCCTGCTGCACTTCCTCGGCGTGCTGGAGCGCACAGGGAGTGGCGCTGCTGATGAGGGTTCTCAGGAGCGGGCCATGGGGAGTGGAGCGGAGGAGAGCTCTCAAGGGGAGGCGGTGGGGAGTGCGGGGACGGTGGGGAGGGAGGAGGTGGTGCATCGGGTGGCGCAGGTGGCGCACTGCTTGGCACAGGGCAAGGCGGGCAGCGGGTTTGATGTGGCAGCTGGCGTGTTTGGGTCCATGTGCTACCAGCGCTTCAACCCGTCCGTCATGCATGCCCTCATGGTGGGTGCTCTCGTGCTGGGTGCTGCCATGATGGTTGCTGCCTTGCTGTGTGCTGCTCCATGATGGTTGCTGCCTTGCTGTGTGCTGCCATGATGGTTGCTGCCTTGCTGTATGCTGCTCCATGATGGGTTGTGTTGTGTCATGCGCACGGCCATAATGAGTGATCAGGGCTGCAGGGAACATGACGCCTATTCACTTGTGTAACACCATCTTGCACATATGCCCTCCTGTGTGAACCTTGGGGTTGTGGCAGGGAGCAGAGGCAGCAATGACAGTGAGCAGCATATCAGCCACACTGCGGTCGCCTCTGTGGGATCACACCATCGCTCCCTTGCACCTCCCACCAGGCCTTCTCCTGGTATGCCTCCCTCCCACTCTCCCTCTTCCCCATTCTAACACTCTCATTCTACTATCCCATTCTCCCACCCTCCCGTTCTTGCCAAATGAGCATTGTTTTATTCTCCTCTCACGTGCCCACGCATGCCCCCTTTCTTTTCCACGTGGTGTATGTGCGTGGCTGTGGATGGTAGGTACTGGGCGAGCCAGGCACAGGGGGTACCGCCACACCCTCCATGCTTTCTGCTGTCATGAAGTGAGTGTGAGCGTGGCCATTCTGGAACATAGTTTGATCGCTTTTAGTGGGTATCGCGCTGCTACGGGCGTATTCACGCATCGGTTATTTCAAGTTAGCACAAATCATTCCATCGACCCATATTAAGATCATGCCATCTTACCAGCATGCCATCATGCCATCCCCCATACCCCTCTGCAGTTCGTTGCTGCAGCAGTCCCTCACCTCTCCCTGACCCCATGCAATCATATCTTCCTTCTCCTTTTCCCCGTTTCCTCCCCCTCCCCACAGGTGGCGGCGGCAATCACCAGGAGAAGCAGAGCCCATTTGGGAAGGCCTAAAAGAGGCCAATGCGGCAGTGTCTGCTGCTCTCTCACACCTGTCCCTTCTCGCTCGCACCCATCCAGACGCCTTCTCCACCACTCTGAACCGCCTGCAGCACGTGCCTCTCACTGCAGCAACCCCAGTGGCGCCTGTTGCTGCCGCAACCCAGGTGAACCCCTTGTGTGCCACCTATGAGGCAGCGGGAGATCTCCAGGCTGAGGTTGAGGTAACTCTGGAGTCTACTCAACAGTTGCAAGCAGGCACATCGGTGCATGGTAGCAGCAACATCAGCCACACAAGCAGGGCCATCAAACCACACGCACCACAGCAACCACAGGAACATCAAGAATCGCAAACAGAACAAGAGCAGCAAGGTGGTGACATCCGGAATACCATCCTACACGCGCTTCTCACCCTGCGGTCCTCCTTCCTCTCAGTGCGCCACCTGCTCTCTGCCATGGGCTCTGCTGCCGCCACACCCATCGAACCCCCCCAGCAGACCGCACTTCTTGACGCCACCATGCAGCAGCCGGGGGTGGTGATGGCGGGGGTGCCGGGTGCAGGGGGATTTGATAGTGTGTTTGCGGTGGTGGTGGGAGAGGAGGCGGCGAGGAGGCTGGATGGGATGTGGGCTGGTATGGGGGTGATGCAGATGGGTGTCAGGAGTGGGGCGGAGGGGATGAGGTGGGAGGAGGTAGAGGGGGTGATAAGGAGGCTGGGAAGGGGATGAGAAGCATGGGTCAATGTGGCATGGGTCAACGTGGCATGGGTCAATGTGGCATGGGTCAATGTGGCATGGGTCAATGTGGCATGGGTCAATGCGGCATGGGTCAATGTCAGAATAATGATTTGCCCTTTCCCTCGTTCTTCACACATGTTCATCCCAGTTAGAGTGCAGTACAAGTCACTGAATGTATGGGTGCGTTCTCTCGTGGAATAGATGCATAGAACAGACAGGCACATGGCTACTCATGCCATGCATAAGGACGCACAGCACATGCATGGCCACTATAGAATGGCTTACAAGTATACTTCCACAGCCCTAACATACCGTATCATGGGTTTTAAACCATGGCCATATTTTCTACTTGACCTTCTAGTTCTGTCACTCCACCACACACCCCTCTTGGGGCACAATAATGAGAGAAATTCCCACTTTTATAATATTGCATCATACAATAATTCGGCTAGCGACCCTGTTAGTGATGCTACCACTACAATGGTGATGCTGTGGTTAGTTACCCTTGCTCCAGGTGCCCCTTCCACCCCTCTGTTCCCACTTTCACGGCACCTGACGGGAAACCTGACGAGGGAACCTGCCAAGGCTCTGTGACAAAGCAGTCGCCTCACCTCTACTCGGGCTCCTTGTGGGTCTGTGGCTCCACCACGAGGGTGTGGCGGTCGCTGTGGAAGTGGAAGGGCGCCTCAAAGGCGAAGGCAGAGAGATCGTCCACCTGCCACTCGTGCTCGTGCACCCCCCACAGCGGATCCATGCCCACCCCCACCTTCACACTGCGCCGCCGCACCAGCGCCCGCACCGTCGCACTGAAGGCTCGGATGGAGGCTCGGGAAGCGGTAGGGGAGGCGGGAGGGGCTCGGGAAGGGGTGGGGGAGGGTTGGAGCGAGGGGGATGTGGTTGGGGAGGGGTGGGAGGAGGGCGATGGGGAGGATAGGCTGCGAGGGTTGAACTCGATGCTGCTGGTTACCACGTACTGTGTGCATGGCGGTGTTATACCGCAGTGGGGGTGGGAAAGAGGGAGGGAGGACGAGACAGAATCAGACAAGGATAAAATGAGGTCAGGGGAGAGGGTAAAGGGCATAAGAGAGGGAACATAGAACTGGAGCACAGCAGCACATTAGCCAGCACAAGGAGCAGTCGCGTGCTCGCAGATGCAAAAGAACAGCCGACACGGGGGAATTCGAACTAATGATGCAGTGACGTGCAGTGCAGTGCAGTGCAGTGCAGTGCGGTGCAGCAGCACTGACAACGAGGGAGAAGTCCCGTTTGAAGGGCCACTTGAGCGCCCACACGGTGCCTGGCTGCGGATATACCGCGTGCACACTCCTGCCTGCCCCGCCTGCTACCCTGCGCACCCTCCGCACCCTGATGGGGGTGATGGGGGTAATGTGATGGGAATGACGGGGATGATGGGGATAAGGGTGGCGTTCGAAGGGCCATATGACAGCCCCAAGACAGTGCCTGGCTGGGATACACTGCATGCACACTCCAGCCCGGGCCCCCTGCCTGCCCTGCCACCCTCCTCACTCGCTGCAACCTCATGTGTGATATGGGCGGGGCGATGGGGGTGATGGGGGTGATGCGATGTGATGGGGGTGATGGGGGTGATGGGGTTGATGGGAGTGATGTGATGTGATGGGTGTGATGGGGGTGATGGGAGTGATGGAAGTGATGGGTATGCGAATGTGTGAGAATCGTGATGGCACAAGGGCAGCAAAGCAACGCTGCGAGAGCAGAGAGAGGGCAGCAGAGCAGAAAAACAGCACCTACCTGTGGCTGAATTTGAGTCGACTCAAAAGCAGAGAGGGTAGCAGAGCAGAAAAACAGCACCTACCTGTGGCTGAATTTGAGTCGACTCAAAAGCAGAGAGGGTAGCAGAGCAGAAAAGCAGCACCTACCTGTGGCTGAATTTGAGTCGACTCAAAAGCAGAGAGGGTAGCAGAGCAGAAAAGCAGCACCTACCTGTGGCTGAAGACAGCACCTACCTGTGGCTGAAGACAGCACCTACCTGTGGCTGAAGACAGCACCTACCTGTGGCTGAAGACAGCACCTACCTGTGGCTGAAGACAGTGAGGCTGGTGGCCGTGTGCGTCTCCTGCTCCATCTCATACAGCCCTGCTCCATGCCACGTGTGCTCGTCCTCCCCCTCGCCCTTGTACTCGTCTCCCTCCTCATCCTCATCCTCCTCTTCCTCTTCCTCCTCGTCACCACTCTCGCTCTCCTCCCTCTCTTCCCGCTTCCCATTTGCAGGATGCCCAGCTGATTGAGCGTCTACAAGATAGAAGTACCGGCTGAATGGAGGAGAAAAGATGTGGGAGGGTGGAGAGGAGGGAATATGCAGCAGCAATGTGGTCACGAAGCAATGTGGTCAAGAAGCAATGTGGTCACGAAGCATTTTTAGGCACTAGGAACAACCGTTACAGGTGTGCTTCAACAGGTCGCAACTTGCGAGAAGCAAGCAAGGTACGGAAAACGAATCTCAAGATGCATTGAGAGATTGTGGCCGGTGCAACAGAAGCAACAGAGGGGTGCGCTCTCGAGACATATCCAGCCGAATAACGCGTGATCTGTTCAGAGTGAAGGGCAGCAGGATTGGCATACTATGTGATCTGTTCAGAGTGAAGGGCAGCAGACTTTTGAGACGTCTCAAATGCAGGATTGGCATACTATGTGATCTGGCCCTATGTTGCGAGCTCACTAGGTGATGCAGAGAGGAGTCGGCTTGCGCAGCGACTCGGTGTCGAATCTGCCGCCCTCCACGGAGAGGATCAGCGCGTACCAATTGGGTAGCTTGGACCAGCTGTATGCCGCCCATACCTGGCGCAGTGCGGTGAGATGGGTTGCGGTGGGGAGGGGTTGGGTTGGGTGGGGTGGGCACAGCACAAAGACGTGGGAACGGTGTGAGAGTGATGAGTGCAGTGTGGGGGAGATGAGTGCAGTGTGGGGGAGATGGGTGCATGTTGCCTGGATTGAGCACCACTAAAGACCTAATCACTTCGAGATAGTTACCCTTCATCCTTCACTTCCACCCACGCTCATTGCTCAATGGAGGCTCCTTGGAGACATATTCTTTTTGTGGCAGCGATTGCGTAAACAATTATTGACAGCAAGAAATTGTCTTGCTTGCTTGTTTTCTCATATAACCACTCCGAGCTAGCTACCTTTCATCCCTCACTTCCACACACACTCACCGCTCACCTTCCCCGGCACCCATGAGGTGGTTGGTGCGGGTGACAAGGGGCAGGCAGCGCACAGGGGGGAGCAGAGAGATGCCCGTCACACTCCCTGCCCGCCCATTGCCCTGCCCGCCCATTGCCCTGCCCGCCCATTGCCCTGCCCGCCCATTGCCCTGCCCGCCCATTGCCCTGCCCGCCCATTGCCCTGCCCGCCCATTGCCCTGCCCGCCCATTGCCCTGCACGCCCATTGCCCTGCCCGCCCATTGCCCTGCACGCCACTGCCCTGCTATCACACACCCTTACCCTTGAAGTGCGCTCACCTCCCCCGGCACCATGAGGGCGCACTTGGTGCGGGTGACATGGGGCGGCACACAGGCAGGCAGCGCACAGGGGGGAGCAGAGAGGCCCCTTCACACTGCTCCTCAACCCCACGTTCTCATCTCTCACCCCCCCCCTCTTAACACCCACGCTCAGTGCTCACCTCCCCCGGCACCATGAGGGCGCACTTGGCGCGGGTGACATGGGGCGGCACACAGGCAGGCAGCGCACACGGAGGAGCGGAGAGGCGCAGCGAGGGGGACAGCAGCGGCGTGAGCAGGTATGATATCACGGCCACCTGTGGGGGAAGAGCAGGGGGCATTGGGAGAGTGTGGGAGAGGGGTCTTAGAAAGCAGGAGACTGTTACAGGGGGGAGCGGAGAGGCGCAGCGAGGGGGACAGCAGTGGCGTGAGCAGGTATGATATCACTGCCACCTATGGGAGAAAAGAACGGGGGATAAGGGAGAAGAGGGGGGTTGATGATGGATAAGGCAAGGGGGAAATAGTAGGGTGGTGAGGGGTGGATTGGTCGCAGGGGAAGATAGCAGCATAGGGAAAGGCATAGCAAGTAGGAGAAGAAACAGCAAAAGGGTGAGTGGCAGGCGGGCAGGCAGGCAGGGACACTCAACTGGAAACGAGCTCCCCAGCAGGCCCCATCGGTCCCTCTCCTGCAGCTCCCCAGCAGGCCCCATCGGTCCCTCTCCTGCAGCTCCCCAGCAGGCCCCATCGGTCCCTCTCCTGCAGCTCCTCCTGCCCTCTCTCCTCCCCCGCACTCGTCTCCCCTCGCCTCCCCCCCCCCCCCCCCCCCCCCCCCCCTCCTTCCCTCTCGCCCACTCACCGGAAACGAGTTCCCGAGCAGGCCCCATCGGTCCCTCTCCTGCAGCTCCTCCTGCTGACTCTCATCCCACCGACACGTCTCCTCCCTCCCACTCATCCCGTCCGCCCTCCCGCTCGCCCTCTCACTGGCCCCACTCCGCCTCCGCCTCGTCTCTTGGGGCTGCTGTTGCACGCCCCTCCTCCTGGTGTGGTGGGGATAGAAGAGGAGAGGAGAGGAGAGAACACAGGTAACGACAAGCTGTGCAATGGAGAGTGAGGTTGACTTGTGTAACTACCTTGGCGGCACATGCCCATCAGCATTGCTCACTAACCACCTCAAATCCCACTTGGCCCACACGTGCCGCTACCACCTCTACTACCCAACATCACTCCACTCACATCACTCACTCCACTCACATCACTCACTCCACTCACACACATTCAATTTCACCTTCAACCACACCTCTCACACCTATCAATCACCGCCCACGCACATGAGCTCTGCCTCGCTGTAGAATCCAATGCCAGGCCGCGCTCGGAGCGACCTCCCCGTGCTGCCGCCAGCAGCAGCCGGTGCAGCAGCAGACGCACCATCACCAGCAGCAGGAGAAGAGTGTTCGCTTGCCTTGGCCTGGCCTCCTCCGTCCTCCCTTCTGCCCTTCTTTTCTCCAACCTTTTCGTCCCCCAATACCGATGGTGGCACTTCAACCACATCGTCTTCACTATCTTCATGATCCGTGGCATGACCGTTCTCCACCGCATTGTCCTCCTTCAACACCCCAACGTCACCACTCTTCACCGCATTCTCACTCTTCAATCCTGAAGCACCATTGGCAGCAGCACCACCATGATAACCATCAAAACCATCATCACCCTCATCACCATCAGCATCCACACAATCACCGCTTCTCACCGCATCACACCGAGCCGCACCCTGCAACTCTCCTCCATCTCGCCCCTTCCAGACTCTCCTCCTCTTTCCTCCACCTCCCTCCCTCTCTCCATTCGCCACTCCATTCCTCTTCCCCTCCACCCACCTCCTCGCCTCTCCGCCCTTGTGTTTTCCCCTCTCTCCACACGCCTTTCCTGCAACGCCCGACACCCACTTCCCACCATCTCTTCCCACCACATCAAACCCCTCAGCACCTCCCTTTCCTCCATCTCCCCCAGCAATGCATGCACTCACCTCCCTCACCCTCCTCACCTCCCCCTCCTTAACCTCCCTCACCTCCGCTTCCTCTCCCTCCTCCTCTCTTACCTCCCTCACCCCATCAAACACTGCTCTGTTCAGCACTCGCACAGGGGAGAAAGGTGGAACGGAGGGGTCGCTGGGAACTGCTGCATCGACTTCCTTCACCCCTCCTTCACTCTTCACTCCCCTCTCCCTCCTCACTCCTCCTTCACTCTTCACTCCCCTCTCCCTCCTCACTCCTTCACTCATCACTCCTCTCTCGATCTTCACCCCTTCTTCGCTATTCACCTCCCTCACATCTTCTTTCTCCTCCTCCCTTTCCTCACCTCTCAAACAATCAGCCCCAGCAGACTCCCAATTCCCTGTACCATTTTCTTGCCCCTTCCCCGCCCCTGCTTTCCCCCCTGTCGCCCCTCTCCTTCCCGCCTTGATAGCAGCGAACCGGGCGGCGGGGATCTTGGTGTATCCGGGCGGGAATCCAAAGATTCTCTCGATCTCGTGGGAAAGGAAGAAGCGGGCGGCATGGGATCGCAGGCAGATGACCTGATTGGTGCGGCCCTTGCCAGCTGTGCGGTAATTGGTCTTCATGATTGGCTGGGGAAGATGGAAGGATGAGGCAGAGGGTAAGAGAGGGCAGGAGATTTATATTCAGGGGGGCACGTGTGGGGGAAGCAGAGGGAGTGGCATCGCAGGCAGATGACCTGATTGGTGCGGCCCTTGCCGGCCGTGCGGAAGTTGGTCTTCATGATGGGCTGGGGGAGAGGGAAGGGGGATGAGGCGGAGGATAAAGGGGTAATATAGAGTGTTGTGGGGGAAGCAGAAGGAGCAGGCGACCCGGTTGGTGTAAAGCGGCCCTTGCCGACCACACAAACAATGAAATTCATCACAGGATTGCAGAGCGAATGACAACTCTCCATACGCCCCTCCACAACCCCATAGTCAGTCCACACATCCCCTTCCCCCTTCCCCCTTCCCCCTTCCCCCATACCCACCCCGCACTTGTCCTTCAGTGGCAATCGCGTCAAACAGCTTGCTCTGCAGCGGAGTGGACGGGTGGCAGCGCACACTCACTCTCCACCTGCCCCCTTAAACTCGATACCCTCCCTGCCCAACCCTCCCTGCCCAACCCTCCTCTCCCTTCCCCCTTCCCCCTTACCCACCCCGCACTTGTCTTCAGTGGCGATCGCATCGCACAGCTTGCTCTGCAGCAGTGTGGACGGGTGGCAGCGCACGGGCGGCATCTGAGCTGGCAGCGGCAGGTTGGTCCAAAACAGCCGCCGCCGCGCCTGTGCGGTGAGGTCGGCGCAGTCGATGCAGATGGGTGGCACTCCCAGATACTTGGAGATCTCATCGCGATCCATCCACTGCATGCTCGCCACGTTTTCAACCAGAAACCTGGTGGAGGAGGAGGAACGGGGGGTAAGTGTGCATGTGGGAGTGGGCAAAGAGAGCAACCAGTCAGCAGCAGCGTCAATCGGTTCATGCATCCACTGCATGCTCGCCACGTTCTCCACCAGAAACCTGATGAAAAGAGGGTAGGGGAGAGAAGCGAGAGGATGAGGAGAGCCAAGGGTGAGCTCTGATAAGCACTCCCGTCCCGTGTGAGCATTCACGCCCTCATCCAGAACTATCCATGCATCCATGCATCCAGTGCATGCTCGCCACGTTCTCCACCAAGAGCCTGGTGGGGGGGCGCAGGTGGGTGGGTGTGTGCAAGGGGGAATGGCAAAGTGAGCAACCAGTCAGCCGCCATCCATGCATCCAGTGGATGCTCGCCACTTTCCCCACCAGCAACCTGATAGGAGGGGGGGAGTGGGCACAGGTGGGTGTGCGCACGTGGGAGTGGGCAAAGAGGGCAACCATCCATCCATGCATCCATGCAGTGCATGCTCGCCACGGTCCCCACCAGGAACCTGCTGTCGTGTCGTGGACAGGGAGAATGCAGATCACGAGAGGGCTCTCAAGAGGGGAACAACATGCATACACTGCAGTGAATTTTACCAAGCACTCTCACTAAGACGTAGTCGCAACGCAATTCTAGAGGTCACCATCTGGGTAGCAGTTTACTCTTTATGGGGAAGAGGCGGTTACCATCTGGGTAGCAGTTTACTCTTTATGGGAAAGAGGCGGTTACCATCTGGGTAGCAGTTTACTCTCTATGGGAAAGAGGCGGTTACCATCTGGGTAGCAGTTTACTCTTTATGGGGAAGAGGCGGTTACCATCTGGGTAGCAGTTTACTCTCTATGGGAAAGAGGCGGTTACCATCTGGGTAGCAGTTTACTCTTTATGGGAAAGAGGCGGTTACCATCTGGTTAGCAGTTTACTCTTTATGTGGAAGAGGCGGTTACCATCTGGGTAGCAGTTTACTCTTTATGGGGAAGAGGCGGTTACCATCTGGGTAGCAGTTTACTCTCTATGGGAAAGAGGCGGTTACCATCTGGGTAGCAGTTTACTCTTTATGGGGAAGAGGCGGTTACCATCTGGGTAGCAGTTTACTCTCTATGGGAAAGAGGCGGTTACCATCTGGGTAGCAGTTTACTCTTTATGGGAAAGAGGCGGTTACCATCTGGGTAGCAGTTTACTCTTTATGGGGAAGAGGCGGTTACCATCTGGGTAGCAGTTTACTCTTTATGGGAAAGAGGCGGTTACCATCTGGGTAGCAGTTTACTCTTTATGGGGAAGAGGCGGTTACCATCTGGGTAGCAGTTTACTCTCTATGGGAAAGAGGCGGTTACCATCTGGGTAGCAGTTTACTCTTTATGGGGAAGAGGCGGTTACCATCTGGGTAGCAGTTTACTCTCTATGGGAAAGAGGCGGTTACCATCTGGGTAGCAGTTTACTCTCTATGGGAAAGAGGCGGTTACCATCTGGGTAGCAGTTTACTCTTTATGGGGAAGAGGCGGTTACCATCTGGGTAGCAGTTTACTCTCTATGGGAAAGAGGCGGTTACCATCTGGGTAGCAGTTTACTCTCTATGGGAAAGAGGCGGTTACCATCTGGGTAGCAGTTTACTCTTTATGGGGAAGAGGCGGTTACCATCTGGGTAGCAGTTTACTCTCTATGGGAAAGAGGCGGTTACCATCTGGGTAGCAGTTTACTCTCTATGGGAAAGAGGCGGTTACCATCTGGGTAGCAGTTTACTCTTTATGGGGAAGAGGCGGTTACCATCTGGGTAGCAGTTTACTCTTTATGGGGAAGAGGCGGTTACCATCTGGGTAGCAGTTTACTCTTTATGGGGAAGAGGCGGTTACCATCTGGGTAGCAGTTTACTCTTTATGGGGAAGAGGCAGTTACCATCTGGGTAGCAGTTTACTCTCTATGGGAAAGAGGCGGTTACCATCTGGGTAGCAGTTTACTCTTTATGGAGAAGAGGCGGTTACCATCTGGGTAGCAGTTTACTCTCTATGGGAAAGAGGCGGTTACCATCTGGGTAGCAGTTTACTCTTTATGGGAAAGAGGCAGTTACCATCTGGGTAGCAGTTTACTCTTTATGGGGAAGAGGCGGTTACCATCTGGGTAGCAGTTTACTCTCTATGGGAAAGAGGCGGTTACCATCTGGGTAGCAGTTTACTCTCTATGGGAAAGAGGCGGTTACCATCTGGGTAGCAGTTTACTCTTTATGGGGAAGAGGCGGTTACCATCTGGGTAGCAGTTTACTCTCTATGGGAAAGAGGTGGTTACCATCTGGGTAGCAGTTTACTCTTTATGGGAAAGAGGCGGTTACCATCTGGGTAGCAGTTTACTCTCTATGGGAAAGAGGCGGTTACCATCTGGGTAGCAGTTTACTCTTTATGGGGAAGAGGTGGTTACCATCTGGGTAGCAGTTTACTCTTTATGGGGAAGAGGCGGTTACCATCTGGGTAGCAGTTTACTCTCTATGGGAAAGAGGCGGTTACCATCTGGGTAGCAGTTTACTCTTTATGGGGAAGAGGCGGTTACCATCTGGGTAGCAGTTTACTCTCTATGGGAAAGAGGCGGTTACCATCTGGGTAGCAGTTTACTCTTTATGGGGAAGAGGCGGTTACCATCTGGGTAGCAGTTTACTCTTTATGGGAAAGAGGCGGTTACCATCTGGGTAGCAGTTTACTCTTTATGGGAAAGAGGCGGTTACCATCTGGGCGAGAGCTGTTGAATGAGGCGCAGGAGGTGGAAGAAGAGGCCACTGCGCGGGCCGTGCAGCCTGGGAGATGCATGGTGTGGGGTTGAACATGTGTGGGGTTGAACATGTGTGGGGTTGAACATGTGTGGGGTTGAACATGTGTGGGGTTGAACATGTGTGGGGTTGAACATGTGAACGAGCAGGGACGCACATGCGGGGCAGGGAAGGGGGGGAGGTGCAGGGGAGGGCAGGCAAAAGGAAACCGTTTGGGGGAGAGGTGCTGGATGAGACGCAGGAGGTGGAAGAAGAGGCCACTGCGCGGGCCGTGCAGCCTGGGAGATGCATGGTGAGGGTGAACGGGTGAGAGGGCAGGGAGAGAGAGGCAGGGAGAGGAAAGGTCAGGGCAGGGAGGGAAGGAGAGGGCATAGGAGGGAGGGCGAGGGAGGGAGAGGGGATGAGTGAGGGCGGGGCGTCGAGGGTTATGCAGGAGAGGGGGAACATAAGATGGCGAGGGTGCAGGAGTGGTAAATGCTAGCTGGCAGTGCATGCAATGCAATGCAAGAGGACGGGAACGGCAGATGGGACGTTTCTGCTGTGCGCTCGCGCTCCTGCCACTCACCCCACCCTGTTTCGGTTCATGCTGCTCAGATCCTGACAAGGAAAGCCGCCCACTAGCAGGTCCACATGGGCGCCAGCGGGAACATTCGGTGAAGCTTCCTTGCACTTTCTCGGTCGAAGCTCTTTGGTGTTGGCAGCGGAGGCAGCAGCACCAGCACCAGCAGTGGCGCCAGCAGTGGCACAACTAGCAGCAGCAGCAGCGGCAGCAAGGGCGGAGTGGATGGTGGTGGGTGTGAGGGCGGTGATATCCCCCACGTGCTGCACGGCTGGCCACCTGTGCCTCACCACCTCCGCTGCGAATGGGTCCTGTGGGGGAGGGAGGGGTGCGAGGAGGTGCGGAGGGTTGTGGAGAAACGATATGCAGTGGCATGAGAATGCTGCACCTCACATCAAGCGTGCTGCACGGCCGGCCACCTGTGCCTCACCTGCTGTACCTCCACTGCGAATGGGTCCTGTGGGGCAGGGAGGGAGGGAGAGAGGGAGGGATGAGAAGACTGGAAAAGACTTTTGAGTCGACTCAAAAGAGAGGGAGGGATGAGAAGACTGGAAAAGACTTTTGAGTCGACTCAAAAGAGAGGGAGGGATGAGAAGACTGGAAAAGACTTTTGAGTCGACTCAAAAGAGAGGGAGGGATGAGAAGACTGGAAAAGACTGCTGCAAAAGTGGGATGAGAAAGGTGATACAAACAGGAGCACGCAGCAAGGCCCCCACGTCTTGAGACGCTACTTCACTCACCATTTCAGAGCTGACGCTGGTGAACGGAATGCCCCAGTCGTGCAGCGCCTGCCGTTTCAGAGCGACTAGGAACTATACAATACACCCAGCGTGCAGCACACCCAGCGTGCAGCACACGCAGCAACACACCCAGCGGCTCTGCACTCACGATTTCAGAGCTGACGCCAGTGAACGGAATGCCGCAGTCGTGCAGCGCCTGCCAGATGGCGCCGCACCCGTCGAACAGACTCACCACCGCCAACGGCCGCCCCTCCCACGGCCCCGCGCGCCTCCGCGCCTCCCCCAGCCAGTCACCGTCCCACCCCGCCCCCGCCTCCCTCGCCCATTCCCCCGGTTGCCCAGCCCAAGCCCCCGAGTGTGATCCCCGCGCCCCTTGCTGCGCTCCCGTCCGCGCAGCTGCGCCTGCGCCTGATTGCTCCCGCGCCCCTGCCTGGTGAAAAGGCTCTGCTTTCCCCGCGGAACCATCCCTTTCCATCTTCCGATGTCCCCTTTCCCCGTTTTCCACCTCCACCCTCCCGCCACCTAATGAGAGATCGCGTATAGCGGAGCCGCGCGCAGGCGGACTACGATCGTTCCGCCACGCCTCCCGCGTCGCGGGGGTTCTGAGTGGGCAATGGAGCCTCGAAACGCGTCGAGACGCGTCGAAACAAGCTCTGCGCGGCAATGCCGAGGAGGAAGGTGAAAATACAGCTTATACCACTAATACCCTTCGCCGTGCGCTAGCTAATGACCTGATAAACCACGAATCGCTCCAGCCGCACGGCGAAGGGTGGGCTGAGAGTGGCTACTCAGCAGTCGTGCTAACCGGAGCGGCGGGTGTGCGTTTGTAGGCGTGCTTTGGAGGGCGAGGCGAGATAGGAGTGTGATTGACGTGACGAGAGGAGGGCGATTCGAGGATCGTTATCGTGAAATGTGCGGAGCAGCGCAGCGGGATGGGTTGAGATGAGGATGATGGGAGTGGTTGATGTGACAGCAGTGTATTGCTCGCGAGTACAGTTACACATCAGTTGAGATTGTGAAGTCGCAAAAACAAGATATTATGTTTTGACTGTTTCATATAGCGAAGCTCCGTAACGCGGACGAGCCCACCCCTATGCCAGTTGCATTGATATTTCGGGTTTTGACGGGTTTGAGGGTTATTCCTCCTGCTCCTACAGAATTCAGGGCTTTGGTCCCGTCAGCGATAGCTTTGCGTGAAATTTTCTTTCACAGAGCCTAGTCCTTTTTGACGCCTCAAAAGGTTGCGCATTAGCACCGTCTGTGTAGGCACATTCGCTCGACTGCAGCATTAACGCAGACATTAAATCTCGCTGCGCGCCGATGGGCTGGCAGGGAGGCGACGGAATGCGCGGAAGGGGGAGAGGACGTGGCGGAGGGAAAGGCGGGCGCGGGTACGGCGGAGTAGCAGGCGGCGGAGCGGGCGGAGGTGGCGCGGAGCGAGGCTCTACAGCGGAGCAACACGCTTTTGCGCCGTACGCACACCACACCCGACCGTTGCACACGCAGTGACAACCATCCAGCCTACGTGCTAGTCTTAATCGTCCCTCCCCTCACCCTCGACCCTCCACTCTCCCCCGCTCCTTTCCGCCAGACGCGTGTTGGACCCGTCTCTCTCGCAACACTTCACGGAAATCGCCACGTGCTTGTCCTTATCCACGCCTCGCTTTCCCGCCCGCCCCCGCCTCTCCCACGCTCCTCCCTCCACTCCTCTCCCCCCTTACCGCCAGACGCGTGCTGGACCCGTCTCTCTCGCAGTACTTCACGGAAATCGCCACCGCGTGGGAAGACACCCCCGACCCGCAAGGTGCGCTCCTCGCTCCTCCTAAACCCCGCCGCCCTAACCCTCAACCCTTCTCTTCTTGAACCCCGTCTCTCCTCTCCGCTTCCGCCCATCGCTCTCACTCTCTCCGCTAACTGCCCCCTCCATTCCGCATGGTCTTCAATTCCGCCCCACCGACCTCCTCTCTCTCCATTTCTTGGCCCCAATCCCGAACCTCCCCCGTGCCGTGCCTCAGACCGAGCCTCCATCGCTGCCAATGCTCTGGAGGAGGCTCGGGGGAAGGAGCACCAGCTTCTGTGGGACACCCAGACCTGCCGCACGCTCGAGCCACTCCTCTCCGCCGCCCCCCCCGCCGCCGCCACCCGCTTCCTCGCCGGCGCCTGCTGCTGCGCGCGCAGGAGGGGAGAGGCGGAGGGGCAAGGCGCGGGGGGAGGAGGGGAGGGATCGGGGGAGCGGGAGGTGAATGTTTGTCGGGATGTATTGGCGCATGGGCTTGCATCGAGGGTGATTGAAGCGGGTCTGCGGAATATCCGCGCGTGGGTGACGGGAGAGAGCAGGACACGTGGCAGTGCAGGATTGGACGAAAACGGGGCAGGAGACGACGAGAACGAGGAGCAGGATGGGGAGGGGGAGGAGGAAGAAAACGAGGAGGAGACGGAAGGCCAGGGTGATTTACCCAAATGGACCGGAACAGTGCGGGTGGTTTTGAAAAAGATCTGCAAAGAAGTGACGGAGTATCCCCTAGCAGCCATGACTAGCCCGGCTTGCTCCCACGTGTTGCGCTCGCTGCTGCTCCTCCTCGCCTGCCGCCCCATCCACGACACGCCCGCAGCAGCAGAGGGCACGAGGAAGGCCCGGCGGGATGGGGCTGATAGCGTGGGTGGGGAGGAGAAGAGGGAGCAGGGCGGGGAGGAGGCGGGGGAGGAGCGGAGAGAGGGTGGGGCGGGGAGAAGGTTCGGCGGCCGCTTGCCTCCGCAGATCCAGCGGGCAGCTGGAAATTTCCCGCCGTCCTCTGGTGCGACCTTTCCAGGGCTGCCCGGAATGGCCGGGCAGGGTACAGGCTTGGCTGGAGGGAAGGAAGTGGGAGCAGCAGCAGGGGGTGCAGAAGCAGCGGCAGCAGCGGAGAGGGGGAGGAGGGTGGGGGCGGCGTTGGGGTTTCCGGCGCTGCTGCAGCGGGTGGTGGTGGGGGTGACGGCGGCAGCAGCGGGGGCAGACGAGGCGGTGCCGTCAGCAGCAGTGGCGTGGTCGCCCTATGGGGACTCGTGGACCCTCGCCTGTGACCCCTCTGCTGGCCCTCTGCTGCAGGTGGGTGTGCTGTGAGTGTGGTGGTGGTGCTGCTGCTGCTGGTACAAATGGTGGTGCGGATGGCGATGGTGCTGGTGATGGGGTTGAATTCAGAATGCATGTTGTATGTCGGGTGTAATCTCCACGCCTTGCTGTCGCCACGTGTGCAGGTGCTGTTGGACGTGATTCGCGATGATGCTGCCCTGCTCACCCACGTCATCACCTCTCTGCTCCACCTGCCCGAGGCTGCGCTTCGGGCTGCGGCGAAAAAAAGGAAACGGGCAGGGCCGGGCAAGCAAGAGGGAGAGCGTGGGAAGAAGAGAAGCAGAAGAGAAAAGGAGGAGGGGGGAGAGGAAGGAGATGAGGAGGAGGGGAGAGGAGGAGCAGAGGGGGGCGAGGAAGGGGAGGAAGCGGACCAGCAGGTGGAGGAGGAGGTAGGGCAGATCATTGAGCTTATGAAGGACCGATGTGGCTCGAGATTCATGGAGGTGAGGGGGGGTTGGCTGACGCAGTGAAGCATTTCACCGTCCTCCCCCTGCGTTGGTGCTGTTGGTTTGACCGCCACTCCACCTCCGCATGCTGCTCTGACAACCCACCGCTTCCCCTCCCCTTGACTTCTGCCCGTCGTTCCCCATCCCATCCCGTGTTGACCCCTTCCCCATCTCCTTTCCTCCCCCCCCCAACCCCCCGTCCCCACTTCCTCCCCAGACCGGGATTCAGCTCGCCCCACAATCCCTCCGCTCCTCGCTCCTGCAAATGGCCTTGCTCCCCCACCTGCTGCCCCTCGCGCTGCACCCCATTGCCAACAACACCGTGCAAACCGCCCTCTCCGCCCTCCACTCCCCCTCAACTCCCTGTCTACCCCTCTTGGTGTTTTCAAGCAGCTTTTTTCTCCCTCTCTCCCCCATCCGCCCCCTTTCCGCAGGCTGTTCTCCTGCTCGCCCCACAGTCCCTCCGCTCCTCGCTCCTGCGAGTGGCCCTGCTCCCCCACCTGCTGCCCCTCGCGCTGCACCCCATCGCCAACTACACCGTGCAGACCGCCCTCTCCGCCCTCCACTCCCCCTCCGACGTCAAACGCGCCTTCAAGGCGCTGGCAGAGAGGGGGACAGGGGAAGGAGAAGGGGAGGAAGGGGGTGGAAACCGTGGGGAGGAGGGGGGGGAAGCGGTAGGGAGAGGGGAGGGGTTGTTGGCGCTGCTGAAGGGGGGCAGGGGCCGGGTAGTGCTGGCGCTGCTGATTGCATGTGGACGCACCAAGACATTTCAGGCGCGGGTGGGTGAGAGCTGTGATGCTTGGAGCCACTTCTGTGGATCAGGGAGTGTGGTGTGGTGTTGGCGCTGCTCATTGCGTGCGGACGCACCAAGACATTTCAGACACGGTTGATTGAGTTGTGATTATGGCTTGGTGTGACTGAAGCGAGAGGGTGGATACGGGAGTAGTAAACGAACACCGGGCCACTCACCTTTCTGCGATCGCGACCCTATCCAATTGACTGCTTCCCGGACTGCATCAGAACCCTGCTTTCCATACTCTTTGTCCAATTCTCTTTGACTGATTCTCTTCAAACGCATAACTTCCCTCGGCAGGCCTGTGACAGCCTGCTAGCAGCCCTTTCCTCATCGCCAGCACCATCACCAGTGGACGCGGCAGCAGCAGATGCGGCAGCAGTGGGCGATCTGCTGTGGCTGGATGCGTGGCTGGCAGTGAGGGTGAACGATGTGCGCTCCAACCGAGCCAAGAAGCGCCAGCAGCAACAAGGATGGGGGTCCGTGCCGGTGACAGAGCGCGGAGCGGTCTCCTTTGTGGGCTGCATGGCGCTGCAGACCATCTTCTCGTTTCCCATGGTGAGTCTTAGAGCTGCTGCAAACAGCATTCGCAAGACTTAAGCAGCAGCAGGGGTGGGGCGGGCGCCGTGGCCGTGGCAGAGCGTGGGGCGGTGTCGTTCGTGGGGTGCATGGCGGCGCTGCAGACCATCTTCTCCTTCCCTCTGGTGAGTCCTCAGGGCAGCAGCAACTTGCAAGGAAAACACAGCAAGGAGCAAGCTGTTTGTAGCACGCACATGTCCCTGATCTCGTCTGTCTCTGCTCTCCAGGCTGCTCTAACGAAGCTCCCATGTAGGCCGCCTCGCCTATTCCATGGTACCCCGCCCACCACACACCTCCCTTCCCATCATGCTCCTCCCCGCCCACTGCCAGGCGGCGTCGCAGAGGGTGGTGCAGGCGTGTGTGGCGCTGCCGCCCTCCTACCTCATGCATCTGGCCACGGATGTCAAGGGCACCCGCGTGCTCTCCGCCTTCTTCCGTGCTGCCACTGTCCCCCTGGACCTCAAGACCACCATGCTCAACAGGTACGTGCGTTGTGGTGCTGTGAGGTGTTGTGCGGTGCTGTGAGGTGTTGTGCCGTGCTGTGCCATGATGTGCGGTGCCGTGTGTCTCACAACCTCTCCCCACCCTCACCTCTCCCTCCAATCCTCATCACATGCCTCCCTCCCTCCCGCCCCTCGCAGTTTGAAGCCGCGCCTGACGACGATAGCAGCAGATCGGCTGGGTGCGTTTGTGGTGTCGGCAGCATTTGATGCCATGACGGTGGAAGGCAAGCAGATGATCCTCGCTGAGCTGGCGACGCGCTATTCGTCGGCGTCGTCCTCTCTGCTGCAGCGGCCTCTCTTCCGTCACATGAGCCTCGCAGAGTGAGTCATTGCCCTTCTGCATGGCTTGCTCTTCTTCCTCCGCTCTTCTGCGTGTCCTCTCTCTCCTCCTCGTCTTCTGTGTGCCGTACTCACACGCTCGGCAGGGTCTACCCTAGTAAGCATCTCGCGCGCCTTGCTGTTCAGTTCAGTTCAGTCTCACCTGTTCCCCTTATGTACGTCCTTCTCTTGCTCGCCCCTCCCCACTCCACACCCACCAGATACCTGGAGAGCCCAGAGGCATGGCAGAAGCAGCAGCAGCGCAAGGAGGGCCTGCTGCGAGAGTTCCAAGACCTGCTTGCGCCTGCTCCCGCTGCCTTACCCTCACTGGCGCCTGCTCCCCCTGCACTGCCTTCCGCCTCCGCACCTGATGCCAAGCCTCGTAAGAAGAAGAGAGAACCGACTGTGGAAGTAGCAGCTTCGGCTGTGACTAAGAACACGAAAAGTGGGAAGAAGAGAAGAGGGGGGGGTGAGGGGGATGAGGGGGAAGAGGGGCGGCATGGAGGGAGTGATGTGGGAAGCAGAGGGGGAGGCAAGTCTGGGGAGGCGTTGAGAGGCATTGTGGAGCAGTTGGAGCTGGGGAGTGAGTTGGCAATGTTGGGGTTCAGTGGTGACGGTGGGGAAATGGGACAGGATGAGATGGATGGTGGGAGTGTTTCGAAGAAAAGAAAGGACAAATCTGCTGGTGCTGCACCCAAGAAAAGAGGCCGTGTGTGAAGAGTTGGTGTCATTTTTTGTTCGATCCTGGTGGAATTATGGGTGAAATTCTGGTGGCACCCTTTTTTCCTTTTTGGGTTATTTTTTAGGCCCCAGAAAATCACTCACTTATTCAGCAGCATGGTTGCTTATGTGCTCAACCAGACATATCTATATTGAGAGGACTTACCAGGTGTAAGGAATTTTCTCGGCATTCCTTACGGAGCCGACTACATCGCGTACAGCAACAGCCGATTGTTCGCCCGTTACTGCTAACGGAACTTCGCCGACTTCGCGCGCACTGTTTTACCAAACCTCGCACTGCTGGCATGGCCGTATCGGCCTACGCTTCGGGACTAGCCCGAGCCTCGCTCCAGCGTAGCACTAGCAAGCTCGCACGCACCGCGTTACCGTTTTGCATGTTTCGCGTATAAATGTTCGCTCATGCCTTCGCTCACATTTTGTACTCGTTTGACACCTTAGTGCAATTCTCGCTACCTCGATTCATTGCACCCGTAACACTTGGTATCAGAGCCCCTTTCTTTCGGACCGCGCATCTCCGCACACCAGGAAATCAACTTTTGATTTTTCACTCGAAGGGACTCACGCACCTTAGCCCCTAGGAGCCGCTGTCCTCGCGTTCTCTCGTAAACGCGTGCAGCCACGACTGCGCCTAGACTAAGACGAGCCGACGCCCTTCGTCATGGCCGAAAACATCGACGTCACCACTCTCACGCAGGAGCGTTTGAACGATCTGCTGCGACAACTGCACGAAAGCTCCGAGGAAATCGCGGCATTGACGGCAGAACGCTCATCACTGCAAAATGACCTCCTAAGAGCACAATCTCAAGCACCTGGCACTCCGATTCAACCCGCACCCTCAACATCACAACACGGGAGTGTGGGGCAACCCGCGAGCGCGGCCAGTGATGGCGTCGTCCGCCCCGACGGAGACGACGACCACGGCACGACACACCCCAGAGCGACGCCTGCGGCCCCAAGTCAGCCTCGCGTCACGATTTCGGCACCAACCCACGATTCGGGACTGCCGTCACCGATGCCGCTGAAGCCGCAGCGCCCGCCATGCTTTGACCCGAGTCAACGGGGTGGTCCTACCGTTCAGGCGTGGTTATTCACAATGAATGTTTTCTTCGACGCCAACTACGTCTCGGAGGACTCGGCGAAGATTCGATACGCCGTGTCGTTGCTGCGAGGACCCGCCATGGACTGGTGGCGCGTCATCGTCACGAAGCCGACCGACTACGCGACACTACCGACACGGGAAGGACAAACCGGACCCTGGGCGCCGTCGTATTTCGTGGAGGTGCCCCAGTATCGCACGTGGGACGTGTGGTGCGCAGGTCTGCGCGCTCGATTTGAGCCAATCGCGGCCTCGATCTCGGCGCGACAGAAGCTCCGCACTTGGCGCCAACTCGGTTCCGTCCAGGATTATACGAGCGGATTTCTGGCGCTATGCGAGCAGGTGGGCTACATGCATGAGAGCGAACGCATCGACCGCTACATCGGCGGCCTGAAGCAGGACATCGCTCAGGAAATCCAGCTTCGCGGCGTCACTGAGTTTCAGGAAATTCTCGCTATGGCGGAGAAGCTCGACTTCTTTCGCCGACCGAGACCGGGGTCCTACGGAAACAACACCTGGGGACATCGGCCTCGTGGGACGAACGAGAGCGCCACGATACGCGCCGTCGCCGCAAATGCCGCTGCCGCACCGTTCAAAGGGCGCTGCTTTGCGTGCAATCGGCCGGGACATCGCAAGAGCGAATGCCCGGAAAACGCTAAGGGAAAGGGGGAAGCTGAGCAGCAGACACAGACCAAGCAGCAGGGAAACGCTGGAAGTCAGTAGCAGACGGGCCCTCTACTGACAGGTCACGCCGCTCGCCCGACCCAACCGACCCTCACCGAGTGATTGTGCCGGTTCACGCAATCGACCACACCCGGCCGAATAAGGAGGGTACCACGGTAGATAGCCCTATACTGCTCAGTGGGAAAATTGGGACGGACTTAGTTAAAATCTTCGTAGACGGGGGAGCCAGCCACAGCCTCATTAACACTGCTACAGCACGCAAACTGCGACTGCCACTGGACCGATGCTTACCTGAGATCGACGCACGACTGGTAGACGGCACGCCGCTGGCAATACGGGAACGCGTAGACCGAGTTCGGATTCGATGCGGGGGTAACTTCACGTTTAGTCAGGAAATGCTCGCAACGACCCTCGACGGAACCGACATTTTACTCGGGCGTGATTGGCTGCGACGACACAATCCGCGAATTGACTGGACGACGGGTGACTGCACCGTGCGAGTAAACGGTAACAACATCGCCTTACCTCGCTGGGGCTCGCCTGAGTCTTCGTCGGTGCGTGTCAACGCGATCACGATGAAACGCGCTGTTGCGGCCGGAGCTGACGTGTACGCGGTTGACATTCGGGAAGCCGAGGCAGCAGACAAGGGGGGCGATTTACAGAAACTGCTGACCGACGTACCGAGTGACCTGGCAGCACTGTTAAAACAGTACAGTGACATTTTCCCGGATGACTTACCGACGGGACTGCCACCTCAACGACCGCACGATCACAGGATAGAACTGGAACCGGGGGCACAGCCAACAGTACAGCGACAGTTCCGACTGACCCAACCCGAACTAGACGAACTAAGGAAGCAGCTCGATTACCTGCTCGAAAAGGAATTCATTCGCCCTAGTTCGTCGCCCTTCGCCGCACCAATACTGTTCACACCGAAAAAGGACGGGGGTTTTCGCATGTGCATCGACTACAGGGCACTGAACAGGGTTACCATCAAATCCCGTTACCCCATCCCACGAGCCGACGAACTGATCGACCAACTGCGCACAGCCCGGGTTTTCTCGAAAATCGACCTCCGAGGAGGCTACCACCAAATCCGCGTCAACCCACCCGACTGCCCTAAAACCGCATTCCGAAAACGCTACGGATCCTTCGAATACACCGTCATGCCATTCGGACTGACCAACGCCCCCGCCACTTTCCAAATGACCATGAACGAAGCATTCCGCCCGCTTTTAGATAAGTGCGTCATCGTTTATCTGGACGACATACTGATTTACAGCCCTGACAGAGCACAGCACTTACAAGACATCGAAGCAGTTTTTAAAATCCTGAGTGAGAACCGCCTACTGACCAAAGCATCTAAGTGTGAGTTTTTACAGGACCGCCTGGAGTTTTTGGGACATGTTATTTCAGCTGCAGGAGTGGAAATAGACCCGAAGAAAATTGCGACGATTCAGGCTTGGCACGCGCCGACCAACTTGACCGAGTTGCAGAGTTTCCTGGGGTTCGTCAACTACGTGCGCCGGTTCGTCCCCGACATGGCGAAGCTGACTGCCCCGTTGACTGACCTGCTGAGGAAGGGGGTTGAGTACACGTGGGGGGAGAAAGAGCAAGCTGCCTTCTCGGCCCTCAAAAATATTTTGTGCTCCCCGCCCGTCCTTCACATTGCAGATCCCCACCGTCCGTTCGAGCTCGTCACCGACGCAAGTGACATCGCTGTGGGAGCAGTACTGTTGCAGGATTTCGGGAACGGCCTCCAGCCAATCGCGTACGAGTCCCGCAAGTTACACCCGCCCGAACGTAACTACCCGATACACGACCGCGAGATGCTAGCGATCGTGCACGCGTTCAAAGTTTGGCGATGTTACCTGACTGGCGCCGACGTGACAGTACGGACAGACCACCGCTCGCTACAGTATCTTCGCGCCCAACCGAATCTCAACCCACGACAGATTCGCTGGCTGGACTATCTCGAGTCCAATTTTCACTACACCGTTACGTACAAAAAGGGTGCATCCAACATCGCCGACGCTCTCACCCGCCCCACCGCCCAACTCCATGCCATCCTACTCGCCCAGACCAACCCGCTTTTAACTGGCCTATTCACCCACGGATACCGCACCGACCCATTTTTCACGACCGGAAATTCACAACAACTGGCAGAAGCAAAAGGAGTCTATTACGTAAAAGCAGGCACCAACCGCATTTGGGTACCCGCGTACTCACTACTGAGGGAGCTGCTACTACAGGAGGCACACGACGGGATTACCTCGGGACATTTCGGGGTAGAAAAAACGCGACAGCAACTGCAGCGGTACTATTACTGGCCGGAGTTGTTGACCGACGTACAGCAGCACGTGGGCTCGTGCCCGACGTGTCAGGTGATGAAGAGTTCAAGGAAGCGGAAGGCGGGTCAATTGCAGCCGATCCCACCGCCCGAACGCGCCTGGCAGCAAGTAACCATGGACTTCGTCACAGGGTTACCTTCGAACCCTGGGGGTAACGACGCGGTGATGGTCGTCGTGGATAGGCTGACGAAGATGGCACACTTCGCTGCGTGCAAAAAGTCAATCTCAGCCGAGGAGACCGCTCGCCTGTTCATCGCAGCCGTTGTTCGCCTACACGGGATACCAGCAGCAATTATCAGCGACAGGGACACGAAATTTACCAGCAACTTCTGGAAGAACCTCTGGGAGCAGTTCGGGACCAGGCTACAGTTCAGTTTGTCGTACCACCCCGAGACCGACGGCCAAACGGAGCGGACGAATCAGACGATGGAGCAGTTGATTCGTGCCACGTGCGACGACCCCACGACCTGGGAGCAGCAGTTGCCGCTGATCGAGTTCGCGTACAACAACGCCACATCAGCCACAACGCAGCAGTCCCCGTTCTACCTGAACTATGGGCAGAACCCCACAGTGCCCATGACGCCGAGTCCGGACAACCCAACGCCACGCGCACAACAATTCGCCGAAATCCTGCAAGCTGCCCGCGCCAGAGCCGCCGAAGCAATAAAAAAGGCCAACGTCATCGCTAAGCGCAACGCTGATCGCCACCGCCGCCCCGTCACGTATCAATCTGGAGATTACGTGCTACTCGACACGCAAAATCTGCGACTGCCCGACGTACCAAAATTACGACCACGCTACTGTGGACCATTCCAAATCAGTCACATGATCACACCCGTCACCTGTGAGAATAAGCGAACAGGAATGAATGAAACTAGCAGTGAAATGAGTACAAGTAGGAAACCCTAGAATTGTGTACCCCCTATAGGCTAACCCACTGTAGCCTACACAAGCATAACATGTATAATGTTTGACACACCCCCATAGGCAAAGTGGGGGAGAACAAGGGGTCACAAGACCAGTCAAGCAAAGCAAAGCAAGCTCAGGGTGGATCACAAAGTCACCACACAGTCCGAGCACAAGAGCAGGGCCAGAGGCCAGTTCACATGCAGGAGTACAGACATATATATAAAACTAGACAAGCAAGAGCAGGTATATATATATGTCACAGTACAAGTGAAGTCAAGAGGAGAGCAAGTGAGGCAAGACAGGCACAAGACCCAGCTGGGTGCAAAAGCGCTGATGGTCACAAGGCGCGAGTGCCTTGGTGAACACATCAGCAGTGTTGGCCTCAGAGGCCACGTACGCAAGTCGCAACTGACCACGCTGCTGCAGCTCACGAGCAAGAAAGTAGCGGAGAGCAATGTGCTTCGTTCTGTGCTCCAAGCGCTGCTCTCGACACAAGGCCAGCATGGCCTTGTTGTCTACGTACAGCACTGGAGGAGAACGAGGCGGCTCTCCAAGGTCAGTCAGCAGGTAGGTGAGCCAGCGAAGCTCCTGTGCAGCCATGGCCCCGGCGTAGATCTCAGCCTCACAACTGGAGCCGAGAACCGAAGACGAGCGAGTAGACCGCCACGAGACAGAGCCGGAACCAAGGCTGAAGGTGTAACCCTGTGACGACCGCTGCGTAGTCTGGTCGTCAGCCCAAGAAGCGTCCGCGTGGCCGGTAAGGACCACTGGACTCCGCCCTCCAAGCACAAGCCCCATGCCCGACGTACTGCACAGGTAGCGCAATACCCTCTTCGCTGCAGCCATGTGCTCTGGTCTGTGTCTCCCAGGAGCAACATAGCGTGCAAGAATGCTCAGAGGATATGCAAGGTCAGGTCGTGTGCAGGTCATCAGGTACATGAGGCAGCCAACAAGCTCTGCATACGGACCACTCGACTCTACGGACTCATCCGAAGGCAGAGCTGAGAGTGAGTGGCGAGTAGGCAGAGGAGTGGCCTAAGGCGAGGAGTACGTGAAGCCGAAGCGCTGAAGGACCTGCTGCACCATGTGTGACTGAGTCAAGGTAATGGTGCGGCGTGCTCTGTCCCGAGTGATCTGCAAGCCAAGGTAGCTGCGCAGTTCACCCAGGTCTGTGCACGTGTGTCTCTTCAGCAGTTCGGACTTCACGTAGGCGAGTCCAGCAGTGTCCGCTGTGGCAAAGACCAAGTCGTCGACGTACACGAGGATGTAGAACGGCGGCAGTGAAGTGTCGGTGCGCAGAAACAGCGACGGGTCAGCAGTAGAAGGAGCAAACCCAAGAGCCGCAAGCGTAGTCCTCAGTGTGTCGTGCCACTCACGCGGTGCCTGGCGGAGACCGTAGACTGGCCGTCGGAGGCTCCACTGGGTGCCAGGAGGGAAAGTCCCAGTGAAGCCAGGTGGACGGCGCAGCCAGATCTCCTCGTGCAGGCTACCCTGCAGGAACGCAGTGCTGAAGTCGAGAGAGTGAAGCTCGTAGTCGCGCTGAGCGGCTATGTGCAGCAGCACCCGAAGAGTGGTCATCTTCGGGGTGGGAGAGAAGGTCTGAAAGTAGTCAACTCCCTGCCGCTGACTGAAGCCACGAGCAACGTACCGCGCCTTGAAGACAGGTGGAGAGCCCGGCGGCCGCTTCACCCGGAAGATCCACATGCCACTGACGATGTTCGCCCCAGGAGGGGGAACTGCGTCAACGTAGGTGCCTGTGGACTTCCAGGAAGCCATCTCTGCATCCATAGCTGCCTGCCACTGAGAGGAGTAGGGACCCTCTACGGCCTCCGCGTAAGAACGCGGAGTCGGGATGTCTAGTGCATCCGGGTCTCCCTCAGGGGCAAGCAGTACAGACGCGAGATGAGGTGAAGCAGCCGCTAGACACTGTAACTCCTCCTGTCTGTCCTCTAGGACGTCCGTGCCAAGAGCACACTCACCCCCGACGGACGGAGGACAGACAGACGCAGACTCAGCAACAAGACCAGCAGCGTAGTCGAGACGACAGCGAGCAGCAAAGTCAACGAGCTCAGCGACTAGAGCAGACGCAGCAGTGGACTCAAAAGAGGGGTCAGTGACGACAGTAGCAAGCAGACGCGTGACAGTAGGACTGGCAGCGCGAAGAGAGTCCGACTCAGGGTCGGCAAGCGCAGGAAGAGAGGACTCAGGAGGCGAAGGCAAAGGGGCACGCAGAGGAGCAGTGGACGGACGCAGAGACATCCGGTGCGTGCCAGGGACAGGAGGAGGACGCTGACGCGAACCGCGACCACTAGCGCGAGCAGCACGAACAGGCGACGCGGGACGAGACGCAGGCTCACGACGCTCAGCAAGACCTCCAGTAGGACCAGTGTAAGGAGAGGGAGCAGGCAGAGGAGAGGAAGGCTCCAACAGTGACTGCGACTGGACAGGCTGTGGACACTCTAGCGAAGGAGAAAGACCAAGAACCTGCTGCAGGAGCGGAACGAAGTACGGCCGAGGCCGCGCGGCAGCTCCAGACTCAGCAGGGACAGCACCAGCACCCTCAGCGACAGCACCAGCGCCACCCACACCTCCAGCGGCAGGACCAACAGCAGTAGGCTCAGCACCAACGCCCTCAGTACCTCCAGCTCCAGGAGGACCCGCAGGTCCAGCAGCTCCGGGACCGGCAGCACCCGCACCCTCGACGGTCGAAGAAGCTCCAGCACCAGCTCCAGCAGCACCTCCAGACTCAGCAGCACGCCTCCAGCGGCGAGCGTACCACTCGCGCAGCTCCTGTGGAGAGAGGGGCTCCCAGCGAGACGCAGCAGCAGGAGAAACCCCAGGCTCAGCAGCTCCAGCTCCAGGAGGACCCGCAGGTCCAGTAGCTCCGGGACCGGCAGCACCCGCACCCTCGACGGTCGAAGAAGCTCCAGCTCCAGCTCCAGCAGCACCTCCAGACTCAGCAGCACGCCTCCAGCGGCGAGCGAACCACTCGCGCAGCTCCTGTGGAGAGAGGGGCTCCCGGCGAGACGCAGCAGCAGGAGAAACCCCAGGCTCAGCAGCTCCAGACGCAGCACCCCCAGGCTCCGCACTCTCCGCAGTAGCACCCGCAGGCCCAGTACCCCCAGCAGTAGCACCCCCAGGCTCAGCACTCCCGCGCACAGCACCCCCAGAGTCAGCACCCCCAGGCTCAGCACCCCCGCGCACAGCACCCCCAGAGTCAGCACCCCCAGGCTCAGCACCCCCGCGCACAGCACCCCCAGAGTCAGCACCCCCAGGCTCAGCACCCCCGCGCACAGCACCCCCAGAGTCAGCACCCCCAGGCTCAGCACCCGCAGCAGCACCAGAGTCACCTGTAACCTCGACCGGGTCAACGGCGTCTACCTGGGACACACCTGAGGGGGCAGGAACCTGAGGGGGAAGGGGGTCTACCGGGGGGGGAACCGGTACAAGGAAGTCCGGGGGAGGGGGGAGGGAAGGAGTGCGGTAGGGGAAGAGACAGTAGAAGGGGACTGACTCGTCGAACGTGACGTCCTGGGAGGACAGAACACGACGAGAGGAGGGGTGGTAAAACTGCCACCCTGGGGCGTCAGTGGGGAAGCCAAGGAAGACACAGGGAGCAGCACGAGGGGACAGCTTGTCCGCAGACAAGTCGCGGACAAACGCCCGAGATCCCCAGACACGGAACACAGACGCATCGCCAACCTTCCCTGTCCACAGTAAGGCTGGGGACATCGCAGGCCGAGAGACCCGGGGGTGAAGGTTGAGCTGATGCGCCGCGTACCTCACCGCAAACGGCCACAGAAAATGGGGGGCAGCCGCATGCATCATGGACGTACGAGCGACATCCATGACCATGCCAATGCGGCGCTCAGCAATCCCATTTTGCTGTGGTGAGTCCGGAAGCGTGAAGGACTGGCGGATGCCTCGCGCACGACAGTAGGCACGCAGAAGGCCAGAGGAGAACTCTCCGCCTCTGTCCGAGTGCAGACGCAGAACAGGAAAGTCCGAGCCGAAGCTCTTCCTGAGCCGGAGACGAGCCTCGCGGATCCAGTCGATCAGCACCTCAGTGACCTCACCCTTGCTGCGCAAGGGGAGGACTGTGGTGTAACGCGAGTAGTCGTCAACCACCAACAGGAAGTAGCGCTCGTAATCCTGCCCACGGACGGGGGCTGGGCCCCACACATCCATGTGAAGCGTCTGCAGGGGAGCCTCTGTCGGGGGGAAGTGGGAGGAGTGAGGAGTAGCCCGGAGGCGACCCTCGACACAGGGGACACAGGGAGGTCCTGGCCCGGAGGGGAGAGGAGGGAGAGACTGGGGAAGACCAGAGACAAGGACACGGGAAGCCATGCTCCGAAGACGGGGCAAGGAGGGGTGGCCAAGACGGTGGTGCCACAGGAGAGTCTCGTGAGACAGGAGGCGACAAGTACAGGGGGCAGACTCAGGACCAGACCTGGACGCAGCAGCAAACACCTGACCCGACGCTGCTACCTGACCGGACGCGGGGACAGGAGGAGACTCAGTGGTCAGGGTGTAGAGGCTCGACCCCGGCCGACGCGAGAACGTGGCCAGGTGCCGGCCTGTGCGTGCGTCCGTGCAGTGGGTCACCCGCTGACTCGCAGGAGTGAACTGGTGAACCCCCGCATCCTGTAGGTCTGCACCACTCACCAAGTTCGTCGAGAACGAGGGGAGGTACAGGCCAGACAGGGTGCCCGAGGGGGCAGCCGGACACGGGAGGACAGTGGAGAAGTGAGCGAGGACAGGACCCCCAGAGGGGTCAGCCAGGGAGACTGCAACCGGCCGACCAAGCGGCGTGAGTGTGGTGCGGTCCCGAAAGAAGGAGCGAGAAGCCCCAGAGTCAAGTGTAAAGGTGAGGGAGGCCGAAGCCAACGCGGTACCTGAGAGCGCAGCCTCACCCGCACCTGAGGAAGCAGACTCACTAGCACCTAGAGCAGCAGCCGCACCTGTACCCGGAGCAGGAGACTCACTAGCACCTAGAGCAGCAGCCTCACCAGTAGCTAGAGCAGCAGGTCCTATACCTGGGTCAGGCGGGACGCACAGGTGACCTGCACGGTCAGCACTAGTAGGCAATGCATACATGGCAGTGAGAATAGCATCATAGTCAAGAGCATATATATCTACCCTCTGCCTAAGCAACTCCACCCAGTCGGGAAGCTCAGCCTCGTCGCCAAACACGGTACGCCAGGCGTCGCTCAGACGGGCGAAGCAGCGGGACGGTGTATGACTACGTGTCCCACAAGGCTGACCAGTCCGAGTACCAGTGCGAATCACGTAAGAGCAGCGAACAGCACTAAGAGACCCTCCACTCTGAGCGTACCACTCACGAAGCTGGCGAGGCGTGAGAGACACGCGAGAGGGTCGCGGGAGCTGCATCTGGCCGCCACCACGAGTAGAAGCAGCAGGAGTGGTAGTAGGAGTAGCGTCGCCACCCCTACAGCCCCAACCAGCGTACCACTCACGCAGCTGCTGCGGCGTGAGGGACTCACGCCGGCGTCGCTGGGGCTGCATTTGGCTCCGCAAGTAGAAGCAGGAGCAGGACTAGCAGCAGGGAGGCAGGCAGCCAGGCAAGCCAAAAGGCAGGCAGGCAGGCAAGCAGGCGACGCGCAGCGTGCTAGCAGGGCAAGAGCTCACCAGTGGTGGGAAGAGTAGGTTCGGCGACTCAGCGGCTCGGCAGCTCGGCGGCTCGGCGGCTCGGGCGACTCGGGCGGCTCGGCGGCAAGGCGGCTCAGCAGCAACTGCAGCTCAGTAGCTCGGTGACTCGGCGGCTCGGCGGCAGGGCGGCTCGGCAGCAACTGCAGCTCAGCAGCTCAGCGACCCGGCGGCTCGGCGGCAGGGCGGCTCGGCTGTGGGGCGGCTCGGCTGCTGCAGTGGGAGATGAAGGAGGAGGAGAAGCAGGGGAGGCCACACACCTGCCACCCCTCTGCTCAGCCTCGTCGCCAAACACGGTACGCCAGGCGTCGCTCAGACGGGCGAAGCAGCGGGACGGTGTATGACTACGTGTCCCACAAGGCTGACCAGTCCGAGTACCAGTGCGAATCACGTAAGAGCAGCGAACAGCACTAAGAGACCCTCCACTCTGAGCGTACCACTCACGAAGCTGGCGAGGCGTGAGAGACACGCGAGAGGGTCGCGGGAGCTGCATCTGGCCGCCACCACGAGTAGAAGCAGCAGGAGTGGTAGTAGGAGTAGCGTCGCCACCCCTACAGCCCCAACCAGCGTACCACTCACGCAGCTGCTGCGGCGTGAGGGACTCACGCCGGCGTCGCTGGGGCTGCATTTGGCTCCGCAAGTAGAAGCAGGAGCAGGACTAGCAGCAGGGAGGCAGGCAGCCAGGCAAGCCAAAAGGCAGGCAGGCAGGCAAGCAGGCGACGCGCAGCGTGCTAGCAGGGCAAGAGCTCACCAGTGGTGGGAAGAGTAGGTTCGGCGACTCAGCGGCTCGGCAGCTCGGCGGCTCGGCGGCTCGGGCGACTCGGGCGGCTCGGCGGCAAGGCGGCTCAGCAGCAACTGCAGCTCAGTAGCTCGGTGACTCGGCGGCTCGGCGGCAGGGCGGCTCGGCAGCAACTGCAGCTCAGCAGCTCAGCGACCCGGCGGCTCGGCGGCAGGGCGGCTCGGCTGTGGGGCGGCTCGGCTGCTGCAGTGGGAGATGAAGGAGGAGGAGAAGCAGGGGAGGCCACACACCTGCCACCCCTCTGCTGGCCTCTCCCGTCGCCTGTCGAGGCGACCTGAGGGGGCCGCTTGCGGCCCCCGAAGGAGCCGCGACGGGCGACGGGAAAAGGGGGGGTGGGTGGTGGGGGGCCGGTAGGTGCAGCGGCGGGGCCAGCAGGTGCAGTTGCGGGGCCGGTAGAAGGGGACGGCAGGAGCCGTCAGGAGGGGACGGCGGGGCCGTCAGGAAGGGACGGTGGGGCCGTCACGAAGGGACGGCGGGGCCGTCAGGAGGTGACCGGGCCGCGACGGGGGCAGGCGGCGGGGCCGCGTAAGGGCCTGGGCGGGGCCGCGACAGAGCCGTCGGCGGGGCCGCGTGAAAGCCGGGGCGGGGCCGCGTAGAAGCGGGGGCGGGGCCGCGTAAGAGCAGGCGGCGGGGCCGCGAAGGAGCCGGGGCGGGGCCGCGTGAGAGCAGGCGGCGGAGCCGCGTAAGGGCCTGGGCGGGGCCGCGACAGAGCCGTCGGCGGGGCCGCGTGAAAGCCGGGGCGGGGCCGTGTAGAAGCCGGGGCGGGGCCGCGCAAGAGCAGGCGGCGGGGCCGCGAAGGAGCCGGGGCGGGGCCGCGTGAGAGCAGGCGGCGGGGCCGCGACAGAGAGGGCGGCGGGGCCGCGTCAGTGAAGGCGGCGGGGCCGCAGGGGAAATGGCGACCCGAGGGGTCGCTAAAAAAAAAGATCGCGCCTCGGGGGGCGCTTCGGTGGGCCAAAAAAAAAAACGGTCCGTAGAAGGACTCGCTCTATACCATGTGAGAATAAGCGAACAGGAATGAATGAAACTAGCAGTGAAATGAGTACAAGTAGGAAACCCTAGAATTGTGTACCCCCTATAGGCTAACCCACTGTAGCCTACACAAGCATAACATGTATAATGTTTGACATCACCGCACACCTACTGTTGCCAACCGACTGGTACATCAGCCCTTCGTTCCACGTCAGCCTACTTCGCCCATACATCCCGACCACAAGTCAACTGCCGCGTCACCGGCCACAATCAATGACTCGCCCTGCATCAGAGCCGATCATCGAGCCCGAAAAAATTCTGAGCCATCGGATCCGCCACCCCACGGGAATCAGGAGGATTGAATTCCTCGTTCGCTGGAAAGACCGCACGCCAACTGAAGATAGCTGGGTGCCCCTGAGCAACATCGAAAATCACCCTGCCCTGCAAGTGTACCTGAGGAGCCGGGGATTCCGCGATATACACGCACTCGCGTAGCGGAGGGGGCTTCTTGAGGGGGGGGGTAGTGTAAGGAATTTTCTCGGCATTCCTTACGGAGCCGACTACATCGCGTACAGCAACAGCCGATTGTTCGCCCGTTACTGCTAACGGAACTTCGCCGACTTCGCGCGCACTGTTTTACCAAACCTCGCACTGCTGGCATGGCCGTATCGGCCTACGCTTCGGGACTAGCCCGAGCCTCGCTCCAGCGTAGCACTAGCAAGCTCGCACGCACCGCGTTACCGTTTTGCATGTTTCGCGTATAAATGTTCGCTCATGCCTTCGCTCACATTTTGTACTCGTTTGACACCTTAGTGCAATTCTCGCTACCTCGATTCATTGCACCCGTAACACCAGGCCTGACTTACAGGGAACGAGTCAATGCCACTTTGGTGGTGGGCATCTGAGATCCACAGTTCTATCTGCGCCACAGTGCTGATTTTGACTCGCAGACGATTGGCCACTACAGCAGCCCACCAGCTCGGAACAGTGAATGGAAATGTGACTCGCTGGATGTGCTGAGTTTCGTTCCGTCCAGCCCACTGAATTCTGCAGCTCGGTGGAAAGATTTGGGCTGCTCAAAAAGGCTCTTGAGAACGTCGAATCATGTGATCCACCGCATTCGAGGAAGACAGCTCGCAGCTCGATTCATGACGAATCCAATCCCTGCCGAAGGCCATCGTTGCGCAGTTCGGTTCCTTCCTTTTTTTAACTGCCCCGCTACTGCATCCTGCAAGCATACTCTGAAGGGCTGGCCGAAGCTGCGTGCGGTGTACAATTGATGCCTGTTTGAGCTCCTCCCGGTTGCCTTGTGAGAGAGGCGTATAAACTGTAACGAGAATGTCGCATGATTTTCGTCAATTCGCAGCTAGCTAAAAAGGATTCGCAGGTACTTATAAGCAAGATCTGTTACCTTATTTGACTTCAGTCTCTTCTGCTTGACCTCGGACTGTTCGTTACTATTGGTTGATAACCACGCGACGCACTTGTAACGTGGGAGCAACAGGCTGGGGAAACAACCTCGGGTGCAGCGTTTCCATCCGGCGCAAGGCAAATTTGCGTGCACTGGCTGGGCATCAATTGTATTGCACCATCGCACAGCTGGCACAGCACGGCAGCCCTTCTGTCGCATCTGCGTTACCTCCCAACCCCACTCCATCCCACCAGCTTGCAACCCAACCACCGACCTTCGTGCACCTTTGCCCCACCCCACCCTACCTGATCCTTTCTCAACCATCACTACCGAGCTCAACAACCTGGCCTACACCCACCCAACCGAGCCGTGTTCTTGCAATTCCAAGGGGGGGAGCTAGCAAGCTGTCAACACCCCATCGTGCGTGGGCCACGCCAGTGTCACTCCCGCATATTTTTATTTCCTCTCCTTGGCAACCGTTCCAACCCCAAAACTCCTCCCGCTCTAGCATGTTGACGCCTCGCTGTTACCGTGTTAATGTCTCAGCTCGTTCTTCAAGACTCTCGCGAAACGCGCATACTAACGGTCGGCGCTCTTCCGCTGTAGCCTGCGTATAGTCGTCGAGCGGAACCAATCATGACGACCGATCAGACGCGAGATTCGTCCGCGGAAGCACCGCTAGGCGGTCCGAACGGCCATGACTTCGCGGCGGATGTTCCGCCGGAAGCCCTGGCGGCAAGCGTGGCGATTTTGACGGAGAAGGAGCAAGACCCGGTGACGCGTCGCGAGTGGTGGGGGTGGTTTATCTACAACGCGGCGGGAAACGCGTTCTCCCTCGTCGCAATGTCGATTTTCTTCCCGTTGCTCCTCGTCTACCTCGCCACCGCGCAGGCCGCCACGCAGGCCGGCGCGCCGCCGCCGCCGCAGTGCAACGCGACGCTCACGACAGGCTGCTTGCAATGCGTGGCGGGCAAGGGGCAGCAGCTGATGACGTCAACCAGGTACGCTCGTGCTTCGCGTGCAACTTACTATCCCCCCGAAGCGTGTTAGCGTAGTAAATAAATCAGCAACCTTCGAATATGAAGTTAGCGACATAAATTCTTACGATTGCGGAGTTCCGAGAGGGCGCACCGCGGGGGTGCTTGGCGCAACGGTAGCGACACGGGGCTGTCATGTCATGTCATGTCTAATCTTATCGACCCGTTTTGAAATGGCGGTCTTGTAGCTCGCATGTCGTTCGAGGCATCTTGCTCCGCGCGCCGCATTTAGTTCTTTCCAAGACTGCCCTTTTAGCTCTCGCGCCGACCCGTAAGCGGTCCTCTTTGCATCCCGTCTCCCGCGCTCCCACTTTCTTGTAAGCTGGTCTGCTGCTGTCCATGCGACCCGTGACGCGTACAACGGTCCCCTCATTCACCCCGCGCCCGGCGTCCTTGACACGCTCCCCCTTTCCCCCCGTCAGCTACACGGCGTACGACTCGCCGAACCTGCAGGCGGGCGCGTTATCCATGGAGCCCTTGGCGAGCACCACGGTCGTCATCGGGCTGACCCACACACTGTCATGCTGTCCCCCCATTGTCCCACACCCCTTCCCCGGCAGCTACACGGCGTACGATTCGCCCAACTTGCAAGCCGGCACGCTGTCGATGGAGCCGGTGGCGTACACAACGGTCATCATCGGACTGGCCGTGGTGGTGCAGATCATCGGCCTCGTGTGCTTCGGCGCCGAGGCGGATTTCGGGCAGGGCCGATGGCGGGTGAGAGCATGAGGGGTGGGATTAGGGGGGGGGGGGGGAGGTGAGGAAAGGGCGGCTGGCCGTGGGGGTGCACATCATCGGCCTCGTGTGCTTCGGCGCCGAGGCGGATTTCGGGCAGGGGGAGGTGGCAGATGAGTACGATGATAACGGGGAAGGATGGGGAAGGTAAAGCTGGGAGGACGTGAAGCGGGGGAGGATAGCGGGGAGGACGGGTTGATGGGATCTGTGCCGTGCATTCTCTGCCTCGTTCCTCTTGCCCTGCAGATCTCCCTCCCTCCCCCTTTTCCGCTAACTCTCACCTTCACCCCATCCCCCTCCCACACACTGCTGATGTGAGCGGTGCCATGCATTTTCTACTTTCTCTCCCCTCACCATTCCCCTGCATTTCCTTCCCTCTCCCTGCCTGCTCTCCCCCCCCCCCCCCCCACCACAGATGCTGCTGGTGGGAACGCTGATGGGGGCAGTACCCTGCATTCTATGCCTGGCGCTCACATCGCCGTCTCTCTGGTGGCTGGCGGGTCTGTTTGCCATCATCGCTAATCTCGGATACGGCATCTCTCTCGTCGGCTACAACAGGTGAGAGGCTATATCAGGTGGGATGTGAGGCGCTTCAGCCGGTGATGTTGTTACGACGTCTCAAGAACCCCTCTGGTGGCTGGCAGTGCTGTTTGCCATCATCGCTAGTCTCGGATATGGCTCCTTACTCACGCAAGAGTTCAATTCCTATTCACCCGCTCGAGGCAACAGGATCCCTATCCCCACCCTCATCATCCCCGATTTTGCTGGCACCTTCCTGCCGGCGCTGGTAGACTACTAAGGGGACTTGGTGCTTCAATCTAAGGTGCTTCAATCTTACGTGCTTCAATCTTACGTGCTTTAATCTATCCAAACCCTGCTGTTCATCTGTCCCCTTTCCGCCCTCCCCACTTCCTTTACTCACGCAAGAGCTCAATTCCTTGTGAATCACTTACCTACCCCATCCTTTTTCCTCCCTCCCCCCCACCCCCTTCTCCCCCACTGTGGCAGCTACCTGCCTGTGCTGGTGGAAGCGTCTCCAAAGGTGCTCCCTGCCGGCCCAGATGAGGCATCCATACTTGCGTCCCTGTCACCACCGCGCTTCCCCTCGCTCACATTCGATTCCCCTCCCCCTCCCTCCCTCTTTTCCCTGTATCCCCCCTGTCAGCTACCTGCCTGTGCTGGTGGATGCATCACCAAAGGTGCTCCCTGCCGGGCCAGACGAGGCATCCATCCTCGCTTGTATTCCCTCTCACCACCCGTGCCACCCGCCCTCCCTACCCTCTCTTTCTTCTTGCGCAGCTACCTGCCAGTGCTGGTGGACGCGTCTCCAAAGGTGCTCGCTGCGGGGCCAGACGAGGCTTACATTCTTGCTGTCCCTATCAATCACCACCCTCTCTCCCCGTTGCTCCCACTGTCACCCCCATTTTGCCCTCCTCCCTCTCACTACGGCAGTTACCTGCCTGTACTGGTGGATGCATCACCTAAGGTGCTCGCTGCGGGCCCAGACGAGGCTTCCATCCTTGCTGTCCGCGAGAAGGTGAGCTAGCTGGCAGGGAGGGATAAGCTGAGGTGATGAGGCAGGGGGAAGGTGATGAGGCAGGGGGAAGGTGATGAGGCAGGGGGAAGGTGATGAGGCAGCGGGAAGGGTGAGGAGGCAAGGGGGAAGGTGATGAGGCAGGGGGAAGGTGATGAGGCAGGGGGAAGGTGATGAGGCAGGGGGAAGGTGATGAGGCAGGGGGAAGGTGATGAGGCAGGGGGAAGGTGATGAGGCAGGGGGAAGGTGATGAGGCAGGGGGAAGGTGATGAGGCTGGGGGAAGGTGATGAGGCAGGGGGAAGGGTGAGGAGGCAAGGGGGAAGGTGAGGAGGCAGGGGGAAGGTGATGAGGCAGGGGGAAGGTGATGAGGCAGGGGGAAGGTGATGAGGCAGGGGGAAGGTGAGGAGGCAGGGAGAAAGGGTGAGGAGGAAGGGGGAAGGTGATGAGGAAGGGGGAAGGTGATGAGGCAGGGGGAAGGTGATGAGGCAGGGAGAAGGTGATGAGGCAGGGGGAAGGTGATGAGGCAGGGGGAAGGTGATGAGGCAGGGGGAAGGTGATGAGGCAGGGGGAAGGTGAGGAGGCAGGGGGAAGGTGATGAGGCAGGGGGAAGGGTGAGGAGGCAAGGGGGAAGGTGAGGAGGCAGGGGGAAGGTGATGAGGCAGGGGGAAGGTGATGAGGCAGGGGGAAGGTGAGGAGGCAGGGGGAAGGTGATGAGGCAGGGGGAAGGTGATGAGGCAGGGGGAAGGTGAGGAGGCAGGGGGAAGGTGATGAGGCAGGGGGAAGGTGATGAGGCAGGGGGAAGGTGATGAGGCAGGGGGAAGGTGATGAGGCAGGAGGAAGGTGAGGAGGCAGGGGGAAGGTGATGAGGCAGGGGGAAGGTGATGAGGCAGGGGGAAGGTGATGAGGCAGCGGGAAGGGTGAGGAGGCAAGGGGGAAGGTGAGGAGGCAGGGGGAAGGTGATGAGGCAGGGGGAAGGTGATGAGGCAGGGGGAAGGGTGAGGAGGCAAGGGGGAAGGTGAGGAGGCAGGGGGAAGGTGAGGTAGCTGCTTCCTTCCGTCCCTGTGTCACACCCAACCATGTCACAACCTCACCCGCCCAACAGCCCCAACGGAATCACGCCTATACAACCCCAGCAGATGAGTCACCGTGGCTGTCTGTGGCCTCTGGTGAATCGCCCTCCCCACCGTCACCTCCTTCCCCAGTTACTTAATGCCTAAGGCGCCTCATTGATATACCTCGTCCTCTCCTCCCCTCCCTTACCCCATCAGGTGGAGAACAAGGCGTCCCTGTCAGGCCTGGCAATGGGCACGCTAGGGAGCGTGCTCGCCATGCTGCTCACCTTCGCCACCACGCTGCTCATCCCAGACGACCTGCTCAAGCTCCGAGTCACCGTGGCAGTCTGCGGCGTGTGGTGGATCGCGCTCTCTGCCTTCACCTTCGCTTGGCTGCACCCGCGCCCCGGTCCCCCCATGCCCAAGACCGGATTCTCCATGCTCAACCGCTGGCGCCACCTCTTCGGTCTCTTCAAGGAGGCCTCCCGGTACCGCTACACGTTCATCTTCCTCATCTGCCTCGTTGCGTACGGGAGCGGATTCACCACCATGCTGCAGATGGCAGTGCTGTTCGGGCAAAACGACCTCTGCCTGTCCGTATCATCCATGGCTATCATTGCGCTTACCGTTGCTGTGGTGGCGATTGCTGGCATGCCGCTCGCGCTGCTCTTCCAGCGGAAAACCCACGCGACGAACAAGACCATGGTCGTGATTCTCCTCACGTGCCTAGTTCCCCTGCCCGTGTGGGGATTCATCGGGTATTTCACCGCCGACGGGGGGTTCGGGCTGAAATCCGCGTGGGAGATTTACCTGTGTGCGGCGTGGCTGGGGTTCTTCCTGGGAGCTCTCACGTCATACTCGCGCACGCTGTTCATTGACTTCATCCCCGAGGGCCGTGAGGGCGCATTCTTCACGCTCTTCTTTATCTGCGACCGCATCAGCTCCTGCATAGGCCCCTTTGTCATTGCGGCCGTCACACAGGTCAGTGCTGGGGGGATTGTTGAGATGAGATGTAATGGATTAGCCTGGGAGGTTTAGGGGCACGGGACGGCCATTAAGCTGATGAGATGCATGCATGTGATGCTGCTGGTGAGAGTGTGCAACGTTAATCAGCCAGTGCAAGCAGCATCAGTGCCTTGAAGGTACAGTAGGGACGGCGGGCCTCACTTAGAGTGCTTTTGCTTCGGGTCTGTAAACTTGGTGTTTTTCCCTGGCCTTCCACTGTTCCCCGTTTGCCAGGTGGGGGGTCAGCTCCGGCCTGTGTTTGGATACGTTTTTATTGTGCTGGTCATCCCAGCTGTCTCCGTCCAATTATTCGTCAACTATAACAAGGGGGTGGCAGAGGCTGGAAGGGCAACCAAGCATCAAGAGAGATTACAAGAGGAGAGTTTTCACGAAGGCAGTCATGCTCACGGCACTCAAGTGGTTCATGCAGAGCCGTGATCTTCAATACACGATTTTGGGACCTAAAACCCTGGCTTCTGTTCACATAGCATTAGTTGGCTCCTCGCCAACTTATCACAATATTTATTACATGCTTGTATGCTTTTTTACTCTCTACTATATTTACAGATGAGCATGCTAATTCACCTGTTGTGGTTTGTCGAATCAGCATAATCACCCAAAGGCACAGTTCAGCTTTTAATATTGGCATTACTGTGCCATCACATCCCGTCCCGATCCGACCGACCAGATTCCGTTGGGCTCCCTTGTCTCAAACCTGGAGAAAACCGTCGCGTCGCGTCGTGATGGCGATCATTCCGAATCGCACGAAATCTCAAATTTTACGCACCTCTCAATTTGGTGAAATTCGGTATGTCACAATTCGCCTCCCTCTGACATCATATTTCATAATCCATCTTCTCACACCCCTTTTCTGCCTCCAGTCATCCGAGTGGAAATGGTGCAGCAGAAAGTTCAGGAGGATGCTTACTCGTTGAATCAGAGAAGCGCCGTCGGTTAGTGGCTAGCGATTTCGCTTCCCGCCGCCCTCAGGTAGGACCCGAGTCATATGCTTCGACTCGAGGCACCTCTAGTCACGAGAAAGCGCATTTTAGTACCGACCCTACTGAAGGCACTCAATACGCTGCGTAACCAGGACACTTGTTACGATAAGACCGCCAATCAACTCGATATGCGGCGTCGGGACCTCTGCTGGACCGGTTGGCTCGCTCTGCTACAAACATTTAATGGGTTGTTAGGCGCGGCAATTATCGCCTGAAAAAACGGTTAGAAACTTTTGCTCGTACTTAGACGCAGGAGCTCGTCGTCCGAGAGGGTCCCGACTCGTTGAAGCACGGACTACCGATCTCACGAGTTCCGTGGGTCTGTCTCGTTGAAGCATATTTCATCGATCTCACTAGAGTTTCTGGAACAGTAAAAAAAACGTATTGGTGAAGCCTAGACTATCAATCTCACTAACGGCGGAAGGACATGGCAAAGGTCGTTCCCATCCCCGCTGTAGTGTCGCGACTGGAATACACGCCCAAGGACGAGCACATGCGACAGAAAGCCGCTAGCGCGTTTCTCGACCTAGACGACCCTGGCGGAAGCGGAAAGAGCGCAGGAAGCGCGGGAGGCGCGGAAAACGCGGGAAGCGGAGAATACGCGGGAGGAGAGGAATACGCGGAGGGTTCGAGGGTTCCCCTGACGAAGCGGGAGCTATGGGGGTGGTACTCGTACAACGTTGCCGCGAACTCGTTCAGCGCCGTCGCTATGCCGATCTTCATCCCGCTGCTGCTGCTCCTCCTCGCCGACGCGCAAGCCTGGAACGACTCGGGCGCCGCCAAGCCACCGCAGTGCACCGATCTGATCACCGCGGACTGCCTGCAGTGCGTGCCGGGGAAGGGAAACCAGCTGGTGACGTCAGCGGGGGGGTACAGCGAGCTGGAGCAGCCGCGCGTGCGGCTCGGCGCGCTTAGCATCAACCCCGTGTCGTACGCGACGATCGTGATCGGCGTCGCCGTGTGCTGCCAGATCGTCGCACTCGTGTCGCTCGGCCCGTTCACGGACTATGGCCGCGGCAGGAAGCAGGTGCGTGCACAGCGTTTCTCAAAACGTTAGAGCTAAGAACGAGCAGCACATGTTATGCCACTCCTCCTCACCCTTCCCCTCACCCCCCTCCATCCGCTCCACCCGGCACTCCTCTCCTCAATTCTCCCCTTACTTCCCCGCTTCTCCCCTCACTTCCCCGCTTCCCCCCTCACTTCCCCGCTTCTCCCCTCGCTTCCTCGCGCCTTCTCCTGCTCTCCTCGTCGCTCTGGATTCGACCCGGCCCCCTCGTCATACTTCTCATCTTATCGATCCCCTACTCTCTCCCCCCAATCCCTCTCCACCTTCCCCCGTTCCCATACAGATGCTCAAGGCGGGCACATGGATGGGGGCAGCGGCATGCACAGCACTCCTCTTCATGCTCACGCCCTCTCTCTGGCTGCTCGCCGGGGTGCTCGTCATCATCGCCAGCATCGGATACGGCCTCGCCACCGTCAGCTACAACGGCTACCTGCCCCTCCTCGTGCACGCCTCGCCCGAAGTCCTCGCAGCCGAGGCCAAGGCCGACCCAGAAGCAGTCGCAGCCGCACGGGAAGACGTGGAGAATCGGTATTCCCTCATCGGGCTTGCGGCAGGCTGCCTGGGTGATATTCCCATCACGCTGATAGCCTTTGCGCTCACGCTTGTTTCCTCGGACGAGTCGGTTCAGATGCGCGTTGCCACCGCGTTTTGCGGGCTCTGCTGGATCCTCTTCGCGCTCCCCACTTTTCACTTCCTCCGTGCCCGACCGGGACCCCCGCTCCCACTCCCCGCTCCATCCTCTGTGGGGAATCACGAGGCAGAGGGGGCGCGGGAAGGCACGGACAGGGGCTGCTGGTCCGGCTGTAGCGGTGCCGGCTGCTACAGCTCGGGCGAGACCTGCCGGGGTTGCAGCTACAGCTGGGGGTCCAGCTATAGCCGGGTGCGGTTCTTTCTTAGCGTTGTCGGGGCGAGCTGGAAAGGCATGGGAGACACATTAGCAGACGCGTACCGGCACCACCGGAACGCGCTCGTGTTCATCGCATGCTACTTTGTGTACGCTGATGGGTTTTCCACTATCATCCAAGTGGGGGTTATATTTGGGCAGCAGGATCTCTGCGTGCCGCCCGCAACACTCGCCATCCTCGCCACCTCGGTTTCGTTCTGGGCGGCAGCCGGGATGCCGGTTCTCTACCTCATTCAAAGACGAACCAAGTGGAGCAACAAGACAATGGCGATGATTGCTCTGGGCGGCATGCTACCCCTGCCGCTGTGGGGCCTTATCGGCTACTTCACAGACAGCTTCGGGTTGAAGCACACATGGGAGTTATTCGCATACGTGGGGTGGTTCGGCCTGTGTCTGGGCCCACTACTGTCCTACTCACGTACGCTGTACGTGGACCTGATGCCGACTGGCAAGGAGGGGGCGTTCTTTGCCATCTACACCATCAGTGACAAAGGCAGCTCATCCTTTGGCCCATTCGTCGTCGCCATCATCGCCCAGGTGAGATATGCTCGTTTCATTTGTCGTGTGCTAACCTGCTCCTTGCCAAGCATTGCGGTCAATTGTGTTTGCCGAGTGAGCTCCTTGATGTGCTGAGCTGGACACACATCCGCATGGGTTCCATCCATCAATGTGATGTGCAGAGAGGCCACCCACATGGCAGTAAAATGCCCATTCACAACCTCAATCTCATCTCATCCCACTTGCCTCCATCTCAATACTGTACCCTAACTCTTGCTTACTCGCTTCCCGCCTTTCCCACGACCCCCTCCCCCTCCCTCCAACCCCCACCCACCTTCACCTCCATCCTGCAGGTTTCTGGCACGATCCGGCCCACCTTTGTGTACATATTCCTGGTCATGTTCATACCCCTTATAGTCATCATCGTTTGCCTCGACCACAAGCAAGGTATGGAAGACGCCGGGCGCAACAAGTTCACAACAAAGAAGACATTGGAGGATGGGAAGGATGTTCCTAGTGCATGTGGGGAGGGATTGGAGATTCACTCCTCTGCTGATGCCCGATCCAGTCACAGTGGCAGCAAAAGAGATGATGCAGGCTAGGGAGGACATGACATGCCACAGCTAGTGACATGTACTGGTGCCCTCATACCGTATAACTACGGTAATTTCATTATTCAGTGTTCACTAAGGGGGTGTTCTTGTGGAGACACTTTGTGTCTCAATCACTTTGTGACACCCAAAACAATATGTACTGTATGGTGTCTCAAATGCGAGTCGCCTCACAACGACTTTCACTGTATTTTTTATTGGTCAGCGCGGAATGCGCTGACGTCGCTGACGAATTGCGATGAGACCAGTCATTGTTAAAAAATCGTACGCGACTCGGAATGTCGACACGGCCACATGCACCTGGACACCCGAAAATGCCAATATCGCGAGGGAAAAAAGTCCCGCGTATTGAAACCACGCCCGGGGGTTGAAAAAACGGGTGTACAGTCACCCAATCAAATGCATGTCTCTGTACATTTCTTTTCATCGCATCCAGTGAAAAGTGTCCAACTGTCCCGGCCAATCTGTCGCCATAAGTCGTGGTACACTTGATGTTTGTGACGCGACATTGGGAAATTTTACAAGCGCGACTCGGGAAAATGGGGGTTGAGACACGAGTGTCTCCACAGGAACACCCCCTAAGGGTGCATTCCGCTGTGGACCATGTCCCAATCGATGCGTCCAAATCGATTGTGACGCGTACGTACAGCATATGCTGCCAGGTGTCAGAATGCCGGGCCGACCGCGGTTGTCGCCAAATGTATTTATCATTGGGTGACGTGAAACACGGAGCAGTCGCCAACCAGGGCTCTTGCTAGGATTTAGGCCTGTCTGAAGTCCCCCCCCCCCCCCCCCCCCCCAAAAAAAAAAAAATCGTTTTGTCTGACGTTCAGACGGGCAAAAAAAAAAGTCTGATTTTTCAGACGAAAGTTGGAGCTTAGTCTGATTTATAAGACAAAATGTTTTCCATGGTCTGTTTGCTGTATTACACTAGTCAGCCATGAAAACGGTATGATTCAGTCTTTACGAAGTACGAAATGAATGCGCGACGTTGACAACATGCTAGCAGACAATCATAGCAAGTTGGGCGCCTAGAGGGACTGAGGGGGGGGGAAAGTTGGGCTGCGAGGGACATGCATGGGTGGGTCCGTGTCTTACGCGACGGACCAGGGGGGTGGAGGGACTTGAGGGGAAGGGGGCTGGGCTGGGAAAGGTGTAGGGGAGCTAGGCGTGGGAAGGGGGGATGGACTGGGGTTGCGCAGCGAGAGGCTGGGCTGGTAGAGGGGTGACTTGGTGATGAGGTTGGGTTAGGAGAAGCGCGTGAGGGACGGGACTTAGGGCAGGGGGGACTGAGGGGAAGGGGGGGGTGGGAGGGGGAGGGGGCAGGCCAGTACGGTACTTTCTCGGTATCATATTAAATTGTACGCGCTTTCTGAAATTTCTGACGGAATATAACACTGTCATTTTTTCCAGACGAAATGAAATCATTCGTCTTGTGGTTCAGATGAAAAAAAAACTATGGTCTGGAAGATCAGATGAAAAAAGGAAATCAGGTCTGATTTTCAGACCATCAGACCGATTTGGTCTGGTAACCAGAGCCCTGTCTGTCAGAACTTATAGCTTATGCTTTTGTGTAGGCTATAGTGGGGTATCCCATAGGGGGTACAACCCAATTAGGGTTGGTACTTGTACTCACACATTCACGTTCCTATTCTCACATGGAATCAGAGCAGGTCCCATCCTAGGGACTGTTCTCTAGGGCCCACCGAAGCGCGCCCCGAGGCGCGCGTTCTTTTTTTAGCGACCCTCCGTGTCGCCCTTCCCCTCGCGGCCCCGCCGCCCTTCTCTCGGCCCCGCCGCCCTTCAGTTGCGGCCCCGCCGCCCTCTAGACGCGGCCCCGCCGTTTCCTAGTCGCGGCCCCGCCGCTTCCTCGTCGCGGCCCCGCCGCCTCCTCGACGCGGCCCCGCCGCTTCCTCGTCGCGGCCCCGCCGCCTCCTCCTCACGGCCCCGCCGTTTCCTCGTCGCGGCCCCGCCGCCTCCTCGTCGCGGCCCCGCCGCTTCCTCGACGCGGCCTCGCCGCTTCCTCTTCGCGGCCCCGCCGCCTCCTACCTGCGGCCCTACCGCCGCCCTACCTGCGGCTCTCTGCCGCCCTACCTGCGGCCCACCAGCCGCCCTACCTGCGGCCCACCAGCCGCCCTACCTGCGGCCGTCCGCCGCCCTACCTGCGGTCGTCCCGCCGCCCTACCTGCGGCCCACCAGCCGCCCTACCTGCGGCCGTCCGCCGCCCTACCTGCGGCCGTCCCGCCGCCCTACCTGCGGCTCACCCGCCGCCCTACCTGCGGCCGTACGCCGCCCTACATGCGGCCCACCCGCCGCCCTACCTTCGCGGCCCAGCCGCCCTACCTACGCGGCCCTAGCACCGGCCGGGCCGCCCAGCAGCCGCCGAGCCGCCCAGCAGCAGCCGAGCCGCCCAGCATCAGCCGAGCCGCCCAGCAGCAGCCGAGCCGCCCAGCAGCAGCCGAGCCGCCCGGGAGCAGCCGAGCTGCCCAGAGCCGCCCAGCCGCCCAGCAGCAGCCGAGCCGCCCGGGAGCAGCCGAGCCGCCCAGGAGCCGCCGAGCCGCCCAGCAGCAGCCGAGCCGCCCCGCAGCAGCCGTACCGTCCAGGAGCCGCCGAGTCGCCCTGCTACCAGGCCGCCCGACCTGCCCTGTCTGGTGAGCACGGCACTGCCCTACTGCTACTGCGTGCCCTTCTCCACTGCTTGCACTGCTAGTCTGTCGTCATGGCTACCCCCAGTGTCCTAGCTTTTGACGCTGAGGGCAGAGCCATTGACTTTGAGGTCTGGGTCGACGACCTGCAGTTGTTTTTACAGTGCGATAGGGCGGACGGTCTTTCTCTCTTTGACCTCACCTCTGGCGCCTCTCCTGCTCCTGCTGCTGATGCTAACCCCACTGTTCGCTCTCAGTGGGCCACCCGCGATGCTGCTGCACGTCTGGCTGTGCGTCCCCACTTGCCCACCACTGAGCGCGCGCACTTTAGTCAGTACAAGAGTGCTCAGACCTTGTACGACGCTGTAGTTGCGCGCTACTCTTCCCCTGCCACTGCTGCACTGAGCCGTCTCATGCTACCGTACCTCTTTCCCGATCTCACTGCCTTTCCTACTGTCGCTGATCTCATTACGCACCTTCGCACTAGTGACACTCGCTACCGCGCCGCCCTTCCTGCTGAGTTTTGCGCCAAGAACCCCCCCCCCCCATGTACATCGCTCTCTATTACATAGTCACTCGTCTCCCTGACTCCCTTCGCGTAGTCAGGGACCACTTCCTCTCAGTCTGTCCCACCACCCTCACTGTCGACCTCGAGAAGGCCCTCCTAGCGACGGAGAAGAGTATAGTCGCTGTAGGAGCCTCTCGTGGAGACCCGCGCACCCCCATCTTTGAGGGGTGTTCTCCTTCCCCCCTGCTGCCCTCTGTTGCCTCTGCTGCTGCTGCCGACCTGCTTGGTCTTGAGTCGGTTGGCGCGGCGTCTGCCCCTTGCGGGAGACGCCGCCCTGGCAAGGGCAAGGGGGGCAAGGGCGCGGGTGGAGCTGGCGGGGGCGGTGGGGGTGGCGGTGGAGGCGGCGGAGGAAGTGGGGGTGGCGGTGGGAGTGGTGGCGGGAGTAGTGGTGGTGGCGGCGGCAGCGGCGGCGGAGGCGGTGGCGGCGGAGGCGGTGGGAGCGGAGGCGGTGGTGGTGGCGGAGGTGGAGGAGGTGGTGGCGGGGGAGGTGGAGCTGGTCGGGGTAGTGCCCCGCAGCGGAGCGGCTCTGGTGGTGGTCCGCGGCAGCAGCAGCAGCAGCAGCAGCGTGCTCGGGACATCCCCCCGCCTCAGCAGCTCCGTGAGTGGTACGCGCAGAGTCAGCGTGGTGGAGGTTTTGGCCCGTGCACCTACGTTCTTCGCAGTGGCGAGCGCGCGGGTGAGCAATGTGGGGGTGCCCACGCCACCCGGCGCTGCTTTGGCCGCCTGACGGACGCTTGGCGTCAGCAGTTCCCTGACGCCTCTGAGATCCCCCGCTGGGGAGACCTTTCTAGAGCCGGTGTAGCGATCTTTGAGCTAGACTTTGATGCTATCCTTGCTGCCATGTATGCTGTGTCTATTAGTGATGAGGGTGACTGTTACCGGTGTTTCCCGCCTGACCCGGGCATTGGTACGGCTGCGCTAGGTGCATGTGACACTGCTGCCCTCTCAGGTGCTGGTGAGGCTGCGCTCTCAGGTACTGGTGAGGCTGCGCTCTCAGGTCCCGCGTCGGCTTCGGCCTCCCTCACCTTAACACTTGACTCTGGGGCTTCTCGCTCCTTCTTTCGGGACCGCACCACACTCACGCCGCTTGGCCGGCCGGTTGCGGTCTCCCTGGCTGACCCCTCTGGGGGTCCTGTCCTCTCTCACTTCTCCACTGTTCTACCGTGTCCAGCGGCCCCCTCGGGCGCCCTGTCAGGCCTGTACCTCCCCTCGTTCTCGACGAACTTGGTGAGTGGTGCTGCCCTACAGGATGCGGGGGTTCACCGGTTTACTCCTGCGAGTCAGCGGATGACCCACTGCACGGACGCGCGCACAGGTCGGCACCTAGCCACGTTCTCCCGTCGGCCGGGGTCGAGCCTCTACACCCTGACCACTGAGTCTCCTCCTGTCCCTGTGTCTGGCCAGGTAGCTGCGTCCAGGTCTGGTCCTGAGTCTGCCCCCTGCTCGTGTCGCCTCCTGTCTCACGAGACCCTCCTGTGGCACCACCGTCTTGGCCACCCCTCCTTGCCCCGTCTCAGGGACATGGCTTTCCGTGTCCTTGTCTCTGGTCTTCCCCGGTCTCTCCCTCCCCTTCCTTTGGGACCAGGACCTTCCAGTGTCCCTTGTGTCGAGGGGCGCCTCCGGGCTGCCCCCCACTCCTCACAGTTTCCTCCGACAGAGGCTCCTCTGCAGACGCTTCACATGGACCTGTGGGGCCCGGCCCGCGTCCGTGGACAGGGTCACGAGCGCTACTTTCTGCTGGTGGTTGACGACTACTCGCGTTTCACCACAGTCTTCCCCTTGCGCAGCAAGGGTGATGTCACTGAGGTGTTGATCGACTGGATCCGTGCAGCTCGTCTCCAGCTCAGGAGGAGCTTCGGCTCGGACTTTCCTGTTCCGCGTCTGCACTCTGACCGAGGCGGAGAGTTTTCCTCTGGCCTTCTGCGAGCCTACTGTCGTGCACAGGGCATCCGCCAGACCTTTACGCTTCCGGACTCTCCACAGCAAAATGGGATTGCTGAGCGCCGCATTGGCATGGTCATGGACGTCGCCCGTACGTCCATGATGCATGCGGCTGCCCCCCATTTTCTGTGGCCGTTTGCGGTGAGGTACGCGGCGCATCAGATCAACCTTCACCCCGGGGTTTCCCGGCCCGGGAAGGTCCGTACCTCCCCGGCCCTCCTGTGGACTGGGAAGGTCGGCGATGCGTCTGCGTTCCGTGTCTGGGGATCTCGGGCGTTTGTCCGCGACTTGTCTGCGGACAAGCTGTCCCCCCGTGCTTCTCCCTGTGTCTTCCTTGGCTTCCCCCCTGACGCTCCAAGGTGGCAGTTCTACCACCCCTCCTCTCGTCGTGTTCTGTCCTCCCAGGACGTCACGTTCGACGAGTCAGTCCCCTTCTACCGCCTCTTCCCCTACCGCACTCCTTCCCTCCCCCCGCCACCGGACTTCCTTGTGCCAGGTCCCCCCCCGGTAGACCCCCTCCCCCCCTCAGGTTCCTGCCCCTTCAGGTGTGTCCCAGGTAGACGCCATCGAGCCGGTCGAGGTTGATGGTGACTCTAGACCTGCTGTGGGTGCTGAGCCTGGGGGTGCTGACTCTGGGGGTGCTGTGCGCGTGGGTGCTGAGCCTGGGGGTGACGAGCCTGGGGTTGCTGAGCCTGGGGGTGCTGTGCGCGTGGGTGCTGAGCCTGGGGGTGACGAGCCTGAGGTTGCTGAGTCTGGGGGTGCTGCGCCGGAGAGTGTTGAGCCTGGAGGTGCTGCGTCTGGAGCTGCTAAGCCAGGAGGTGCGGAGCCTACGGCCACTAGACCTCCCCTTGTGGCGTCTAGCGGTGCTGGGCCTGGAGTTTCTCCGGGTGTTCCGTCTTGGCGGGAGCCCCTCTCTCCACAGGAGCTGCGCGAGTGGTTTGCTCGCCGCTGGAGGCGTACTGCTGGAGCTGGAGCTTCTTCGGCCGCTGAGGGTGCTAGTGCCGCCGGTCCTGGAGCTGCTGGGTCTTCGGGTCCTACTGGAGCTGGAGCTGCTGAGGGTGTTGGTGCTGAGACTGCTGCTGTCTGTCCTGGAGGTGGTCCTGCCGCTGGAGGTGCTGTTGGCACTGGTGCTGCTGCTGAGGGTTCTGGTGCTGTCTCTGCTGTGCCTGGAGTCCCTGCGCGGCCTCGGCCGTACTTCGTTCCGCTCCTGCAGCAGGTTCTTGGTCTTCCTCCTTCTGTCGAGTGTCCGCCGTCTGTCCAGTCGCAGTCACTGTTCGAGCCGGCCTCCCCACTGCCTGCTCCCTCTCCTTACACTGGTCCTACTGGAGGTCTCGCTGAGCGTCGTGAGCCTGCGTCTCGTCCCGCGTCGCCTGTTCGTGCTGCTCGCGCTAGTGGTCGCGGTTCGCGTCAGCGTCCTCCTCCTGTCCCTGGCACGCACCGGATGTCTCTGCGTCCGTCCACTGCTCCTCTGCGTGCCCCTTTGCCTTCTCCTCCTGAGTCCTCTCTTCCTGCACTTGCCGACCCGGAGTCGGACTCTCTTCGTGCTGCCAGTCCTACTGTCATGCGTTTTCTTTCTACTGTTGTCACTGACCCCTCTTTTGAGTCCACTACTGCGTCTGCTCTTGTCGCTGAGCTCGTCGACTTTGCTGCTCGCTGTCGTCTAGACTACGCTGCTAGTCTTGTTGCTGAGTCTGCGTCTGTCTGTCCTCCGTCCGTCGGGGGTGAGTGTGCTCTTGGCATGGACGTCCTTGAGGACAAGCAGGAGGAGTTCCAGTGTCTGGCTGCTGCTTCACCTCATCTCGCGTCTATAGTGCTTGCCCCTGAGGGAGACCCGAATGCACTAGACATCCCGACTCCGCGTTCTTACGCGGAGGCCGTAGAGGGTCCCTACTCCTCTCAGTGGCAGGCAGCTATAGATGCAGAGATGGCTTCCTGGAAGTCCACAGGCACCTACGTTGACGCGGTTCCCCCTCCTGGGGCGAACATCGTCAGTGGCATGTGGATCTTCAGGGTGAAGCGGCCGCCGGGCTCTCCACTTGTCTTCAAGGCGCGGTACGTCGCTCGTGGCTTCAATCAGCGGCAGAGAGTTGACTACTTTCAGACCTTCTCTCCCACCCCGAAGATGACCACTCTTCGGGTGCTGCTACACATAGCCGCTCAGCGCGACTACGAGCTTCACTCTCTTGACTTCAGCACTGCTTTCTTGCAGGGTAGCCTGCACGAGGAGATCTGGCTGCGCCGTCCACCTGGCTTCACTGGGACTTTCCCTCCTGGCACCTAGTGGAGCCTCCGATGGCCAGTCTACGGTCTCCGCCAGGCACCGCGTGAGTGGCACAACACAGTGAGGACTACGCTTGCGGCTCTTGGGTTTGCTCCGTCTACTGCTGACCCGTCGTTGTTTCTGCGCACCGACACCTCTCTGCCGCCGTTCTACATCCTCGTGTACGTCGACGACTTGGTCTTTGCCACTGCTGACACTACTGGACTCGCCTACGTGAAGTCCGAGCTGCAGAAGAGACACACGTGCACAGACCTCGGTGAACTGCGCAGCTACCTTGGCTTGCAGATCACTCGGGACAGAGCACGCCGCACCATCACCTTGACTCAGTCACACATGGTGCAGCAGGTCCTTCAGCGCTTCGGCTTCACGTACTCCTCGCCTCAGGCCACTCCTCTGGCTACTCGCCACTCGCTCTCAGCTCTGCCTTCGGATGAGTCCGTAGAGTCGAGTGGCCCGTACCCGGAGCTTGTTGGCTGCCTCATGTACCTGATGACCTGCACACGACCTGACCTTGCATACCCTCTTAGCATTCTTGCACGCTATGTTGCTCCTGGGAGACACCAACCAGAGCACATGGCTGCAGCGAAGAGGGTGTTGCGCTACTTGTGCAGTACGTCGGGCATGGGGCTAGTGCTTGGAGGGCGGAGTCCAGTGGTCCTCACTGGTCACGCGGATGCTTCTTGGGCTGACGACCAGGCCACGCAGCGGTCGTCGCAGGGGTACACCTTCAGTCTTGGTTCTGGCTTTGTCTCTTGGCGGGCTACTCGCTCGTATTCTGTTCTCGGCTCCAGTTGTGAGGCTGAGATCTACGCCGGGGCCATGGCTGCACAGGAGCTTCGCTGGCTCACCTACCTGCTGACTGACCTTGGAGAGGTGCCTCGTTCTCCTCCAGTGCTGTACGTAGACAACAAGGCCATGCTGGCCTTGTGTCGAGAGCAGCGCTTGGAGCAAAGAACGAAGCACATTGCTCTCCGTTACTTCCTTGCTCGTGAGCTGCAGCAGCGTGGTCAGTTGCGACTTGCGTACGTGGCCTCTGAGGCCAACACTGCTGATGTTTTCATGAAGGCACTTCCGCCTTGTGATCATCAGCGCTTCTACACTCAGCTGGGACTTGTACCTGTCCTACTTCACTTGCTCACCTCTTGACCTTGCTTGTACTCTTGCATATATATATATATATATATATACCTGCTCTTGCTTGTTTAGCCTTATAGATATATGTCTCGTCTTGCATGTGAACTGGCCTTGTGGCCTTGACCTTGTGCTCGGACTGTGTGGTGACTTTGTGATCCACCCTGAGCTTTGCTTTGCTTTGCTTGACTGGTCTTGTGACCCCTTGTTCTCCCCCACTTTTCCTATGGGGGTGTGTCAGAACTTATAGCTTATGCTTTTGTGTAGGCTATAGTGGGGTATCCCATAGGGGGTACAACCCAATTAGGGTTGGTACTTGTACTCACACATTCACGTTCCTATTCTCACACTGTCGCCAGCTAATTGTGACACATTCCATCAATCACACGCGGTGCCAAATGTCAACTCATGCGGCATGAACGTATCTAGACGAAATCTCCAAAAACCCACTATCCCCATCAACACGTACACTGCGTCGTGATTAGTCGAGACTGTTACGATGCGAAGTTTTATGAGAAGGCATTCCTGTATGCTGCAGGAGCCGACTCTACCGAGTACGAAGCTGAGGAGTCAGAAGAGCCGAAACAACGCACCAACCGTCAGATCAAGACCGATGCAGGCAGAAACATTTACAGTGAAAAGAGCGGGAACGGTTTTTGAACGGGTTCCCGCGCCGCACGGTTTTTGAAATTCAGTCGCAATAAGGGAATGTACCCCTTAGAGTACATGGCTAGTCTAGGTCCTTTCGTATTCCCATGTACTCTTATATAAACTCGATGTATGCATGATATCATCAACTCAGTCATTTTACATTCACTCTGACCTGAGATTCACACTTCCGCTGCAACTACTCCGCGATCGACCCTTAGCGATCCTTCGCTAAGTCCCACTTGGGATTGTAACATGGTATGAGAGCTGTTCAGGGATTCTTCGCAACTTCACTTCAGTAAATTCGCCGAATCAAAATATGGCGAGCGGCACAAGCTCCAAGACCAAGATGGCCGGAGGATCCGGAGGCCAAGCAAATCTGATGGCTGAAGGACAACCCAATCTAGCTGCGACAAGTTAGGCGACAACCACGATCGGCACTGCCGCCCTCGAGCAACTTTTTCGCTCGACTTTCAACTATCGAGAAAGAACTCCAAGAACTGTGCAAAGGCGATGCGGGAATCTCTTCCCAACCAGCACAACCTGGAAATCCGGCTGAGAAAAGTCGTGATACCGCCGCGCACACCTTCTCCCTCGACACAGACAAATCAGCAACAACTGCCCCCCGTCCAAGTGATGAGGCTATCAACTCTGCGCCAACACGCTTCCTCAGTGTTTCAAAGATTAAGACTACTGCCGCGTTTGACGGCAAGGATTTCTATACATGGAATTGAGAAAGCTTGCTTTCTTTCTTATCAATTGGCATCGTTCTCATTACAAATGGGGCATCGTTCTCATTACAAATGGCGTATTACAACATTTGCATCATCGTTCGACATAAGCTAGTGCGGACTAATAACACTAGCTATTATGTACCCTATCCAAGTGGCATTAGCAAGGCGGTTTACACTGGGGTGGGTGGTGGGAATGTTGAGTGAGCCGTTTGAAAATTGAGAAACGTGGGTGGAGGGAAATGAACTCCAACCCACGGTTTTTGTAGTTGGAGAAGGGCGTTTAGCGCGCTTCGACGATGCCAATTGTGCAGTACAAGCAGCTTCGCTTTCACAATACACAATTTTAAAAAACACTACATGTGTGTTTAAAAATTATAATATTGAGAAAGCTTGCTTTCTTTCTTATCAATTGGCATCGTTCTCATTACAAATGGGGTCTCTGAGACATGGGCAGCGGGGGCCTCCGGTTGCGTACGAGTGCCTCTGTGTGTTGCGCCGATGACACCGCATGCGTCGAATCTTGTAGGGTACGGGAGGCTTCGATGAGGGGCTCGACGTATGGCGTAACATACATTTCCTTTGCTGTGTCGCTTCGCCATCTGCCCAGCCGTTTGAAGACTCTATCTGGCACTCCCGTGTTGGCTGCTACTGTGGCTGCACCTTTTCGGAAAGAATGGGTGCCTAGCTGCAACTCTCTAAGGCCAACCTTTGCGAAGGCTTCCTTGCACCAGTTCCGGATCGTAGTGTATGAAGGTGGCCTAGCCTGGCCCTCGCTGGTTGAACCGTGACCGAAGACACGAATCAATGGTCCCTCTGACCGTGGGCCATAGCCAGCGAGTCGGATGAAGCGTCGGGTGCAGCGCACTGGGCAGCAGGGGTCCGCCGTTGCTGCAATGGGTATCCAAGTGCCGTGACCAGCTTGATCGGTCTTGGAGTGTGGTATGAGAATCCACATGACCTCGTCGTCGAATTGGATGTCTTGCCATTTTATGGCTACTAGGTCAGAGTATCGCAGGAATCCGGAGTACATGAGGATGGGTATCAACCCTTTCTGAAATTGTGCAGGATCGTCGGACTGCAAGTAGCTCGCGGCCATTTCCTAGACTTGTTGGATCGAGACGGGTTCCTTCAGACGAGTAGGGCGTGGGCAGTGTCGCTTTGCATAGTCACGGACTTGGGTGGTGAACGGTCCGGTTGTCGGGCATTTGCTCCCGGTCATGCGATGGGCGAAGCTGACCGCTGAGCACGTTAGCTGCACTACGGACAGGGTGGCTTTGCGTCGGATTGCGTGTACCAGGTATAGCGCGAGGGTCATGTCGGATGCCGGGAGGAATGGAAGGTTCACTTTTGTGCAGAAGGCTCGAAACTTGGCCCAGTATGGTTCATATGTCCGGATCGTAGAATCGGCGCGGGACTGCGCGAGCATGTTGATCAGTTGGTCGTGTAACTTTGGGAGCAAATCTGAACACAAGGTGTATATATTTTGAATTAGTCAAATGCCACTCGCAGTGCAATGATTGGGCTGTGCGGTAGTCCCATGCCCGAAAAAGCAGTTGAATGGGACCCTACGTCTAGGCATTGGCTTCCGTGTGTCAGAGGGATGTGCGCGTGGATGTGTGGTGCCCAAGTGCGTGGGGAGGGTTGCAAGAGTGGCCACCAACTTGCGCCTGGCCAGTGCGGAACTATCAGTGTGAGTGATGCATGGGTGCGTTGTGCGTGATGGAGGACGGCTGGGACCAGTTGAGGTGGGGGGAAGGCGAAGTTGTTTTCAGGTGTCCACGCGATCGAGAACGCATCAACTGCAATGGCTGCCGGGTGGGGAATCTTTGAACAGAAGCGCGGCAGTTGGGTGTTGCGGGAGTTTGCGAAAAAGGTCGATGGAGTGAGGACCCCAACGACGTTCCAAGATCCGGAACCACGGCGTTTTCAGCGCGTAATCGTCGTGGTCGACCATTTTTGAAAGCTCGTCGGCGTGTGTGTTGAGCTCGCGCAGAATCCATTCAATGATCAAGCGCGTGCCAAGCGCCATGCATGTTCGGATGATGCTCTTGCATGCCGTTGTGAGGTCGGGGCTGTGAGAACCGCCTTTGCGAAGGATGAAGAATACGCCCTGGTTGTCCACCCGCACGAGAACGTGTTTTTGCTTGATCTTGTTCGCGTACGTTTGTAGCGCCCAAAGGACGCCTTCGATCTCCCGTCGCGTGCTGGACGTTCCTCGTAGCGGCTCTGACATGGTTGCGCTAGCTTCTTCGATGCCACCCGGAAATGTGGTCAGAGTGGCGCCCCAACCATGAGAGCTGGCATCCACGTGGATTACCGCGTCGTAGCTGTTCTTGACGTGAAAAGGTGCGCCGTTGAAACGGTCGAACTCCTCTAGCCAAAATTGGAGCTCTTCTGCTGCAGATGGGGGGATAACGACGCTGCTTTTCGATGACGGTGCGTCGTCGATCACTTGTAACATAGCATGGCTGAATGCGCGAGCTGTCGCGCCAAGTGCGACACCCATCGATGCGAGCATGCCAGTGATTCTGGCCACGTGGCGGACCGGGACTGGTCGGCATGCCTTGCTTGCGCTCAGGAGGTTCCGGATGGTTGCATGTAGTGAGGCTCGTCGGTCCGGACCGATGGAGAATCGGCCGGTATCGGTCTCGAGTTCTACGCCCAGGAATCGGAGACGCTGCGATGGTGACAGTTGTGATTTCTTCGCGTTTATCACAAGGCCTGCCTCTTTAAGATCCAATATCACCCGCTGGCAAGTTGCTTGCGCGTTCTCTTTCGACTGGCAGAGAAATAAGATGTCGTCCATGTAAGGTACGACTCGGATGCCTTGTTCTCGCCAACGCCGAGCTAGTTGTTTGATGAGCTGCGTGAAAACGAATGGAGCTGTCGCGAGGCCAAATGGTAGTGAACGGAATGCGTATGTGCGCTTATCAAATTCAAAGCCAAGGAACTTCCAGCACGATGGGTGGATGTCGATGTGGTGGTAACCAGATTTGAGGTCAATGGAGAACATCCAGTCCCCAACGCGCGCAAGGTCGGCGACGCGGCTGAGCCCTTCGTACTTGAACTTGGGGATGATCAAGTTGGCGTTGACTTTCCTCAGATCAAGAATGAGCCTGCATTTGTCTTTTTGCTCGACCACGTTGAGTGGACTTATGCATGTAAGCTCCGTTGCGGCCATCGGAATTGCCGCTCCCGTCTCTATGAGTTCTTGGATGGCGGTACGTGTGAACGTGGCATGCGTGTTTGCCCCGACATGATTGCGATCGTGGAAATGTTGCGGTGGGCCGTGGCTCCATGGCAACCAGTAACCCTTGGCAATGACGGAGAGGACAAGGCTGCTGGGGCACCATGAGCTCCACCACGCAAATGTCGCGCGAAGACGACCGCGCATGTGTGTAATAGTTCTGTCTGTAACGGCAAATTCGTACGGATCGTCGTGGCATGCCGCCTCGCACCGTCGTGCTCCTGTACATTTGAGGCCAAGTGGTATAAGCTTTGAGTATTCCACGTTAAAGCATGCGTGTGCATGTACTTGTACGGGCAACCATTGATCGAAGGTGTGAAGAGAATAAACAATTGAATGAAATGTCAACGAATGTGTCGGGAATGTTAACGCATGTCAACGCATGTCTCTTCTTCTCCTCGTTTCCCCTTTTTTTTTTTTTTTTTTTTTTTTTTCTTGCCCCGTCGTCCACTTGGTAGGACATGGTTGTGCCTGCCCTTAGTGCGTAGGGGCTGATGCCTAGGGCCATGGACACCGTTGTCCATTGTGCTTTCTCCCATTCTCTCTTATCTCTCTCTCTCTCTCTCTCTCTCTCTCTCTCTTCCTCTCTCTCTCTCTCTCTTTCTCTCTCTCTCTCTCTTCTCTCTCTCTCTCTCTCTCCCTCTCTCTCTCTCTCTCTCTCTCTCTCTCTCTCTCTCTCTCTCTCTCTCTCTCTCTCTCTCTCTCTGCTCCTCCTCTTGATTTTCATAGTCTCTTTGCCAAAACCATAGGCCTTTAGGAAGGTAGTTTTTATTAAATCAACCAACACACATAGCAATGCTTTCCTAGCATGCCACCAAGTGGCCAACATATGGGACCGAGGGGTTGTTGTTCCCCTTCCCTATCCTAGGCCCAAGCCTATCCCACCCTTTACTAGGGCTGGCCTCTTGCCATCGCAAACCCCTAGGGTTGCCCACGGTTTTCGCACTCAAGAGTGCACCGTGCCTAGCGCCCAAGCGCCTAGTCTCATGGCCCGCTCCTACACCACCGGAGCGGGTCCCTGGCCTCCATGCCCGTTCCGAGGGCAGGCACTTGCCACGTGGCCCGGCTGGCCGCAGCGGAAGCATGAGCCCCGGAACCCACGGCAATTGGCCGTGGGCGGGGGGCCTCGCTTGGGTAAGAACGGCATCGGCCCGTTGTTTCCGCCGCGGTTGACACGAGCGTATCCGCTTGCCGCACGGTCCATCGCTGCCATGTCCGCGACCGCCTGCTTGAAGGGTCGAGAAGTCAGCAGGCTCTTCTGCTGGTACAGCTTAAAGCGCTTCGCCGTGCGAAAGTCGGAGGCGTCCTCCACTTGAAGCACCTCGAAACGCCCCGCGATGAGGTTGAGAGCGTGTGAGATGAGTTCGAGTCCGCCCGCCGGATCACCGCGCTGCGCCTTGTATTCGGCGTGCAGCAGGTACGCCCGCAGGTCCTTCAGTAGCTCCGCTTGCTCTCGCACGGAGTCGTTGACGAAGGTTGCCGCCGAGAAGGTAAGATTAGAAGAAGGGAGGGGGGGAAGGTTTTCCGTGCCAATAAAATTAACATTGTTGACTGGAGCCTCACCGGCTTCATCTTCAGAGTCGTCGGTGTCGTTGTCGACCGCTGGAGCAGGGGGAGCGGCAGTCGCTGCGTTGTTGTCATGCCGGTTCGTCCGTGCTCCCCGTGTGCCTTTCTCCTTTTTTGCAGTTTCTTTTTTAGCCGACGCAGATGCGGCGGGTAGTGCAGTTTCCGCGGCTGTAACGCTGACGGGTTGCTGCTGTAGAAGGGACAGCAGCGCGTTGACCTGGTCCGGGGTCAACGCCTGCGTCAGCGCAGGGGCGGCGGTCGCGTCAGACGAGGAGACTGCAGTCCGCCTCCTCTGACGCTGACGCGACGGTCCAGCAGCGGGTGCTGGCGTGTGCTCGGCGTCAGTCGCGTGTGCCGCGCCAGTCCCCGTCGCCACTTGCGCCACAGGTGCCACTGGTGCCACAGGCGCCACTGGCGCCACAGGCGCCACTGGCGCCACAGGGACCGAAGGGTGCTGCTGGGTTTCGGCGTTTTTGTGGACCTCGAGCCCGCCCAGCAGCACGTCCACTGCAGTCGGGGCGGAAGGTCCGTCTTGTGCCCGACGCTTGTTACGGCATTCGCCCGCAGAATCGCGGGCGTTACGGTCGGAGTTGGAAGCGGGGGTTGACGAGTTCCCGTTGTTAAGTGTCGGCGTAGGTGCCATCGTTGAGCGATTGAAGTTGAAAATGTCGCTGAGTAAAGTAGAGGGTGACTCGCCTCTAGGAAGCGATTTAATCCTAGCCAGCTTGGAGGGAAAAACTACTCGAGCGGAAAATGTTGAGTGAGCCGTTTGAAAATTGAGAAACGTGGGTGGAGGGAAATGAGCTCCAACCCACGGTTTTTGTAGTTGGAGAAGGGCGTTTAGCGCGCTTCGACGATGCCAATTGTGCAGTACAAGCAGCTTCGCTTTCACAATACACAATTTTAAAAAACACTACATGTGTGTTCAAAAATTATAATGTTTTGAGCTGGAGCTCCTCCTACAAACAGCGCAGATCCACCATTACCTCGACGGCTCTTACCCTAAACCGCTGGAAAACACCGTCGTCGCCAGGGCTCAGTACTACAGTGAGTCCCTCATGGCTTACAGTATGCTACTACGCAACATGACGCCTGCAGAACAACCCAACATACGCTCCCACAATGAGAGCGACGCTCCAGCAATGGAAGCTTGGAAGCACCTCGTTGAAGTTTACCAACCGAAGGATTTCGTCACAGCCAGCAGGCTTCTCCAGCAGCTTCTGGAGATAAAAATGGGGCACGGGGAGAAGGCAGATCCATATATTAACCACTGTCGCAACATCCGTGACCAGATCACGAAGCATGTGAGTACGATCTCAGAAGAGATTTTCGACAATATAGTCCTTCAATGACTCGGGCCTGAATGGAAGCCCTGCAAGGCGTTACTCCGACAGCGAGGAACAATTTCAGAAGCCGCGCTATGCGCCGCTCTCCTATCCGATCAGCAAGATATGGACTCGAGCAGAACAAGCTCTGCGCCGCGCCGAGAGCGCCTCGCCTTCTACACGGACAACCGAGAAGAGCGACGACAACCAATGTGAAAATGAACGAGAATGAAATTAGAGAAGAGGGGTTTCACTAGCAGCAATGAGGATACATATAGCAAACCCTAGAAGGGTTGTTCTCGCTATAGAGCACCCCACTACAGGCTAGAGAATAACATTCTGACAACCAAGGCGCCATTACTGCAAAATATGCAAAGTCTTCGGACACTCAACGGATAGATGTAAATCTCGATCCAACCACTGCCACCCAAATTCCACTCACCACAACAACTGGGTCGGCCGACAAGACGCTCGTCATCCTCAACCTCAGCATCAGCAAGCTTGTCCTCCTGCGCAATACCAGCAAAATCAAGGATCACAGTCAGGAGCTCCCAGGAACGTCATCGCAAACATGGCGACACGACGCCGGCGCACCACTGAACCTGACGAGGAAAACGAAGTTCAAGGAAGACTTCTGGAACCAGAAGAGGGATGGAATAATCCCTTCACCGAGGATCACTACTACCTGCACGACAAAGACGAGCAGGACTGGAACCTTCCAATCACGCTGCGGGAAAGCCCGCCTCATGAAAATCAGCACTACGTGTCAGAATGTTATCTTATGCTCTAGCCTGTAGTGGGGTGCTCTATAGCGAGTACAACCCTTCTAGGGTTTGCTATTTGTATCCTCATTCCTGCTAGTTCAACCCTCTTCTTTCTTCTAACTTTCTCATGCTATCAGAGCAGGTCGATCCCCTTGGATCGATCCTGTGGGTGGGTTACCACCTCCTCGCTTCCGCTGCAACTTTTTCTTCCCACCGTGCGCCCCGAGGCGCGCGGCGGTTTTCTCCCCGCCGTGCGCCCCGAGGCGCGCGGCGGTTTTCTGCCCGCCGTGCGCCCCGAGGCGCGCGGCGGTTTTCTGCCCGCCGTGCGCCCCGAGGCGCGCGGCGGTTCTCTGCCCGCTGTGCGCCCCGGGGCGCGCGGCGGGCTTCTGCCCCGTCGTTCGCCGCGTCGCCCTCTGGAGGCGCCGCGACGGGCGACGGGGACCCGTCGCGGCCCCGCCGCCCCACTTCGCGGCCCCGCCGCCTCACGTCGCGACCCGCCGCCTCACGTCGCGGCCCCGCCGCCTCACTTTGCGGCCCCGCCACCCTACGTTCGCGGCCCCGCCACCCCACTTCGCGGCCCCGCCGCCCTTCTGTCGCGGCCCCGCCACCCTACGTTCGCGGCCCCGCCGCCCTACACCTGCGGCCCCGTCGTCCTACTTGCGCCCCGACCCCTTTTCCCGTCGCCCGTCGCGGCTCCCTCGGGGGCCTGGGGGAGGGGGGCGAGCGCCGCCATCCCACCCTGCCTGTGTTAGGGTTTGGGGGTGGCAAGCAGGGGGTGGTGAGTATGGGGCTGGCACTTCCTCATTCCTCCCTTTGCTCCTCCTCCTCCTTCGACTCCCACTGCTGCAGTTGTCGCTGAGGGGGGTGGATGTGTGGGAGACTGGGGTTTAGGGTTTAAGGGGGGTGCGTGGGAGTGGAGCTAGGGGTGTAGCAGCGGGTGTGTGTCGGGGGGGTGGGACTGTTTGGGGAAGTTGCACGGAGGTTGCCGTCGTGTCGCCAGCAGCACCTGTATTCCGGGGACTTCGTCCGGTAGCCCAGTCGTAGCCAGCTGTGCCAGCCGCCCGTGGGTCCGTTGCTCGTCTGCCGCTACTTTAGCCGCGGGGCCAGTTACTCATGTATTCCGGGGACTTCGCCCGGTAGCCGCTGTGCCAGTCTGCCTCCTGTTGACCGTGTGTCTGCAGCTTCAGCCGTCGCCTCCTATCTCCTCTCCCCTCACTCTCTCTCCTCCTCCTCACTTGCCCGTTGTGACTACCACTAGCTTTGCTCATAATTGTGAACTCTAAACTATTGCTTCTTGAACTTGTGCTCAGAATGTGTGGTGACATTGTGATCCACCCTGAGCTTGTACTGCTTTGCTTGCTCTGCTGATTACACCCCACTTTGGCTATGGGGGTGTGTCAGAATGTTATCTTATGCTCAAGCCTGTAGTGGGGTGCTCTATAGCGAGTACAACCCTTCTAGGGTTTGCTATTTGTATCCTCATTCCTGCTAGTTCAACCCTCTTCTTTCTTCTAACTTTCTCACTACGTACCAGTTGGTTGGAAGGAGGACGAAGATCCTCACTTCCACAGGCGCTTCAAGACCACCTTGGTAACTCCACGATTGACGCTGCTGCTGCGCCGTAACAACACTGACAATTACAACACCTGGTACCTGGACAGCTGCTGCGGCCAGCACATGGTGGGATCCGCGCGCTATGTCTCTAACCTAAGTCGCGTCCCTACAACTTATGTCACCGTCGCCAACAAGGAGCAGCTGCGCGCCAACTCACAAGGACTTGTCGTCCTGCAAGCACGAGACAGCAACACACACATCTCGTTCAACGACGTACTATACGTCCCGAACTTGCGCTTTAACCTGCTCTCCGCTGGACAGCTCCGCGATTGCGGCGTCATCATTCACACGGACCTCGCAACGCGCGATCTCATCCTCACCTATGCTCCCCCGGACACTCCTCCTGAAGAATTCAAGTACCTCGGACAAGCTCGCTCCATCAATGGGATCTATATCCTGGACTTCGACATACCTTCCTGTCAAGCATCGTCGGACGAACTCGTAGACCTTGTCCCCCTCGAGTTCGCCTTCATGAACAAGAAGTCTTGGGAGCATCCGGATGGAAGACCGTGGATTCGCCGAAGCCCTCACCCGCGTGAAATCAATCTTCACGAGCCCGACGCCCACGGACTGTGCACCACCTGACACATACCAACCGCAAGCCGAACGGAGCAAGTGGAGAAGGAGCAAGCGGCAATTCAGGAAGCAGAAAGCGCTAAGACAAGACCAACAGGCATGACTGAAGAAGAACTTGCCATATCATCTCACCGCATATTCGGTGAGCCAAGCGGGAAATTCGGCCAAGAACAGCAGGCGAGACCACGACCTTACTCGGACACCCTACGATTCGTCCTCGAAGCCAACACGCACACCTTCGACGAAGAAGGACGTCCGCGCCCATACACTCGAGAAGTCTACCGCCGCGAAATTGACCCTGCTTGGAAAGACCCTGATGCACCGGAGGAACTGAGCGTCAAAGAAGAACAGGAGAAGGCCCAAGCCAAAAAGCGGTAGAAGCTGTATGAGGAGCGCATCGCGGCAGGATGGGACCCAAACTCTGCGCGCGAGGGATGGGGCAACGAGCCCGCCGATCCAGAAGAAGGCGCAACCTGGGGTTCCACAACGGGAGCATGGGGAACTGGCACGGTCACCAGGGGAGGATGGGGAAACAACGAGTCTGACGAAGGAGTGCTCACGCAAGAAGAATTGGAGGAAGCTGCACAAGAAATGCAAGCTGAGCGCGGCAAAGCATCACCTCGAGTAACCATTCCCCTCGGTCGACCCCCTCGCACTGCCGAACCACCTTGCTCACCACATCACTGGCGTGATCACTGGTCGGAGATTGAGAGGGGGAATGTATAGCCAACACCTCCGCGAGACTCACTCGGACCAATCTCCCGCCCAGATCCGTATGCCCGCTTCATCGAAGGCACCACGACCTCGCTCACGATCATTCCTGATCGCGAATTTCTCGCCTTGTATCTCTCAACGACACCTGCAAAAAGGGAAGCAACGGCAGAAGCAGAAGGAGAGGAGGAGAACAACGAAGCAGAACCAGGAGAAGAGGAAAAACCTCCACTCCAGATCCCAGAACTCACAGCGGAGGAGGCAGCAGAGTACCATACCCGCTACAAGCGCACCTCCGGCATTCATGCCGAGGATGATCTCTGGCACCAGCGGATGGGACACCCCTCGCGCCAGACACTTGCCAATTGCCTCCGTGCAAAGGATTTTCCGCCAGGAGCACTGCTACGCCCCGACGGGACGGAGTTACAACACTCCCCTTGTCCAACCACTTGCATTGTCTGCCCCACAGCCGCACTCTCTCACACTGCCTATCCCTCTCTAGAGCCAAGCACCAACCGCTGCAAGAAATTGGAAAAGGTATACAGTGACTTCATCGTACTCACCTACGACGGACCCAACGGCGAGAAGTACACGCTGACCTTCATCGACGCCTACTCACGCCACGTGTGGGTTGCCAATGTTGACGCCCGCTCCAAAGCCCCGGAGGTGTTCAGTATCTTCCTCGCGCACGCGCAGCGACAGTCGGGAAGGAAACTCAAGATCTGGCAGAGTGATGGGGCAAAAGAATTTCGCAGCAATGAACTAGAGAGCGTGCTCACCGAGAAGGGGATCAAGCATGAGATTTCCCTTCCCTATGCTCACCAACAGCAAGGCGTTGCTGAGCGGGTCAATCGGACCCTCATGACTAAAGTTCGTGCCATCATGAACCAGTCCGGCCTGCCAAAGAAATTTTGGCCGTACGCCATGAATCACGCGGTACGCCTGCACAACCTCCTCTCCACCACCGTCAACAGGGATAACCTGTCACCCCACATGAAGTGGACCGGTTCAAGGGGAGATCCCTCCATGCTGAGGGTTTGGGGGTGCATGGTGCAGTATCGGCCCACTTCGGCTACAATCGGCAAATTCATTCATCGTGCGCGCTGGGGAGTTCATCTAGGACTCAGCCACGAGCACAAAGGATGACTCATCCTTGACATGGACAACCAGGAAGTTGTCCCTGCGCGTGACATCCTCTTCTACGAACGGCTCACCTTGAGGCAGTGGATCGAGGACGAATGCCGCAACCAGGCACGCGGCTACGCCAACAGCGGCCGCAGCTTCGCGACCCCTGAAGATGAAGCAGCAGCAACAGCTCTGGACCGCGACGACACCGACGAACACCCCAGCATCCCCCCTCGCCCGCGCGATGAAGATGATGATGACAGCGACGACGACTCCACGCCAGGACCATCACGGCGCCAGACAGAACCAAGTACCGCACCACCCGGCTACAAGAGCGGAGATGACGACGTGGTTGAAGTCCCCACCAATGCAGACACCACCAACGTGTCAGGCCTTCAACTTCTTGGCCTGCACACGTCCGTTTCTACTCTCGCGCGGACCGTGGAACCTAAGAACCCTCACCAGGCCCTAACCAATCCTCACGCCAAGGAGTGGCATACTGCGATGGATGCGGAACTGAAAGCACTGGAATCGCGCGACACTTGGGTCTTAGTCGATTGTGCAGCAGTGAAGGGGAGGAGGGTGCTCAGTGGGAAATGGGTCTTTCGTCTCAAAACTAACGCTGACGGTACTGTTGAGCGCTTCAAAGCACGATGGGTCGTACGCGGGTACGACAGCGTCGCGGCATAGACTTCGATCAGACCTTCGCTCCCGTCAGTCTCCATACCTCGGTTCGGATTCTACTCGCTATTGCCGCCGCGAAGCACCTACCACTGCGACAGATCGACGTGAAGAACGCGTTTCTATACGCGCTGGTGGATGCTACCATCTTTGTGGAGCAGCCGTACACGTACGGAGAAGGTGATCCCAGGGTCTGTCAACTGAAGAAGTCGACATCACCATCAACCCCGAAGTAAAACAGTTTTGGGGGTTAAATATCACTTACGTGCCAGAAACAATTCATCTGTCAGCCTCCAAGTACGCAGAGCAACTGGGGGAACGCTTCAACATCTCACCCGCACCACTCTCAACTCCCTACCGCAGCCCGAGCACCAACTACAAACCGGACAACAAACCCCTGTCGCGCGCAGGACTACAAATGTACCAACAGAAGTTGGGGTGCCTGCTATTCGCCTCTGTCACCTGCCGACCTGACCTTTCGTACATCGCTAGCCAACTGGCGCAGTACTCTCGCAAGCCAGTAGCTGAGAACCAGCTGGACCTGGAGCGCGCCCTGAAGTACTTCATCTCCACACCTGACATCGGGCTCTCCTACTCCACGCTGACGACGACCTCCTTCAACCTCAACGGCTACGTGGACGCAGACCACGCAGCTTATCCCGCAAATCGACGGTCCCGAACCAGCTTCGTTTTTCGCCTGGAACCAAGTGGTCCAATCTCCTGGAACTCCCAAAAGCATGAGCTGGTTGCCCTGTCGTCGGCTGAAGCAGAATACATCGCCGCGACAGCAGCAGTTCGCGAAAATTCCAACCTCGCCCACTTTTCGACTTCACTGCGACAACCAGAGTGCCATAAAAATCGCGAATAAGCCAGGATTCGTGAACCGCACGAAGCACATCGCACTTCGGTACTTTTTTCGTCAAGGTCGAAATCGACCAAGACAAAGTGGACCTCGCTTACTGCCCGACCACTGAGATGGCAGCAGACTTCCTCACCAAGCGCCTGCCACGTAAGCAGTATAAGCACTGCTCTGACCTTACCGGAGTAGTCAAGCGAGTCAGCTCCACCCGCGCCGAGGAATGAAGGGGAGTGTTACGATGCGAAGTTTTATGAGAAGGCATTCCTGTATGCTGCAGGAGCCGACTCTACCGAGTACGAAGCTGAGGAGTCAGAAGAGCCGAAACAACGCACCAACCGTCAGATCAAGACCGATGCAGGCAGAAACACTTACAGTGAAAAGAGCGGGAACTGTTTTTGAACGGGTTCCCGCGCCGCATGGTTTTTGAAATTCAGTTGCGAATAGGGAATGTACCCCTTAGAGTACATGGCTGGTCTAGGTCCTTTCGTATTCCCTTAGTACTCTTATATAAACTCGATGTATGCATGCTATCATCAACTCAGCCATTTTACATCCACTCTGACCTGAGATTCACACTTCCGCTGCAACTACTCCGCGATCAACCCTAAGCGATCCTTCGCTAAGTCCCACTTGGGATTGTAACAGAGACAACACACACGGAATTATTGACAGGGACGCGCACGTCCCCGCCAGCGCGCCTTCCCCCAGTTCCAATGTTCCTTCCCGACAACTCCTCCACCTCCCAACACCTTCATGTTCATTCTCTGACCAATCACAGACGTTCGCATATAATTGTCGCGCGTGTGTACAGAGTCGCAATACATCGATCGATTGGGACATGCAAACTCGAGACATTTGAGCGCGACTTGGGCAGATCGTGATTGGGACACATCGATTGGGACATGGTCCACAGCGGAATGCACCCTAAAGCTTTTCCCACCCACCCACCTAACACTACCCTGGGAGTTCAATTGAGAGGCAGCAAGGGTGGTGCAGTTTGTACAAGGTACAGTTGGGGTTGAGCATGATATGCCACTTGTGTTGATGAACCTCTGGGAATTACGGTACATTGAAGGTTGGAGTGTCAGTGACGGGTTTAGTAGGAACTAGCATACAACTGCATGACAGCACGTATATTCCCTACATGGGCACAGGCCCTTAGGCATACTGAATAATAATAAGGATCTTTCCTGCATCCATCCCCAGTCCCATCCCTCTTCCCCACCTCAAACCCATCCCATCAACCCAAATGGCCACCTCATAACCTGCCAAAACCACATCTCATTTAAAATCCCCCCCCCCCCCCCCTCTCATCGCGTTCAGATGAGCGCCTCGAGAGGCTTGCCATCGTCAAAGCAACCTATCAGCCCCGCCAGGAACTCCGCATCCGCCAATGTGTCCGCATCCTTCATCCCCATCCCCTTCGCGCCCGCCATCCCCGCGCCATCCGCGCGCGCCCGCGCCAACCCTTCATTCGCTCCGTGCGCCACCACCGCCGCGTCCGCCGCGACTCCCTCTGCGTGCGACGGAGGTGCGGTCGCGCCCGTGATCGCACTGGGCGAGTGCACGCCTTCCTCTTCCGACTCCTCAAAACTCGTCGACGCCAATAATCTCGCGCGCTTGTTCCCGGCGCCTTCCGCAAAAGGCTCCGCCACCTCTAGCTTCCCCGTCTGGCCAACCTTGAGCGCGAAGTCCGCGCTCATCCCCGCATCCGCCGCCGCGTCAGCCGGTTTGTTCGCAACGGGAACGCCGGCGCGAGCGAGCGCGTCGCGTAGCCGCTTGAGTTCGTTCTGCAGGCGGTCGTTGCTCTCTTGGTATTGCCGAATGTGCTCAGACGCCTCGTTCAAGCGCCGCGTGACGGCCGCGTTCTCAACGCGCAGCTTGGCGCTCTGGATCTCCAGCTCCTCGAGTCGCTCCTGCTTCCGCTGCCGAGACCGCTTCGCTGACGCGCGGTTCGACATCATCCTGCGACGAAGGAAACAGGCAACGGAGAAGCACGGAAGACAGAAAAACCCGTTGATCCAACGCTGTAACTGGAGCGCACTAATGGACATATCATAATGAAGATATGACATGACAACAACGTATATTTCCTCCGGCGCCTCACCTCTTATGTTTCTTCGGGTCAAGGTCTGCGAGCTCCTCCGCGGTCATGCCGTCCGTGCTCATCGCGCCCATGTCGCCCGCGTGGAACTCCATCTCCTGTGGCAGCCCGCACGGGATGCCCTGCGCCATGCCCTGCGACATGTACCCCAGCGGGCCCTTGGTCGCCAGAATCGGAGCCGGCGCCGACATGCCGTGCGCGGCGTGCGGCGGCCAGCTCATCGGGAACATCTGCTGCGCGGACGGCGTGTGCGCGGTCGGGGGTTGCATTTGCGGAGGTTTGGGGAGGGCGGGTTGGGCGGGCTGCGGGAGGAGCCACTGCGCTTGAAGCGGTTGGCGGGTTTGAATGGCGGTCATTTGCGATGGGTCTGCTGACATCATACCGTACATTCCGGCGTTACCGCCGAATAACCTGAATCAGGGAGAACGAGGGGAGAGGGGACGGACTAAGCGTTTACTGTCAAGTACTGCGACACGAAGCTGGGGCTTCTTGGCGAGGTTCAAAGCAGGGCGACAGGCGACGATAATAAATCGTGACTTATAGAGAGACCTGTAACTGCCAGCGCGTATCGCTTACCGGCCGCCAGGAGCAGTCATCGGATTCCAGTTCCATGCACCGCCGTACGCAGCAGCGGCATCATCAATTTGTTGCGCACGCCACCTGGCGTCGAGTTCTTCCTCCGCCTCGGACTGAGCCGCGCCGGGAACTACATCAGGGGGGCGACACATGGTGGCTGACCGTAAACGCCGGCAAAGATGGAAACGGCGGGACAGACGCGGCCTTACGAATGCCCTAGAGGTTCAACCTGTACTATGATACTAAGATCTTAGTCAGACTCTTCCTGACTTGTTGGAGTAATGACTAGGCGATGCGATTGAACACTGGACCAACAGGACGAAAGTAGAAGATTCAGTGGTGAGAGTTGAAGGCAAGGCAAAGTATATCCAGCAAAGCAGCCAGCGATTGTGAAAACAAGACAGCGATGCAGAGGGAGCCGTGGGAAATGTAGGACGAGGTGGGGTTGAGGCCGAGAGGAAAGCCAAGAAAGGCGAGGGACGTGGAGGAAACTGAGGGCTCAGCGCAAGCTTGCGAGGCACGCGTGTGGGGGGAGGCTGGGTTGGGGAGGGCTGCGGGGAACAAACAGAAGGAAAACTGTAGGCGGAACATGAGGTCCAGTGGGGGGAAGGTGCGGTTGGGTGGGTGGGGTGGGGAGTCAACTCGGGGAAGGGAAGGGTCACGGGGGAGAGGGGACCACTTTTGGGGCGAAAGGGAAGAGGGAGAGCGGGGTGTGCAGTACATCAATTTGTCAGCTCTCCAATCCACGACCGCGTGCGCGCGTGGCGTGGGTTCAACATGTGCGCAGTGCATCCCCAACTGGGTCGGAAAATGACATGGAAATTGCCTGCAGTCACCGGCAGTGCTGACACGCGTGGCATGATGAAATTGCCAGCAGCACAGCCTAGTCCTTCAGGGAAGCGGGCGCCCTCATCGAGACAGCCTGGCGCGCGACGGACCAGTCTCAGGAGGACGCGCAATCTGCCGCCTTGCCTTCGGGCTGTTTTGAAGATCCTATCGCCACTGGCACATCACTTTGGCGAATCTAAGCTCTGGCTTAGTGTCTGAATGTTTCAGGTACAAAAAAAACTCACAGTTTCAACTCGTACACATGATGCCCAGCCACTGCGCGCGAATTTGCCTTGTACATTTCAGAAACTCTGCACCCGTGTTTTTTTTTCAGACTCAGCTGCACCCAGGTTTTAGGCACGCGGATCAACTTGCATTTGGGCGAGGAAACGCAAAAGTATGAATCTTAGGCGCAAAACAAACCATGCTGACCCGGTAGGTTCTTGTTTCTTGGCCAGAAACAAGCATAAACCCAAAACCCTGAACTGACAGCAACACAGGCCCACCAGCACTGTTTTGGAAAAAAACAATCGCGTTACACCCAGTGTCTTTTAGAAGCACCTCAACACCCTGACAAAATGGAACGAACTAGGCGATATGCCTAAAACGTTTAAGAGCCCAGAGCACAACCCAAGTACGGGGGACTCAAACGGATCAGGTGTAGTGTAAAAACTGTACTGTGGTTGACACCCAAACGGTTTGTGTTCCGTTTTCTGAAACACGTGCCAGGGAAGCACGCATCCAAGTTCAAAGGAATAGTGGACCTACGGTCTGTCGAAGTGTGTTCCATAAATCACGTGGATTCAGAGAGCTGCTCAGAGATTCTTATCCGAGGTGCTAGCTAAAAATTCATGGCTTATTCCGATTGGTTGTGATCGTGACGTGGATATGTGCGCTGGAAAAGCACCGTCACATTATGATGACGCTTGTCTGTGCACCAACGATATGTCCAACCAGAATAACCAGCCAGCGGGATTGACAGGCGCTGAACCTGTGCCCCCAAATTGTTAGGGCGAGTTTGATCCGAAGAAGGTCACACGTAGAAATTTTGAAGTTTGAGACAGTCACCCTGGCTCCAGCTAGCAACTACCGAAATGAGACTGCAACTGGCCATGGGGAGCATTTCGGATGACCCCTCGATTTCAGAAAAAAACGGATTTATGTACTCAAAAGATGAACCGCTGATCACGATAAACCTCGCTAAAGCCATTCTCACTGTGAATGATCGTGATACAGTGTTCTGGGTATCCCAATGAGCAAATGTATACGTGAGCTTCAGCCCAAAAAATATTATTGTCAATGGTTTGTTCAGGCCTTTTAGACTGACGTGTATTCTGGTCCAGAAGCTCTTTAGCGGAGATGATCCAATGTGTCTCCACAGGCTTGGTAGTTTTCTGTACATTCCCTGTCAGACTGACGCTACTACTTGATTAGTGGCACATGGTATCATTATCGGCAGGTTGCGGAACGAGCATGCGTGAAATAGACGTGGGGTAGCTAAAGCTCCGACGAAGGAGAATGGCGTCATTGAATCATTGGGGGTTCGATGTGCCATGGCTGTCAGACAACACAGATTCACCCATGGAATCAAGCACAGCTTGCGAGAGCCACGTCAACGACTTCCTTCAACACGCGAATGCTCGCTGCATTCCGTCCGAGCAGCCCGAATCGGCTCCTTGGATCAATCTGTCTAGTCATGAACGTCCGATACCACCACATTCATCGGCGAGCCTTTTTGACATGGAGTCAATACACGATCTTCCGGATGATACTTATGGAGAGCCAAGGCGCGTTTCGCTGGATGATTCTTATGGTGATCTTATAAAGAGGATAAACTGGACGTTTGGTTCTGGAACGGATCGCTGCGACCCTCCCAGGAGTAACAGGATGACGGATTGGATGCTGAGCGCGCTGACGCCGAATCCCGTCGTGACATCTGGAATCGCGGAAAAGATGCAGGCGATGTCCACGTGGCAGGCCGCTCCGGGAATCTTGGATTTAGAATCGAAGATGCGGCAGGAGTGGGGGTACTGTTTGCCATCCACCAGGCCAGTCGCTCTCACCGACCTGTACCCTTCTCCGTGCATTATTACCGAATCCAACGACTACGCATACCTAGGAGCCAGTTTTGAGTCGTCTCAAAGCTCGCAGATAGAAGCCACGGATCGCGTGTTGGAATTCGGGAATCTCGGCTCGTGGAAGGGGAATCAGGCTCGGGAAGGATTGGGTGAGGGCGAAAGAGAGTGGATCAGCGGCCGGGATATGCCACCAGGGTCGAGGGACGATGGGATTGGACGAGGCGGCCGCGTGGCTGCTCGCTGTGCAGACAGCGCAGATGATGTGGCGATGGCAGGAGGCGGGAGCAGCTGCAGCAAGGTGGGGTCTCTATGCTGGAATGATTCACACACTACCTGCTCCACGTCTGCCGTCACAAGATGCTGCAGTGGCATTGCAACACGCCTCGTATTCCACCTCACCTCTTTACTGCCATTGCTTAGCGCAATCGCTCTCATCCCTCCCGATTCCACTTCACTCCCCATCTTCTTCCCCTCCCTCTCTCCCGCGCATCCCCCCCTTCTTTCCGCCTGCCAGCACCCGCACGCCCTCGCCCTCGTGGCGGCGTGCGCTCTCAGGGGGCAGCCCGCCGCCCTGTACGTCCTCCACGCCTTCGCCCTCCGCGCCCGCACCGCTGCACCCTCTGCTCTCGCTGCTCCCACTGCTCCCACCAGCTCGCAGAAGAGAGATCCTGCAGCGGCAGCTGCAACAGCAAGAGTGGCGCAGGCGGTCGCGAGGCAGGGGATTGAACGGGCAGTGCTGGGGGAGGTAGTGGCGGATGGGCACGTGTGCCGCAGACTGCACTGCCTCGCTGCGAGGCTGCAGGCTGCTGCTCCTGCTGCTGGCGACGCAGCAGCTGCGGAATGGGGCGTGCCACGTGTGCCTGCTGACGTGGAATGCCAGCTGGCAAGTGTGCTGTGCCCGTTGGCTGCGTGCAGGATGGTGCAGCAGGCGGCAGATGCAGGCAGTGCAGGTGGTAACGCATGTGGCGTCGCTGCTGGCGGTGTTGTTGGCAGCGATGGGGAGGAGGGTTCGGACTGGGATTCAGAGAGTGGGGAAGTGTGGATGGGGTGGACGGGCGGGGAGAGTGACGACGACGAGAGTGAAGGGGGCGAGGAAGGGGGAGAGCGTGCAGAGAGTGCATTGCTTAAGAGCAGCAGTCAACACCCCCTTCCCCCTCCTCAACACCCGCATGATCATGCCACTCCCAGGTCTCAGCGTGAAGAACCAAAGATAGAGGGTCTCGCAGTGGGAGCTGGAGGGGCCGGTGCAGAGGGAGATGACGCGGTTCTGAGGGGTTTTGGGAGGGCGCTATCGCTGGTTCTCGCTCAGTACGAGGCCGGGGTTGCCCAGCTCGCCCGTGCATGCATCGCCTCTCTTTCTGCCTCATCTCCAACAGCAGCAACAGATTGTTCCAGCCCTGCACGCTCACAAGCAGGCACTCCAGCCGGTCCGTCAGATGCTGTGCTTCTACTGGCCATGCGGAGCAGGCGACTGAGGGCGCAGCTGAGGCGCCTGGTGATGTTGCTGGGGATGGATCCGAGAGCGAGGGAGACAGCAGGTGGTGAGAGGAAGGGGCACCCATGGGAGGACGGGGCGCTAAGGGGGAGGGAGACAGCAGGGGGAAAGATGGAGGATGCATGGTCGGTGGTGTACCAGTGCCCTCAGATGGTCATGCCTAGCTCGTCAGATCAAAGCAGTTCAGGCATGAGAGACATGCCTCTCACTCCACCCCCTCCACACACGTCCCACACGCACCACATGCACTGCACGCCCCACACGCACCACGCAGACCGTGCTGTTGCTGCCAGCGGTGGCACTAGAGGCGTGCGCCCCACCACCACCCACAGCAGCCAAGCCGCCGCTCTCCTCTCTTACCTCCACACCATGCTCCACCTCGCAGCAGCTGATAGCAGCAGCGGCAGCACTGCCAGTGCATGTGGTTTGAGTCAGAAGCAGCCGCACCAGCAGCAGCAGCGGGAGCAGCAGCAGCAACGGCAGCACCAGCAGCGGCGGCGGCAGCAGGGGCGGCAGGGAGGTGAAACTTCAATGGAGGTGGTGAGGTGGTTGTATGTGTCGTCGTGCTGGCCGCTGGTGTGCCAGCTGAGGAGCACCATGGCTCTGGGTGATCTCTCCTACCTGCATCCCTCCCTCGCTGCTGCTGCTGCTGCCACTGCTGCTACTGGGAGTGCTTCTGCTGCTGGGACTGCTAATCCTGCCACCAACGTCACCACCGCCACCACCGCCATCACTCGTACCCCTGCTACCTCTGCTGGACAGTTCACTCCTACTCGCATCGTCACTCCTCCCCGCATGGTTACCCCATCTCATCTGGTCACCCCATCCCATCTGGTTACCCCATCGCACTCGATCACCCCTTCACAGTTCGACACACCTCGGTTCCTGTCCAACCAGGCAGCAGCAGTCGGCGAGGCGTGGAGTGCGGCACTCTTCCTTCGTCCCAGCAAGGTGCATCTTTAACTTAACCAAGCTATCAATCAAAAGCAGTGGACTTGTTTTTTTCTCTCCCTTTTCTGTTTTTTTTTTCGTTTTCTTGGAGCTCATGATTTTGCTTGGCCAGCAACCAACCAAGGTCAACTCTGCATGCATGTTGACCTGTTAGACTCTGCACGCATTGAGAATGGTTCTTTTACCCTTGCTGACTACAGTCTCTGTCGCAAAGCTCCATGTCAACTGTGCCCTTTGCCTGTTCCCTCTTCCTGTGCCCTGTGCCTCCCCTTTCTACCCATGCCTTTCGACCCTCGCCCCTGTCTCCCCCCCCTCCTTCCCTTCCCCCACAACACCAGATCAACCACCTGCTGCCCTTGTTCCTCCATCCAGTGTCACGCCTCGTTGTAAGAACAGCACAGCAGCAGCACATACTCCTCTCCGCCCCCGACCCCACCATTCGCCAGCTCGCCTCCCGCCTCTCCTCCCTCCTCTCCGCCCTCCTCCTCCCCCACTCACACCCCTTCCTCTCTCTGCCAACCAATGGAAATAAGCCAAGTCACATTCAAACAGCGCTCGCGTCTGATTGGTCCATCGATTTCACCCTGGCAGGGGTGGCCCGAACCAGAGAGATCGTCCAGCACCGACTTGCCATTGCTGAGCTGCAGGTTCGGCAGCTTCTAGACTCCCTGGAGCCCCAGTCTAGTGCAGAAGGCGAGGCTCGGATGGCTGATGTGGGTGATAGAGTGGAGGTGCAGAGACAGTTAGGGTTGGGACAACAGTTGCTGCCTGCAGGGGCTGTAGCGGATGTGGGGAATGGATCAGTTGTAGCAGCAGCAGAAAGAGCAGGAATGGGAGCAGCAGTGACAGTAACAGGCATGGGGTCATCTGTAGCAGATGTAGCTTCAGGCGGTTTGCTAGCTGCAGAAGCAGTAGCAGAAGCATCAGCAGAAGCGGGAGCAATAGTAGCACCACCGCTGCCACCACTGCGCCCCCCTCCTGGTGTTGTCAGGCCTGCACCCACCCACAGAGAAATCGCGGGACAAGCATTGGGGAGGGAGGAAGAGGAGCAGGGAAGAGGGCACGGGGGAAAGGAGCAGGGAAGAGGGCATGGGGGAAAGGAGCAGGGAAGTGGGCATGTGGGAGAGGAGCAGGGAAGAGGGCACGGGGGAAAGGAGCAGGGAAGAGGGCATGGGGGAAAGGAGCAGGGAAGTGGGCATGTGGGAGAGGAGCAGGGAAGGGAGCAGATCTGCTCTGGCTGTGGCTGGTCGCATGACCCCTCCTGGCACGTGCCTGGTGATGACGTGGCAGCAGATGATTGGCCCTGGAAGGGCACTCATCCCCCTCCTCTTTCCAATCTGCTTGTCTCCCCCAACCGCACCACACCCAGCCATACTGCACCGAATCCCACCGGCCTCAGCCCCACGTTGCGGCAGGCATGGGTGGAGTGCGGTGCCATGCTGCAGCTCACTGACCCCCGCTCTGGCCCCGCCTTCCCCTGGACGTGGATGGCCTGTAACGAGGATGCTTGTAGCGGGGATGGATCTGGCGGGGGTGCGATTCATGGTGCTAGTGGCATCTCATGGCATGCATTGCTCCAGCATCCACGGAGGCATGGGGGGGGTGCTGCTGAAAGTGCACAGGAGACAGGAAAGGAGGGTGTTGGTCAGAGAGAAAACAAAGGAGGAATTCAGGGAGCAAAGGAGGGACCAAAGGAGGGAGCAAAGGAGGAAAGGAAGGAGGGCTCAAGAAAGGGAGCGGCAGGTAGTGGGGGGCGAAAGCAGAAGGGCGTTGAGGATGAGAGTGGAAAGCACAGCATGAAGCAGAGTGGGAGGCAGACTGGGAAACAGGGTGGAAGGCAGACAGGGAAGCAGGGTGGGAGGCCGGGTGGGCAGCAGAGTGGGGAGGATCTGGGTGGAAGGCAGGGTGGGCGTAGAGGGGCAGCAGGGAGGGGAGGGGTCCATGTGACGAATGAGGAGAGGCGGCTGGTTGGCATGGCCGTCACAGACATGGATGGGAGCTTCGATGATGCCGTCCATGCCCACCTGCTGCTGCCCATCCGTGCAAGGTACAGTAGACTTCCCAACCAAGGGTAGAACCATGGCAGGTGTCCACTTTTGTCCTGCAACCACCAGTGTTTGCTGCAATTGCTGTGGTGCAGGCAAGCCGGCCATTGAACCATTCTCTCGCTTGCCCTCCGCTCTTTCCCCTCTTCCCCTTCTTATCACCTCCCCCTCGACCACGCCTCCCCTCCCCCCCCACACCAGTCACGCACTGGTGAGCAGGGCAGCAGTGCAGGTGCTGTTCACAATGGGGCGCTACCGCGACCACTGCACCGCACTACACTGCCTCTTCCTCTCTCCCCACTCCGCCCTGCCCTCCGCCCTCCTGCACGCCCTCCATGCCATGGTGAGTGCCGCATGCCACAGCAGCATCACGATTTTTTAGGCACCTAAAATGTTTACGCCGTGGTGAGTACCGCATGCCACAGCAGCACCACGCCCTCTTCTGCCCTTCAATGCTGCCAGATTCAACATGCTTGCTTCTTCTTTCGTCCCCTCTACACCCTCTCCTATCCCCTCACCCCTCTCCCCTCTCCGCTCCCCCTATTCCCTCTCCCGTGCCCTCTCCCCTCATCCCCTTCCCCGCAGGACTGGGCCAGCCTTCGCTCGCTACCAGAGCAGCAGCACGCGCTCTCATCCGCCCTGGACACGGCCATCTCGCGAGCCTGCCTCTCCTCCCTCCCCTCCTCCTCCCTCTCCCGCCTCCACACATTCATCTCGCCATCCTCCCTCTCCTCCATAACATCTCTGCCGCCTCACCCAATGTTACCAGGGTTGGGAGGGTTGCGAGGCCAGGGGGGAGGGGTAATGGGCAGTGCGAGAAAGCAGCTGACGTGGAGCCCTTTGTCTGCTCATCGTGAGTGCCTGGGTTTCAATAACAGTAGGGGCACTTTCTCAACCGCACTGCATCCCTCCCCACACCCACCATCCGAATCTGGTATGTTACGTTCTGCGAGTCTAGTACGACACTCGCCTGAGCACTTCCTCAACCGCACTACATCTCTCTGCGCCCTTCCCCGCACCCTCAATCAGGGCTGGGCGCGTTTGAAATTGTGCGGGCGGGGTACGACCCTGGCTGGCCTGCCAGCGTGGTGATAAATAACGCCCCACCTGGAGCAGCCTTATAGAGACATAGACATGCTATCTGTACTGCAAATGTTTGGAAGAAAAAAAAAGCTCGACCGCACTGTGTCTCTCTCTGTTCTCCCGCACCCATCAGGGCTGGGCGCGTTTGACTTTGTGCGGGTGGGGTACGACCCTGGCTGGCCTGCCAGCGTGGTGATTCCCCCCCAGCTGGTGCAGCAGTATGCAGACGTGCTCACGGCGCTGATCCGGCTGCAGCACGTGCAAAGGGCCGTTGAAAATATCACGCTTCATGTCAAGGTAAGCAACTTGTGAGACGCCTTAATAGCCTTTTGAGATTCCCCAACAGCCTGCTAGCGTTGTGATAAAACCTAAGCTATTTATCAGGTCAGCCTGCAGAGCGTGCAGAGAGCTATTCAAATCCTTACCATTCACTTAAGGTAGGCCACTCTTGAGTCGCCTCGAATGCCTGCCAGCGTGGTGAGAAGGCCTAAGCTGGTGCAGCATTATGGAGACGCACTCACTGCGCTGCTCAGGCTGCAGCACGTGCAGAGGGCCATCAGCAGCCTCACCATTCACATCAAGGCAGGCACTGGTTTATGAATTTCGCATTGGCACCATGAGCACATGGCAGAGATGGCAACGGCAACATCAGTGTTCGTAACATGTCAATGCGCACCGCATGATACCGGTCGCTTCCCCTGATCTGACCCGACCCATCATGTGTTCTTTTCCCCGTCAGCCATTCTACGCGGGAGCATACCCTTGTGCTCCATAGCATACAAATTCATGCTGCATCATGCCGTGTCATTTCCGCGTCTTGCTATTCCTATTGATACCCCTGCTTCCTGTCAGGTCCTCCGTTCAGCTTTGCTGAACCCGTCGCTAGCACCAGCAGCAGAAGCAGCAGCAGCAGGCACGGCAGTGCACAGGGAGCGGTATCGGCGGCTGTGCTTCCTCAACGTGTTCACGTGAGAGCCCCTCCCTCGCCTGCTGTATCTGAGCTGCTGTGTAACCGCAGCGTGCGTGCATTGCAGCTGGTTTTGGGGCATTCTGGAGGGCAGCCACACCCTTCCCGCCACTCACCGCTCCCTGTGTTCGCCCTCCTGCTCTCTTCCCCTCCTTCCCCCCTCCCAGCGTGCGTGCAGCACAGCTAGTGTCCTGCATGCTCGCCTTCATGAGCGCTCAGCTGCAGCGAGCAGCGCAGCATGGGGACCAGATACTGCTGCTGGGCACTCAGGCAGAACACATGCCCTATCTGGTGGGTCTGGGTATTCCATTGGTATAATATTGAGCAGCTTCAAACATAGATTCTCGCTCAATGACTGCTAAGATGCAGCAAGCAGCGCAGCAGGGCGACCAGATGCTGCTGCTGGGCACTCACGACTCCTCAACACACAAACCCCACTTGGTGGGTCTGGGACTTACATGGTTGTGTTTCTCAGGTTTATCGGGGAAAACACAAGCACCCAAGGGTGGGTGTGAGCCTCAACTGGGGCGATTCTCATGCACTCTGAGAGTTCGGCTTGGCATTTTGGGCTAGATCGTGCCCGATTGGATCCATTATGTGCCCCTTGCTTTTCACCTTTCATCTATCTGTAATCCTTCCTTTGCCCCTTCCCTTGTTCCTCCTTCACTTGTGCCACCTCACAGGACCTATTCTCATTCCAGGAGGCGCATGCACAGTTTCTGCTTTACTGCACAACCAGGTCCTTTCTCCTCCCTCGTTCCCCATTCCCATTTCACCTTCGTTATTATGACATACAGATGCATTTTTTAATCTATAACTTCATATCATCGTGCTTCCTGTATGCCATGGCAGGTGTTTGTTGGATGCTCGCAGTGCTGCCATCAGGGAGCGACTAGACAGCCTGCTGCAGCTGGTGCTGGATGTGCATCGCAGCGTTGACTCTGCTCGCATGGTCGCTCCTCTCTCTGAGTTTTTTCTCGACGACGATGCTCCCATCTGGGAGGAGGTGAGGGGTGTAGTAACTCGAGTGCTTATGTCGTGTTATCGTGGTATATGTCAAACAAAACTATTGTACACCTCTGCTCAACCACCCCGCTCCCTGTGTTCATCCCCCGTGATGATGCTCCCATCTGGAAGGAGGTGAGGGATGTAGCACCAAGTTGTACTCAAATCTGTGCTAGTACCGGTATGTTGTTAATTTGCATGTGATCGTTCTCATTCTCACAAATTCTGCTTGCTTGTGCTCGTGATGAGTGTGGGCAGGTGGGAAGCATGTATAGGAGTCCAACGAGCCCCTGGATTATTTGTTCGATTTTGTAGCTTGCGAACATGCTTGTTCTCACAATGCCATGTCATGTTTGTGCTTGTGATGGGTGGAGTGCAGGTGGAGGAGCACGTGGGAGAGTTCAACGAGGCTCTGAATGAACGCTTAGTTTTGTTCTTGCAGTAAACGTTCTCAGTAATACACCTTTTTTCGCTTGTCTGTGCTTCGGATGGGTGGGGTGCAGGTGGAGGAGCACGTTGGAGAGTTCAACGAAGCACTCAATGACTTGCTGGATTTTCTCTCGCGCAAGCAGGAGGTTTCTCGCCCTGAAAAGCGCCTTCTCAAATACCTCGTCTTTCTCAAAGTCAACTAAACCTGTCTTGTCTCGTGGCTACACTTTGCTGTGTACTTGAGGGTACATTCCGCTGTGGATTTATGTCACAATCGATATGTCTCAATCCACTTTCCGTCGAGCCGCGCCCAATTTTCCCGAATCTGCATGTCCCAATCGATCAATGTATTGCGACTCATCCGTGTGATGCGAAAATTATCAGCGACCCCTGCTGATTGGTCACCGTCCATCCTGGCCCACATTCCCGCCAAAAGCACAAACACCCCCGAACCCCGTCAACTGGGGGAAACACAAATCCCCTCGGCGCACTCCCCGAAGATACACAACATAGCCGCGCTGCCAATAATTGCGACATCTGGTACTATAGTGGTATGCACCAGACATAAGGAGCTAGTATAAACCACAAACACACGTACTGGAATTAACGGCTTGCGCGCACTGTCCACCAGACATGGCTGAGCCACGAACCATCCCATTCATCCTACGGCTCCTCGTCGCCTGGATAACCTACTACTACACAATCTTCCACGACAATGTCTCCAAGAGCTTCGTAGGCCTGATAGAGTCTGGCGTCTTCGAGGACGACGAAGAGCAGTCCTCGTCCTGCGGGAGCGATTACGGCGACAACCGCCGTCATAGAGCGCGGATACGAAAGCGGAAACACGCTCTGTGGGTTGAAGACCTGCAACACATGCGCGAGAACGACTTTCAGGATCTCTTCAGGATCAACCGTTCAATTCTGGAGCACATTGTGGCAGGGATGCAACACTACCTTGAGCCGATTGTGCAACGATCCATACTCACCATGTACACTGCAGTGCTGATCCCTATCAAATACCTGGCATCTGGAATATCGTACGTAGACATCTCGTACCTGTTCGGCATCTCCAAAACTCTCTGCCACGAGGTGGTCGACGTGTTCCTCTCGCACTTCCCCTCCGTCTTCAAGGCCGCCTGGGTGCGGTTCCCCACCCGTGAAGAGCTTCCAGAGATGGCGCGGGAGTTTGCAGCCGTCAAGGGTGTACCTGCTGTGGTGGGTGCTGTGGACGGCACTCACATACACATGAAGGGGATGGAGGGGCACAAGACAGAATACTGGACAAGGAAATCCGCATATGCTGTACAACTCCAGGTCACATGTGACGCACGAGGGAGAATATGGGACTACCTTATCGGGTATCCCGGTAGCGCTCACGACATGCGTGTTTTCAAGGAGTCTGCATTACTTGAGCGGTTACAGAACGGGGACATAGCCCCATACCAGATCGTTGGCGATGCGGCCTACCCACTACGGGAGTACTGCCTAACACCCCTGCATGCCCCACGAGGAGAGGACCTCATGGACGACTGGGCACAAACTTTCAACTACTGCCAAAGCGCCACACGCATGGCCGTCGAGAGATGCATTGGCGCGTTCAAGGGGAGATGGCGCATCTTCGGCCAGCGCAACGACTGCAGGCTGTGGCGCTTACTCGCCGGGGCCGCGTGTTGTATCATCCTGCACAACATGTGTGAAGACATGCAGGATGTCAGGCGGCGCAACATGGCATGGGCGAACATACCACGCAACCGAGATCCGTGGTGGACGCGGGGTGCTGTCCCGGCATTCAAATGGGAACCGTGCGATCCCCCTACACAACAAGCACTCAGGGAAAGGCGAAAACGACTAGGGGAGGCGCTGCAGTCATCTTACGCTAATCGTCGGCGCCGCGAACCCATACTTCCACATCCTCATCCGCCGGCATAGCGGTGTCGCCGTCGCCCTCGTCCACACGCGTCCGTGCGGTTTCGGGAGCAGGCGCGGACTCCCCGCGTGGCGGCGGTGGAGAGAATTCATGGGGCGTGCGGTGCACATCCGGGGGAGCCGACTCTGTCATACGCTCACGGGCAAGTCTGAGATCTTGCGCCATCCATTCACGGACGAGGCCTTCGATGCGGTTCATAGCGTCGCCATGGCAGTTCTTGATGGTGGCAGATACGAGCATGGCCGCTTGCATGGTGGCCGTCTCATGCACCCGGGCACGCCTCGGTGTGGCAGGAGTCGTTGGCGGAGGAGCTGCGACATAGCAGGGACATTCGCATTAGTGTTAGCTCATAGAATAACCCGTTGTCGGTGTGCGTTGCATGCATGTTTTTTTTTTAATTAAAATGTTCAAGAAACAACGTGGACGAGAACCACAACGCGAGCGATAAATCTCCGGACTCACCAGTGAAACAAGGGGTTGACGTGCCTGGCTGGGACGATTGCGGAACCTCCATGCCTGCCGGGACGTTGACGTTATTCGCGCCACCTCCGTCCACGGCATGAGGTGCGGCTGCGGCGGTGTCCTGGTTGTGCAGGTCAACGTACGGGTACCAAGGTGGTTTCTCCACGGAGCCGTTGCCCGACCCCTCGTCGGCCTTCTTATACTCACGCCATAGCACTATTAGGTTACGCCACTGTTTCTGGAGCGCGTTGACACCCCGGATCCATCCGGGGTTCGACTCCTTGATATGTGCGAGTAGCCGCGCCCAGTACTGGGTACCCTGTTTTCCCCTTGAGGGGCTCGAGCTCCTCCTTGAGAAACCACTTTGCCGCAGCGAAGATGGTGCTCTCCTTGTCAGACCATAAACCGCGCTCGACAGGTGCAGCAGCCCGTTTCTTACGCGGCTCCGGGCGCGCTGCAGGTTGCGCCGCCTTGCCTTTGCCCTTATCAGACGCGGCCTTGCGTGCGGTTTTCCGTTTCGGCGGCGGGGCTCGCGGCTGTGCTTCCTCGGTGTCGTCGTCCTCGGTGTCATCGGCGTCCTCCTCGTCGTCGTCGTCGCTGGGCGACATTCCCTGGTCCTTAGGTTCGTCGTCCTCGTCGTCGGAGGCAAAGTTGTCGTCGCCTTCGTCGTCGTCGTCATCTGCTACGTGTTCCTCCACGGCGGGCCGGTGTGTTGCCGCCGTCCTGGTAGGCTGACGACGCATACGCGACGGCCCAGCCGTAGGCGACGGTGCAGTAGACCCCTGGCCGTCAAGAACGGGTGGCGCGGACAAGCCCCTGGGGGTGACGGCCGTTGGCGATTTGCTGGTTCATCCAACGGATGTTCGGGATTTCGTTTAAGTCCTTGGGGCAGTCATTAAGAGCATGCCCCTTGCGCTTACGAGCCATGCTTGCGGTGGGCTCGCTTTCAGATCTGGATCTAGAGCTAATCGCGATGGTTGAAGATGATAGAGCACAATTTCACACACGGAGCACAACGTTGACTGGTTTGAGAGAAGGAGTTGTTGCGGAGGTGCACGGGGACGGGGTGAGGGCACATTGGCGGGGCTGTGCGCGTCCCTGTCAATAATTCTGCGCGGTTCGTTTCCTCCAATGAGGGTGCTCCGAACGCGTTTGGGGGGAAACTGGGTGTCGCAAAATGTGGTCCAGATACATTATGCATGGGATGACATTTGGGGCCGCGTGCGATTGCTGGGTAGTGTTGCAATTAGCTGGCGACAGTTCCGAGAATCACGCCACCCAATGATAATTACAGTCGGCGACCTTCACGAGCGCTACGGCATTCCGACACCTGGCAGCTTATGCTGGCCGTACGCGTCCCAATCGATTGAGACACATCGATTGGGACATATTCTACAGCGGAATGTACCCTGATTATGTATGTATGCCTCAAGCTTTCTTGTAGTGTATATTCTTTGTAAAGAAGTTTGACTCCGAGTTGCGCGTGCGTGTCTGAGCTCAAATTTCTCCAGCTCTTTTTGCCCGAGGCTTCCTCATTTGCCTGATGGCTTCAGCAGGAACGCCATTAGTTCAGTCGGGCCCATTGTGCGTGACCTAAGTTCCTCTGACGCTTGGTTACATCCCCCTTCGTCCTCACTCAACCATTCATCCGTATTCGCGGTTGAACGTTGCGGCGAAACTCAACAATGGCAAGCGACAACTGTGGCAGTAGCGTTAGCACCAGCAGCAGCGTCAGCACTAGACGAACGCGAGTGCAGCAGCTCGAGCGACTTCAGGTGTGCGGAACATTACACGGTTGCACCATCACTCCCGTCATCACTTCCGACTCAATCCGTTTCCTCAAGTCCTGATGCTCTCGTTTAGAATTCCGCGTTTTCACGTTACTCGTTGCCACGTAGCGGGCCCATTCCCCCCTCGTCGCGTCCATCGAGGCGCCTCGATGGTACGTCGTTCGAAGCTCAAATGATTCGATCTCGTTGTCGCCGTCAATCCCTCCCGCCTACTAGGAGCTGTCGCAGCTGCGGAGGAACCTCTCTGGAGCCAAGGGTGTCAGCTCGAATCCCAGCGATCAACCTGCACACTCGGCAATCCCAAGGGCGTCTACAGACTCGGCAATCCCGAGGATGCCTGCACACTCTGCAATCTCAAGGACGTCTACAGGCTCGGAAGCGAGGGAGGGCATGAGGCGGCGAATCCAGCTGGCTCAGCCATGCGGGGAGGCAGGGGCGGAGGGCAGAGGTGGGGAAGGTAGAGAGGGGGAAGGTTACAGAGGCAGAAGCGGGTCTGATGCACAGCCCGGGAGACAAGGGGTTTGCGCAGAGCCTGGGGGGGTTGGTAGGGCTGGGTTTGGAAACACAGTGCCAGCACGGGAGGAGGCAGAATTAAGGTGCGGGAGTGGTGCAGAACGGTGCAACGAGGCGCAGAGAGTGGGGCTGCGTCTGCAAGGGGAGCATGCAGTGAGAGGCGGACGAGGGGGAGGTCGGCCGTTGATGGCGGCGGTACCTTGGACGAGCCGGCAAAGCACAGGCAGAAGAACAGGCACAAGCACAAGCATGGACATGAGCGTGGGGATCAGCATGCACATGAGCATGGGGGCGGTTCCAAGGCACCCCTCACGGCACATTGGGGAGGGAGGTAAGCAGTTGTGAGGCGTCCTTTGAATCGTCTCAAAAGTTGGCATAGGGTCAGCCCGTGATCGTTGGTTGTGAGTGGTTTGTTCGTGCGGTTTGTTCCGTTTATGTTGGGTTGTGTACATGTGCTGGTGCTCATGTGCCCTCATGCTTGCACCTTCTCTCCCTGTCACATGCTGCCCATCTTCTCATACTCCCGCCTTCTGTGTGCTCCCCCATGCTCCTCATGCTTGTCACATGCGTTTATATGATCCCTATACCCCCCACATGCTCCCACGTGCTTCCCAGACAAAGCTGCTTACCCCACAAGCTAGACCGGTTGGATATGGCTCTACGGTCTAGTGACCATGCATCTTATGCTCACGTACTCCTCACGTGCTTCCCACACAAAGCTTGATCGCAGGTTCGGGCCGGCATTACAGCACGGCTACCATGCTCCTTACGCTCGTCTCCCCGCGTGCTCCCCATGTGCTCCGCATGTGCTCCCCACGTGCGTCCCAGACAGAGCTGGACCGCAGGTTGGAGGCAGCCCTACGGTCCGGTGACCACACAGCAGCGCTGCGGGTGAACGAGGCGATTATCAGAAGGGAGAGCGCGCGCCGGCAGAGACAGGCAGAATGGCACATGCAGCTTGCAGCGAGCTTGCAGGTGAGCAGACGGGCAGAGTGAGTGGCACGTGCAGCTTGTGGCTGTTCAAGGATTGCTGCAAAAGTAGCTTCAACGTTTCTGAACAGGGTCTTTCCTCAATAAACCTGCACCCTTTGCATTGCCACAGGAGCAGGAATCGGCGCGGCGCAAGAAACGGCCAGCGGCTGAATTGGGGGTGAGATATTCTTTCATTTTAGCTTGTCATGTAAAAGCTTTTTGCTTTAAGAAGCAGTTTACTTCATGCTTCTCTGTGCTTGTTTGTGGGCTAACCGAGTGGTGCTTGTGCAGGATGGATGTGGCTGCGCAAGTCAGAAGGGAAGGGCAACATGTGAGATATTTTGGTACTTGTAGGGTACACATTGTATATGATAGCCATTGTAACATGTCTGGTACCGTATGGAAGTTTGTCAGGCCAATTATTAAAGTATAAATATGTCACTGCACAAAGCGAAGCTTTCCGCGACGGGTGTGGTGTTTTTTTCACGTCCGAGGAATCGAGATGTAGCCAGGAGAAAGTGCCCCATATGTAGACGGTTTGCGATGAATCCAAAGGAACTTGATCGGCAGTTGAAAGCCTACGCGGTTCGGCCAAATGGTGGGAGTGAAATTGGCGCTTCGAGAATTCTACAATCCAATTTTCAGCCTGAAAGTTTGACCAACCAGTACCAGCAATGGATTTCATGTCCAGCAACCCCTAATTGCCAACGTTCCATTCCATGTTTGCTTCACACATGTGTGCGATGGGCATGATACTTTGCTTTACTTTACCGCCGCGTTGACCGCCTATCTACCATATCTTGGCGGCCTTCTCTCTCGTGGAGATACGCTCCTCTTTCTCGCATCCCTCGACAGTTAACGTCCATCTAAAAAGGCTTTGAAACTGCAACCGTGAAATGGACACGCTCTCAGCGACAAGACTCAGTTGTCCAAAATCGACGAGAAGCTTTATCAATCCTTCCCAGGTCACAGCGGCGCAGGTTAAATCATGCAGATCGATCCAGAGAGCCAATTATAAGCTTACCAAGTGTGGGACACCCAATGGCGGTGCCGCGTATGTCACGGAAGCGTTGACTGTAGGTCCTCTGTTGCAAGAGCAGACAGGTCCACCGGCGTGACCGCCGCGACAGTGGTGGCGGCACGGGCGAGGTTATTGGGGAAGCGCTTTCGATCTCCTGGTAGCGCATCGTCGGTGTGGCGGTCCGCCGCGCTGCGCGGGCATACGACGCGGCGCGAGCGAGGCGGTAGAGGGCCGCGCGGAGTTACAGTGACGGCCACGTGTAAGGCCTCTCGATGGGCGGGAAAGGGGAAACTTCCCGGGGGAGGACGACCGGCGACGGGAAGAAGTTTTGGGGAGGATGTGAGGTGGTAAGATGAGCACAACGGAGGGATACACCGGAGGGACATAGGCCTTTGCGTACTTCTCGCTCTTCGCCCCCTGAGAGACACAGCGTCCGTCCGCGCCTTCACGGAGTTGACTTTTGAGTCCGCGCCTTCACGGAGTCAACTCGTCCGCGCCTTCACGGAGCTCGCACCCTCCATCCAATATCCCGTCCCCATTCCCCAACCTTCTCCCCTTTTCCCCCGCCTCTCCCGCCTCAACCCCATTCCCCTTTCCTCCCCTTCCCCACCTTCTTCCCCCACCCCCCCCCCTCTCCCCGCGCTCCGCCTTCCCCCGACCTCCAGGGGACGTGGTTGAGTTGCGGCGTGGACCGCGCGTTCACGGAGCTGGCGGAGTGTGATAAGTCGCCCGGGAGCGACGGGCGGCAGGTGATCAACGTGCCCCGAGCTCTACACCGGCATCCTCATTGTCTACGAGTGAGTGCTCATCGCGTTAAGTGGTCCTTGTTCTGTATGAGTGGGTGCTATTGCGTACGAGTGAGTACTACTTGCGTACGAGTGAGTGCCTGTAGTGCATTACACCCAGCACCCAATCAAGCACAGTTCAAACATCAAACGTTACATCTCCTTCCACCTTCAACCCCTCTTCCCTCCTGTTCGCGCGCCCTGCAGCAAAGTGAACCAGCTGGTGCCGGGGATGCACATCAAACCGCCCTCCAAGAAGCAAGTTCTTCAGCTCGTGCAGGTACGTCATTTGAGGCGCCTCAAAAGACATTAAACACCCTCCAAGAAGCCAGTCCTTCACCTTGTGCAAGTACGTCGACTTCATGCATTCGTCGCACAATGTGTACTACACATAGGAATACTCGTTTTGAGGTGCCTCAAAACAAGTTTTTCAGCTCGTGCAAGTACTTCAACTTCATGCATTGTGCACCGAGGTGTACTTTGCCTTGTAGTGGATCATATTGTATCCATTCCATTTTGAAAGTCACCATTTTTGTGCACTCCATCTGCCCTGCCAAGCTTGTCGTTTACCTCTTTCGCTCTCGTCCCACCTTTTTTCGCCATCAACTCCGCCTCAGAGGATGCCAACATGTCGCATGTCATGTTGCACACTTCATTCACACCCCTACTAATCCGTCTCTTTTCTCCACTCGCATGTGCTCTCGTGGCGGGCAGGATTACGACATCACCACGACGGCGTGTTGGACAGGGAGGAGTTTGGCAAGCTCGTGCGACACTTCGCACGCACTGTCGTGGCGCGAGTGCTGATATCAACGTCCTTCTCATCTTCTCTCTCGTTCCCTTGGTGGTGTCGATTGCTAGCAACCTGGCGGAAACGTTTGGATGGGAACTACCTGAAGCGATCGCTGCAACTGTGCTCACGTTGCTCGTAAAATGGTTGGAGTGTGATTCTTAGTGTCTTTCTGTTGGCAACAGTTCCAAGTGCTATCGCTGTACAGAAGAGTAATCCAGGTTAACAGCTGTGTATGGTAGGGAATCCAGGGAGAATGTAGTGAACTGGGGGGATCTTAGCTAGAACTTGGATCCCCACAGCTCCCAGTCCCCGTAGCAGCACAGTAACACTAGCGGCATCGTCAGGACTAAGCACTGCCAGCAGCGGCACCATTATGAGGAGCAGCAGCAGTAGCAACCGGGGCAGGCAGTGAGGCACCAAGCACGTGCTACAGCAGCCCAACCCTCTCGACTATGGGCTGGGCGGCAGGGAGAAAAGGCCTGAGCAGACGACCAAGAGCAACGGTATGGATCTCCCGTTGCCCTCATCGATGCTATACTCTTCTCCAACCTCCCCATCCTCACCCCGTTCTGGTACCCCACCCAACACCTCCTCCTGCTTCCCCTACCAGCTAGCTGTCCTCCTCCCACCTGCTCTCCACCTGATGCGTTATCCCCTCCTCCCCCTCCCAACATAAGTCCACGAAACACCCCCCTCTTCTTCATGCCACTCTCCCCAAGACCCTTACATAGTCCACTCCACCCTCCGCGTGTACAACCTTTGCGTAACCCCCACACTAGTGGCAAGTAGAACGACGAACGGCAAAAGCGACAATTCGTAAGCAAGAGAAACAAATCCTTGTCATCTGTCTCATATGGAGGCAACATCCATAGCAGTTGAATATGCAGTTTCTGATAGTCTTTTGGTTTTTATGTGTGTACTATATTGATATTGATCAGCATTCTAGGTGCTATCTTGTATATTTGAAAATGTGGGAGAAAAAAACTTGGGGTACACGTAAGTCACTGACACGAAGTAGAACATCTCACGACGGGGATCATGTGATTTCACATCCGACGAATCTACGTCAACGGACAAGAAAGTGCCCCATTTCTGGACGGCTGGGATAACCATTATTGAGCGCTCCGAGTTTTCCCAAGCTGCTCGAGGGTGGCTGGACAAACATTTGCATGTCCAGCTGGCAACACGTACATTGCCAAGCCAACATTGCCTCGAGCACTTCCGTAAGTGGTGATTCTTTTCTGCTTCACACTTGCGCCGCGTTGACCTATATCTATTACCTATCGGCCTTATCTCTCGCGGGTGTAAGCTCCACTCCCGCATCTTTCGACGGTTTACGAAAGTAATTAGAAGGCTCCGAAACTGCAATCGTGACACATGGACACGCTTTCAGCGACGAGGCTCAAATCGCCAAGATCGACGAGCAGTCGGGTCGCCGCGGCTCAGGTTAAACCGTGCGAATTAAGCCAGAGGGTCGTTCTTACTAAGGGGTACACCCCACTGGCGGTGCCGCGTAACCCACGCAGGCGTTAGCTGTAGGTCCATAGGGGCACTGGGCGGGTCTACCGCCGTGACCGCCGGGAACGTGGCGGAAGCAGGGGAAGGGATTTTGGGAGCGCTGTTGGGCTTCTGGGAGCGCTTTTGTCGTCACGAAGGTCCGCCGCCCTGCGCGGGCACTCGACGCGGCGCGAGGGAGGCGGTAGAGTGGCGCGCGGAGTTAGAGTGATGGCCACGTGTAAGCGGGGGGTGGAGGGGAGGGAGGTTGGAGAGGTGGAACGGCAAGGGGCGTGGGGGGAGCGAGAGGAGGAATGTGTGGGGGTTGTGGGCTGTAGAGCCGCGGGGAAACAGGGCGGGTATGGAGATCCTATGTGCAGTCTGTCGCTCCTCGCCCCGTCTCGATACAACGGGAAAACGGCGAGTCGCAGCGTCAACCGGGCATTTCAGGATTTTCCCTTCCCACAATAGCGCGCCTCACATCCATAACTCTCCCCCCTCTCTCCACAATCTCTCTGCCCACCCCCCCGCCCCACATCCTCCCCCGCGCCCGCCCCGCGCGATCCCCCGGATAATCCCAGGGGAC